>JAWDGP010006598.1:297500-387500 GCA_033675545.1 Elysia crispata
AAAAAAGGGCAACAGGTTAAAAAAACTCATTTGAAAAGGAGCGAATTAAGTGATATCATAATTATAGATTCCGGTAAATTAAGGGCTTAGCCTCAAAACCGTTCCCAGCGCCTCGCACCTAGCCCGAGATATTCTTATTGGTTACAAGTTGTACGGCACTCAGAAAACAGTATATCATTTATAAATCAAATAATAAATAATTCTTATAGAACTCTTTCTATCTTGCCCGCTCACACTGTTTTTTTTTTAATTGAGTTGCAACAGATATCAAAATATTACGTTGGTTACTTATAGTTCTGAGGAAGCCGCTTGTGCCGTAAAAGTTTTTACTATGTCGTGAAAAATGAATTAAATTATTTAGTAGTGTTTTAAGTATATCAATGTTGATTGACTTTTGGGATAGAAAACTGCGAAGGTCTGAAAACACGAGAACCTTCTTTATTATTTTATTTTTTCCTAGAATGCTCCACTAACATGTACGGCGATGGATGCCAGATGACGTGTGACGCTAATTGCCTGAATCTAATGTGTCATCACGTGACTGGAAAATGTCACCAGTGTGTGCCGGGAAAAGAAGGAGAGTTTTGTCAAAAAGGTTTTGTGTGCAAACTTTTCATACCCTTAATTTTTATAAATATGCAAACTGGAATAAAGAACCTTGTAGTTTGATGTGATAAATTTTCCTCAGAATAATGTGATATGTTATCATAAAATAAAGATTTGTTAATACGAGGTAATTAATGATTAGCAACACCATGCCACAAAATGCTTTGACGTCATAAGCAGCAAATTCGTGTTACTGCCGATTGGTGGAGAGCAAAGAAAGATTTCCGCTTTCCCACGCATCGCAAACAGCACTAATTTCTGAACGGTTTTCACGGCTGAAAATGGTGTGGTGTAAACACACCTTAAGTAAAAAGTTTGAAGTTTCAGTGCAATGCTGAAGGAAGGAAATGGTTCTAGTTGATTCAAACTGGACAGCTTGCAGACGAATGGTGAGTGCAGCTGAAAGAACCGCAGGGGAGTAATTGTTTGAGATTTGTGAGCAAATTGCGTTAAATTTTGTCAAGTAGAAGAAGCTGTTTTAGAAGTGCTGTAAATATTATACCAATCCACTTTAGGATATTTAAGCAGCGATCTTTCTATGGCTTTGAAAGAGTTCTGTCATGCGTTTCTTGTACGTTGTCGAACGCCTGATCAGTTTAGCTCATTTGTTATAAGGAAAATGTCTTCTTTCTTTGATTATCTGTTGTTGTTGTTGTTTCTTAATTTATGTCAAGCATTTTTCCTTTTTTTTCCTCATAATTATTATATGTATCCATTTTTCTCGCTTTTCCGATTTTTTTTTACTGTCATATTTCCGGTCATAATCATTTATCTATCTTGTGCAGACTCTGCATGAATCACACACAATCAAGTGCCCATTATAAGAGAAAGAACTCTTTCGACATGCTTGTGACTTTACCCTATGAAACATAACTAGCACAATGTGCAGGTTTTCTACATACGAGGAATAGATTCTTTACATCAAATGACCCCTACTTATTTTTCGATGGGTAATTTCTTGTAAAGTTTCAGGTTACCTGAAAGTTCTTGGAATAAACAACAAAACTTGAGTCATTTGCAAAGCGGCTTGAATTGATTTAATACATACACTGATATGATTATGTCTTTTGAAATAAAAATGAAACATATTAAAATAGTTTTATACCAAGTTACATGGAGTCTGACGGGGAAAGCAGGGCCTGACGGGGGCGGACACACACACCAGAGCTGAGTGTTTTCGACAAGATCTCCTCTCAGCGGCATGAGGAGCGTCATAGCTGGGAATTGTGTATTTTTTTTAAATGTCCTATTCTTTTTTTAAATCTTCGCGAAATTACTTTCTAAAACAAAATATTTTGATACTAAAATTACAGCAGTTAATGCAGAGACAGAAGCCCAGAGATCGTCAATAGTGGTGGACTGGTCATGTACAACTTAATTAATGAACCAATCATTGACTCTTGTTGACCATTATAAGAGGTTCTCTTCTCCCTTCTTTTGTTACGAAGTTTTAACTCTATTAGCAATCTGGAAAACAAGCTTAGCGTAGGCTCCTCTCGAAACTAACCATAGACAGTTCAACACTATTCTCATCGCTCTCAATCCCCCCTCCCCTTCCCATTCCTGCATTTTCATGCGGCGTGAAGTGGTCAACAAGGGAGGTAACAATTTAAAGGAGCTTATCGGAATAACTGTAGGTGTGGTCGTTGTTCTCGTCATCATCATTATCATCAGCGGCGCTGTTCTGATCGTCTATCTGTGCAGGTCAGTGCCCCTGGTGGGAACTTAAAGATTAGGCAACACGATTTTGCTTCTAAGAATGGCCCGTGTGTCTGATTAGAACAAAAATGCTTTAGTTTTAAAAAAATTCAATTGCAACTGACGAGGAACTGATTCCTTTTGACCACACATTCTGTTTTCACCTTCTGAACTGAGCTCTTGACGTTGGTCTGTCAGTTAATTAAGACCACTTGTAAGTCTTTCAGAAGTGGATTTCTCTCAATTTGTATTACTGCAATGAAAACAGTTCAATCTACAGAATGGTTTGAGCATCCTTGGATCTTTTCTAGCATGAACAGTCGTAGTTGAAGAATGTCATTTTTTAAAAGTCTTAATATTAATCAAAAGATAAAACTTTTCTTTTCTGGTGACAAGCACAATTTTCTGGTAAAAAAAAAAACACCAACTATCTGTATGAGAAATAAAGATACACACCTATACTGTACAGCTAATTTTTCTGTTTGAAATTTTGATTCTATTTTAGTGCTCTCTATTTCGTCTGCTGAAAAATAGTTGAAATGACCGCTGACTAATTTCTTTCTAGCGATTTTAGATTCATAACTCTCCAGAGCTGGTGGTCTAAGATATACGACATTGTCTATTAGTAGATAAATGAACACACCTTACTCTTTGCTTCAGGATAGGTAAATAATTTTGATTAAATTAACTTATACACCAGGTAGATCTTGCGACTACTCGTAACCAACAATCCAAAAAAAAAACCCAACCCAACAACAATTGAAATAAAAACTCACAGATTGCTCTTCTGCTTGTTTACAGACATCGCAATAAGTGCAAACGGCGTGAGACCGCAGAACTGCAGGGCACTCAGCCAGGCATGCGTGCAGGAGTAGAACTAAGCATCATTGATAAATATCGGAAATCAGCCCGCCAGCGCCGCAGCAAAGGTCAAGTCCACAAGGGTGGGAGCAAGACTCGACCTACTTAACTAACTGATATATATATATATATATACACACACACACACACATACTATTAAAGAGAAAAAATAAATATCGATCGAAACGCATCATCCTAGAGATTTCGCCCATTCTCATTTTTCCGATTTAAAATGAAAAACGATTCCATAAATTCCTTTAGGTCTTGATCTAATTAACACATAAAAATAGGATCTTACTCTATTCCTTGGTTAAAAGAATGCATTGTAATGTAACAATGTTGAATATTTTTGAACTTAAGTTCTACATAGATTGATTGATCTACTAAGCATACAGATTATTTCGAAGAAAATATAAGGCGACTGAGGATGCTTTGCACTCTCGGTGTATTTCGATGAAATTGTTAAGCTCAGAATGAACAGCTCGGGCTGTGTCTGAACAACTTGTACAGAATAATAATTATGCCTATTAGTTTCATTTTATACTGAGACAGTTATAGACGGTTATCTTAGATCGGCATCCATATCTTCTAACATATTAAATTTAATAGAATATTTCCGATTCGAGATTATCCTTGCTCATACCAAGGCAACACTCACATAAGAAAATAGCTTGAATACTGAACTAAAACACCTCTTGGCTAAAATGTATTATAATCGCATGTTTTAAAAGCAATCTTACTGTATGCTATGGAATAAAATCTAAATTGAACGGACAATGCGGAACGTTATTTTGTTCTAAGCAAATTTGTTTACTGCTAGAAAATATTTAAGTCGTTTAAGAAAGATTCATTAAGGTATTTCTTGACCCGTTCAACAATGGTTTTAGAATCGAACCGACCAACCAACCAATCATTTATTGAACCAGTGAGACAATTAGGCAGCTAATCAATGTAGCAAATAGCTGAAGAATAAATCAACGAACTAATAGATGAAGAAACTAACCAAGCCACCATAATCGATTTGGAAGACGACTATTATAGACTATGTGATTTAAAGGAGAGCTGCCACCTGTTTCAGAAGCGGAGGAGAAAGGACCCGCGGAGGAGATGTACATGAACATACAACCAAACAGCCCGGCCGTGAGAGTAGAGGACTTGAGAGCTTACATTCTTCAGCACGCCACTGGCTCGTTCCTGAAGAAACAATATGAGGTACGTTATGTACGGACACGATTCAGTGCAAACCTTCTCAAAATTAGATTCAATATACCCTGTGAATGTTTATTATTTCACTTAAACAAAATACCAATCATGTGTTTGATGTGTTCACAAGCGTTGTCTTTGCGGTCTGACTACTATTCATATATACCTCCATGAAATAAGAATGTCACGCGACAAAAAGTTTATATCTTGTTTCCCCAGTCCGTTCCCTTAGAGAGCAAGTACAGCAGACTGAATGCACATGACCCGTGCAACGCCAAGAAGAACAGGTACAAGAACATTCTGCCAGGTAAGTGGAACCAAAAAGCTTCCTGGTGCTGCAGCCACGCAACTATCACTGACTTATTATCATTGCGATGACAGTAGAGTCGTTCTTTTTTCCTTTTTTTAAAAATCTAAAACAAGGATACCTGTTGACGAGTTTTTTCACTTGTGCCATTTCTTCATTTCTCATCTTCATTCCAAAGTTTGACATGCACTTTAACGGTTACATGTATAGCAATGTAACGCCTATTGTACTGTATCGTTAAAACGAAGCAAAGATTATCAAATTTTCCTTTGAAATAATGTCAAGCTACAGCACGTTGGCACACACACACACACTATATATATATATATATATATATATATTGAAAGCCCGCGAATCAGCAGGATTGAAAGTTCAAATCAATACCCATGTATTAATAAATTTAACAGAAAATTATTGTACTCACCATTATAATATTAATGCTGATTTGAAGACAACATTATTGGTGTAGCTTGTTATATCCATAGAAATCTCTGATGGCGGTGCCAATGCAAACTGTAAACCAAAATAGCTTTTAACTCTTGACATAGCTACATACAACTGACCATGAGTGAAAACTGACTGTGGAAGATAAATTCCAACTTTTGTCAAAGTTTGACCCTGTGACTTGTTTATAGTCATGGCATAGGAGGGTTTTATTGGAAACTGTCTCCTAGTGAGTGTGAATGGGAGATGACAGTCTTTTGTTGTTGTTAGTGCAATGCGTAAAATGAATACAATGTTTCCAGCATGTGTATCTTTACAATTGTGCAAATTTAGCTCCTTCTCGGTCTGTATTTGGTTGTAGATGACCTATTCTATGGCAAACAGTGCTACTTACTCTAAAACAGTATACCCCTGCCGGTAACATATCCTCATTTACACCAAGTGATGCGAATGCGAAAGCTGAATTGTAACTTCGAATGTTATTTCGAAAACATCTAGATTCTGCAGTATCCCCCACAAACAGCTGGTGTAAAGGTTCTGGTAAAGTTTGTAAGGGGGGTAAATTAACTTGACCATTGGCACAGCATAATGAGGATGTTTCTGTGGGTCACAATTTTGCGTCACAATAATGGCATGTCTTTGCCATTCCCCCATTATTGAATGGGTCTAATCCGTATGGGTCTATCTGCTTCTTGATCTAAAGCTGGGTCTACGTTGTGGAGATCTAGAGCTACGTCTGTTTTCACTATCTGGATCAGATCTCGATCTAGATTTCGATCAGTATCAATAGATATGAATGGTTGATCAAGTGTTGTTTGTGGTAGTGTGGTTGGGGAGATTTGATTTTGATTGAGTGTTTCTGTATATCTGGATCGTCTTAAACGACGCCTCTTTTTCTCACCTGCCATCGTAATATCGATCTATCTCCCACAGTTAATTATATCACTCAGACTGAGGTGGTCTTATCGCTGGTTGGCCTAGGCTATGCGGGAGAGGTAGATCTAGATCTAAATTGAAGAAAAAGTAATGTCAAAGGTCTAATTTTGGTCTATTGACACAAAACATTGCTTTTTAAAAAGTGGGGGTCATGTCTCTAATATTTTGTTATTTTTAAGTGACTGTGTAAGTCCGTTGTGATTGGCAACGATCAAACTTTTTAGAATTACCGCTATCTAATGAAGTTTGATGGCCATTGCGGGAGGCGTACATTGAAGAACAAATAATATCAGAGGTCTAATTTTTATTTAATGACAACAAAACATTGCTTTTTAAGAAATGGGGGTCATGTCCCTAATCTGATGTATAGTATTTCGTAAAAAAGCAATTTTGTAATTTTCAAATGTCTGAATAAGTCTGTGGAGATGGGCAAAAATTCGAGTAGGGGAGCACACAATGAGCACTAATTTTTTTTATTTAAGTAAGGATATCAAACTTTACAGTCTTTAGTGAAAAACACAATTCTGAAAGTGACTTCATAGGATGGTCCCACAGTGCTCTATCGATGTAGCTTGTATATTGATGAATCTCATAATCTTCAGTTTTTGTTTAAAGTGTCGGATGTCCCATCCTTGCTTTAGTTTGTGCACTGTATAAACTCATAGAAATATTTTTTGTCAACGTAAAGAGAGTGATGAAATTCTTTACATTGTTACTCATTCTAAGTACAACTCTTTCCTCAGACGACTACTCCAGGGTGTGTCTCAAAGTCTATGACGATTATGAGGATTACATCAACGCCAGTCATATTAAGGTCAAACCGATGAAAAATAGAATGAACTCTTGAAATCGCAGCATGCGTAAATCGGAACAGTTTTCAAAAACATTAATTTTATTTTTAAATCTCTTTAAAGTTGAATTATATATTCATAAAGAAGGAACCAATGAATAAAAACAACTGTATATTATCGTTTAAAAAATAACAACAAAACATAACAAGATCGATAGATGAATAAAACTTTCTACGTAGGTAAACACGTTTCTCATAATACAAGATGGACAAGACAGTCAAACAGGTGGTTTGTAGTTTGAAGAAATAGAGTTATATTGTTGTGTGATGCTCAATATATTAATATGAACAAGAACGAGCGCAAATATAATATAGAAAAGTATGCAATCTTATTATGAATAAAATGACGCTTTAAGAATTTTCTATCTTTTGAATATGAATAAAATATTGTGTTGTATTAACATCATTCCTCAATTCAAATCTCTTTTTTTCTAGGACTATAATAATAAAAAAGTCTACATTGCGGCTCAAGGTAAGTCGGGAAAATGCTCTCCAAATGTTTTCTTTCAAGGCATGAAAAAGATAAAATCTACATAGTCCATCTACATACTTTGTTTGTTACCGTAAATTAAAAAACATTCTGCTTTTAACTTTTGCTCATGTTGATTAATCAAAATTTGAAAAAAAAGTACTTGAAAACTTATTATTTAAACATGGATTCTGGATTCACCAACTGATTTATTTTACCAGGTTGTTATTATTTTTCTTATTAAGTTAGAACAATGCTTAGCTATTAACAGATAGGTTGATAGTAAATTTTATCTAGATAGGTAGATAGTTAGGTACATAGATAGATTAGGAAATAGAATAAGGAGACGAAGTGTAGAGTAAAAATACTATACTGACATATAGTAAAATAAATAGAGAAAACATGACGCATAGAGAGAGAGAGAGAGAGAGAGAGAGAGAGAGAGAGAGAGAGAGAGAGAGAGAGAGAGAGAGAGAGAGAGAGAGAGAGAGAGAGAGTCTGATTGAGAAAGACAAGGTACCAAACCTACTAATATAGAGAATGAGAGATAGAGTGACTATAATGAGCAAACAGATAGATAGGTAGATAGATAGATTGATAGATAGATAGATAGAGAAAAGGATAGAGATAGGGAGAAGGGAAGAGAGAGAGAGAGATAGATAGATAGATAGATAGATGGAGAGAGAGAGAGAGAGAGAGAGAGAGAGAGAGAGAGAGAGAGAGAGAGAGAGAGAGAGAGAGAGAGAGAGAGAGAGAGAGAGAGAGAGAGAGAGAGAGAGAGAACACAAATACAGACAGACAAAAAGGGGGCTGAAAGAGAATAGGCGTGCTGAAATTGCCCAAGAGAGAATCATGAGGTAAGGAGAAAGAGACAATAGCGGGATAAATTGATGGAGAAAGGGTGAGAGAGAAATGAACACAATATAACCACATCTGTTAATATAATATTTGCAAACGAAAATGTCAACCTCGATCTACAATCTCTCTCCCCTCACCAATCCCTCCTTTACTCTATTCCACTGGAACACTGTCTGCCCAGCCCCAAATGATTGTACTACAAATGACTTTGTGCGCATGCTCTGGGAACAGGAAATAGACAGGATCATCATGCTCACAAAGCTTGTGGAAGGCAAAAAGGTGTGAATTCACTCAATCATTCTTTGCCTTTCATTTAGTCTTTATCTTTCCACAAAATTTCTTATAATTTTCAACAATGAGACCATTAGATGTTGTCGAAATAGCAGCATATAATGAGAGTGCGGGCTCAAATGATTAACTATTTGGACTAGCTGCAAATAACACAAGTTGCAGCATCATTGTGGTACATTTTATTTGCGAAACACAACCAAGAAAGAGCGATTGATAAAGGGTGTCCAAAATAGCACAGATTATCTGCAAACTGTCTATGTTGCTGATGATTGGCTACCAGTTTAAAAATCTTCTTTAGGTATCATGATCTTCGCTTTGGAGGAATAATCGATATTCTAAAATGGAACTTCGACTTTTCTTCATTGTCTCCTCATAACCCTTTTGGATTTCAATTTTTTTAAAAAGAAAAGAAAAACTCCATTCAAGAATTTCTGATACCATCAAATTTTTAATTGTTTTTGCGACAGAGAAGACTTTTGATTGCGACAATTCTTGCTTTTAAATCTAAAAAAAAAGGTTTTTAATTGAGAGAATTCATTGTTTAAATCTAGAAAAGATTTTTGATAGCAATAAATATTAGTTCTGTTACTATTTAGCGACCGGTCATTGGAGATCTATACCGATTTTCGACTGTGAGATGTTTATTTTGAAAATATAGAGAAACTTATATACGACAAAATTTTAAAACTGTTTGTGCCAAATATTTGAAAAACTAAATTATGCATTTTGTTATTTGTGACAAATTTTTATGAAAATCGAAACAAGATTATCAAATACAATAATTTTCAATACTTTTTTTTTCGACAGACTCTTGAAGATCTAGATCTAAAGAAGATTTTTTCACTGGGAAAAAATTGTTTTTGAAAATCTTGAAAGGAATTTTGATTTTTATGCATGTCTATTACTGCAAATATTTGGACAACTAAAACATTTTTCATTGTGACGAAATTTTGATATTGTGGACAAGATTGTTTAAAAAAAAGTTATACCCTTTTGCGACAATTTTTGCAAATGTATACAAAGTCATGTTTTCGATTGTGAGAAAAAAAACAAAGAAAAAAAAAAATCCAAGAACCAAATAACAAAAAAAAAAAACAACAAACAAACAAAAAAAAACTAGATTGAATTTTCGATTACGGTAAGTTTTTTGTACTCTTTTAACTGCGATAAATATTACAGGTTCAATACTGGAGAAGGAAATAGGATAGGATTTAGATTGGGCGTTTTCATATAAGAAGCCAAAAAGAGAAGATCTGATTACAGAACCAAATGAATCTAAGGTGCTGATCGCATTATAAGAGTTTTAGATCTTAATGGTGGTATGATCAGAATATTCAACATGCCTGTGATTAGAAAATCACCTCCACTACTCTTTCCTATACTGCATTGGCTTGTCCTAAAATCTGAAGAAACGGAATGGTTCGCGAGATGTCAAAAGTTTACGCATTGTAAAGCCATAAAAATTTTTTATCTCGAAAATGTTGGAATGTTATTCCTTATGCGAAATAAAAGCCTCCAAGAATTTTGGAATTAATCACAATTTTTTTACGTCATTGCTTCAGAGCATTTTTTTGCTTGAGATCTCTGCTCCCATTCTCAGGGAAAGAATATCTGCTTAACAACAAGTGAGATAAAAATTTCAATGCTCTAAGGTTTTATACATTTTGAAACTGTCATTGTTTTAAAGTTTCTTTCCCTTCAATGTAGATGTCCTCTCCAGCTATTCCTTTGAATGGGTAATCACACTTGTTATATTTATAATCTTTCAACCTACAACTTTCTCACTATTTCGTGCATAATTCAAGGTTATTCTAGAGTTTTTTCCTGGGTTTACAGGTGAAGTCTGTCAGGTATTGGCCTCAAGAAGGTCAAAAAGTTTATTACGACATTAACATGCAATTGGTATCAACACAAGTGTACGCTGAATACACCGTGAGAAGGCTGAAACTTTCTAAGGTAGGGATGCAAAATGATTCTATGCCGATACATTGCATAACCAAAGGGAAAGACTGAGTTAAAAGACATATAATTTATTTGATTAATTAAACCAATCAAATGAAAGCTTGAAATTAAGGAATGATCTAAAATCTAGTTAAAATTTTTTTGAGAAAAGTCAGTAAACAAAGTAATGTCTTTAAAGCTTTTAGTATTTTGTGTTGCTGGTGGTAATGATGGTATCATTACTTCTACTACTACTACTACTACTACTACTACTACTACTACTACTACTACTACTGCTGCTGCTGCTGCTGCTGCTGCTGCTGCTGCTGCTGCTGCTGCTGCTGCTGCTGCTGCTGCTGCTGCTGCTTCTGCTTCTTCTACTACTACTACTACTACTACTACTACTACTACTACTACTACTACTACTACTACTACTACTACTACTACTACTACTACTACTACTACTACTACTACAACTACTACTACCACTAGTACTACCACTAGTACTACCACTAGTAGTAGTAGTAGTAGTAGTAGTAGTAGTAGTAGTAGTAGTAGTAGTAGTTGTAGTAGTAGTAGTAGTAGTATTAGTAGTAGTAGTAATAGTATAATAATAGTAGTAATAGTAGTAGTAGTAGTAGTAGTTGTTGTAGTAGTAGTAGTAGTAGTAGTAGTAGTAGTAGTAGTAGTAGTAGTAGTAGTAGTAGTAGTAGTAGTAATAGTAGTAGTTTGATGATAATGATCATCATCATAATAATTACTATTATATTCATCAATATCGTTACTTAATTACTGGATTTTATTTACATGTTCTTGAATGTCTTTAGAGTGGCAGCTCTGAGCGTGAAGTGATCCAGTTCCACTTCACGACATGGCCGGACAAATCTGTGCCTGAGAGTCCCTGGGGTCTGGTCGACCTTTACCACAGGGTGATGGCTGACCCAGGTGCTGGTCCTCTTCTAGTGCACTGCAGGTACACTAGGTCCACTGGCATTATGTCTATTAGATAATTTTTTCCTCATATATTGGACCTAATATCATAATGCCTACCAGATACGTTTTCCAAATATATAAAGTGTAGAGTCATGGTGTGTGTGAGGTACTGTCTCCTGACACAATAGATCTATTATCACAATGCTCATGAAGTATTTTTTCAAGTTAACTAGATCTAGTATCGTAATGTCCATAAATCATTTTTTCAACATACAGAAGACATTGTGTCAAAATGCACTTAAAATTATTTTCTCCATAAGTAGCTTGTTAAATGTAACTTTGTCCATTAGACACTCTCTCTACATCCTTCAGATACGGTATCTACGTATAATATCTTTTAGCAACTGCCTATACACATATCATCGTTCAAATAATTTCTCTACATATATCATCGTTCATAGACTCTCTCTACATTATATTATCATTCAGATACTCTCTCTTTGTATATCATCGTTCATATACTCTCTCGACATATATCATCGTTCAGATACTCTCTCTATGTATATCATCGTTCAGATACTCTCTCGACATATATCATCGTTCAGATACTCTCTCGACATATATCATCGTTCATATACTCTCTCGACATATATCATCGTTCAGATACTCTCTCGACATATATCATCGTTCAGATACTCTCTCGACATATATCATCGTTCAGATACTCTCTCGACATATATCATCGTTCAGATACTCTCTCGACATATATCATCGTTCAGATACTCTCTCGACATATATCATCGTTCAGATACTCTCTCGACATATATCATCGTTCATATACTCTCTCGACATATATCATCGTTCAGATACTCTCTATGTATATCATCGTTCATATACTCTCTCGACATATATCATCGTTCATATACTCTCTCTATGTATATCATCTTAATGCTACTGTCTCTTCGTAAACAATCATTAAGATACTGTTTCTGAATATATACTGCCTCTAGTTACAATATTTAAGTACCATTCAAGTCATTGGTTATGAAGTACTTTCTCCAACTGCACCAGGTCTAGCACCATACTGCCCATGATGCACTTTCTGCTTTTAAAACAGGTCTTTTATTACAATGCCGATTTGGTACTGCCTTCAGATACAGAGCAACTAGTATCATAACGATCCATAGATATTGGCTGTTCATATCAGATCCTTTAGATCTTGTCTCTAAATACAGTATACTAATCATTAAATCGTACTTCGAGAAATTTATGCAAAGGTTGTCTGTTTTTACCCTGATGCATTATAAATAGTTCCTAACATGCATTAACTATATGGCCATGGTACTGCCAACAGCTGCCTCATTTCATTTCTAAAGCATTCGTAACACTATAAGTACATCCACATTACTTCATAATTACAGACCCTTCAGGTTCTGTCTGCATGTAACTCTTATTTATTTTTATATTTCTAAATGTATTAAGCGTGTCTACATAACTCAACAAATATAACGCCCCTCATTTCCTTCTCGATCGGTAAAGAACCAAACCTACACTTTACTTTCTTCTTAATGCAAAAATCGTCACGATTGTGGATATCTCTATAACTTAATCAAATCTTTTTTATATAATATTTTCTGAAACACCGTGTGTTATCGTCAATTTTACTTGATTTTTTTGTTTATGACTAAGTATTACTGGTATGGTGAATCGCATGTTCATTCACATACAAAATCTAATAACCTCTAGGACGTTTCACTCTTAAGACCATCAGCATCGATCCATTCACACATTACATTTGGTTATACAGATAGTCCCCAAAAATTAAAAAAAACAAACACCGACCTGATTTTTTATCTTTTTAATGTCCTCTTCCTGAAAAATGATACAGAAGAAATAATCTGATACATCGGGCAACATCAAACAATAAATCAATTTTTTGACATTTATGTGCAGTTATTCGACAGGGTCAGATAGATTGGCACAAAATGTGTTTTGAAGGAAGGAGACTATCTTAAACTTATTCTATTTCAGTGCCGGTGTGGGACGTACAGGTACATTCATAGCCCTGTGTATCCTACTACAGGAAGCGGAGGCTACAGGCAAAATGGACTTCCGGTCTACTCTGTGGAAACTCCGACAGCAGCGCATGTCCATGATACAAACGATAGTAAGCAGTGAGGGTATTTATTAGGACCTGGTCAAGTGATACACATTGTAAAACTCGTCTTACTCCGTCCTCGTCTCAGATCCATCTGACTGTCTTGAGGAGAGAACTAATTTAGTATGAGAATCACAGCAGCGCATGTCCATGATACAAACGATAGTAAGCAGTGAGGGTATTTATTAGGACCTGGTCAAGTAATACACATTGTAAACTCGTTTTACTCCGTCCTCGTCTCAGATCCACCTCCTCTCCCTGAGGAGAGAACTAATTCAGTATGAGAATCACAGCAGCGCGCAGAGCGCATGCGTTTCGCCTTTCACCTGAAAACGATACCCTGCATCGTCCCAAATATTCATGTAGCAAGTTAAGGCTTCACTTAGTTTGCCCGCTTCGGGCATCAGACTGACGCGAGGCGGTTTCAAGACATTTTTTACACCCAATTAAAATAAATAGCTTTTTTTTGGAAGCAGCGTAAAAAAGCACACTATATACATGGTACAAACTTTCAAATTTTAATATTTAACAATTGTTTTCTTTTGAAAAACGTTTAATCAACAAGGAAGTCGCCAATCTCCCAGGCGCACCATCCGGGAAGTATTCCTTTTCAATTACCCTTACCCTAGATTTTATTCTTCTCTGTGCTGTTCTGTACCAGTCTATCGTTGTAAGTAGATTATTTTTATTGTCATTAACAACACGACCATACCGTCACTTGTGAATCCTTCAACATCACACAATCAACAACTTTAAGCTAAAGATTCTGTACGATAGAAAAAGGGAACTAAAAAATATAACTTCAATCTTACACAATAGAAGCCGTTTCCCCTAATTCTTCCCTCTTTCTCTCGACATGTCTCTCTCTGGCTCTGTCTCTGTCTCTGTTTGTCTGTCTGTCTGTCTGTCTGTCTGTCTGTCTGTCTCTCTCTCTCTCGATATCACTCTCTATTCTCTCCTCTCTTTCTATCTCTCTTTCCCTCCCACTCTATTTCCATCTCACCTTTCCAATATCACAACTTTCTATTGCTAGCTCTTAATCCTTCTCGCTATCGTTACTTTTGTCTGTCTGTCTGTCTGTCTGTCTGTCTGTCTGTCTGTCTGTCTCTCTCTCTCTCTCTGTCTCTCTGTCTCTCTGTCTCTCTCTCTCTCTCTCTGTCTCTCTCTCTCTCTCTCTCTCTCTCTTACTACCATTAAAATAAATTCTTTCCTATGCAGTCGTTAACAACAACAACAACCAAAAGAATAATAAGAAATGAGGTGCGCGTTCGCATCGTTTTTTTTCCTTTCGCTTCCTTCTTGGACTTTCACGATCGTAAAGAGACGGATGTACTCGCCTGAGACCTTAAGTCATGAGAAAATGGGCTCTAAATTATTTTTTATTGAAAAGTACGATTCCCAAAGAAGCCGTTAATGCTTTCGATGGCTTAACACAAGGATGTGAAAATTGTACATAAAGCAAAGCATGCAAAGCAAAGCAATTATGAGCATATATTCAAGTTGTCCTTGTTTTATATTGAGTTTGTATCTGTTTATATAGTCTAATCCAAAAAGGGTTTGCTAGGCTGAAACAACAGTTGAAGATGAAAATTGTAAGAGAAGAGATCACACGGGTGTTTTTCCAGTCAAAAACTTACATAGGAAGTAGCAAGTGAATTCAAGCACAAAAATCGTGATTCTACAAAGTTTTACAATTTGTGAGAAAGAAACAAGAACTAATTTTAACCAAGTATTTCCTTCATAATTGGTGTAATACCACTGACTCTATGATCCGCATGTACAGAAAAAGCCTTAATTATTTGTTAACTATATTTTCCGAGCTGTCAGTCTGACTGTCGTCTTCTATACTTCCTACAGGAGCAATACGTGTTCCTGCACAAGTTGGCCTTAGCAGCTCACCTGACAGCCGGAACCCGAGTCCCAGCCGCAGATATACCGCATCACATCCAGGCCCTCAACGACGGCCACAGTGGAGACTCTAGCACCTCGTCAAGTCTCGATGGTTACACCAAGGAATTTAAGGTCCATGGGAGGCGATTTTTATCTAGTCCGAATAATTCATATGATAGAAATGTTACCTTCAAATCTGTTAGTCATCCAAAAACAGCGTTTCTCCGAGCATCTCAAGAATGGTTATTGCACTGAACTCAATTTCTGTGTTCGGTATTATGAGTTTCATCGTTAGACCTAGACTCTCTGTGACGGAACTATCGACCTTCTCGTAAAGCGCAGACTCCAAGCTCTGACAGGTTTTAACCATGATAGCCCTGAGCCAAACGTCATCCGAATGAATTTGAATTTTGTAAAGCCATGCCTTGCTAAATATGATTTATGTGGAGTGTGAAAAGAGACCTTCAATTATCACAAGAACAAGCTGTTATTCACCTGTAAGCTTTCCTCAGGCCGGCATAGATATATAAAACACAATTCGTTTTGCTATTTTCTGACTATTTTTTGCAAACAGACTCTTTTGCTGCCACATCTTAAATATAATGCTATGCCCCCCCCCCTCCCCCCTCTTCTGAAATTTTAAATTTTTATCCATCAGGTTTTCTTACCCTCTTACTTTTTCCTCCAGCTTCCTTCCTCAACCTTCCCAATTCTTTACTTGTTTTCCTGCACTCTCTTTTTGTCTCTTTCTGCACATTCTCGTCAGGTATTTCTGCACATAAGTCTCTCTGCCTTGATCTCATGCAAATCCTTCACCAAAACAGTTCAACCATTCTCTCAACACCTCTCTTTTGTTCTCATTACCTGACCTCAGTTTTAGCGTAGCCATTCACCGTCTTTGTTCTGATCCATACACCCTGGACCTGACCTGACCAGTGAAACACGCTCTATGTCTGACACAGGCTGTTTGTGAAATATGTTCCAATGGCGCAGACGGTTTGACCATGGAGACATGGGTCGGGGACAATATCTACCAGAACAGAAAGTCAGCAGCCAACAAGGATAAGAACAGAGTCAAGAATATCTTACCAAGTCAGTTCAGGAAACTGAAATATTTCTTTGACAATAAAATTATTAATCTCTAGTCATGAAAGAGCATTTAAAAAAAGGGAAATGCATAAGACGAATAGTTCATCGCATAGACAAAAGAAAGCTTTTGAAATGAAACATACATTTTGACAATGAAAAATGCAAAAAAAAAAAACCCAAAAAACAAAAAAACAAAAAAAAAAAAAAAGTTTTTATTTTTTTTTCTTAAGTGAAAACAATAAGTAAATTTAACTCTCTACCACTTTTATAGGACTTACTCTTAACGATACTAGTCCTTTTATCAACAGAACTACTATTACTATTACTACTGCTCCTCCTCCTCCTCCTCCTCCTCCTCTTACTACTACTACTACTACTACTACTACTACTACTACTACTACTACTACTACTACTACTACTACTACTACTACTACCTCTACTACCTCTACCACTACTACTACTACTACTACTACTACTACTACTACTACTACTACTACTACTACTACTACTACGACGACGACGACGACGACGACAACGACTACTACTACGACGACGACTACTACGACTACTACTACTACTACTACTACTACTACTACTACTACTACTACTACTACTACTACTACTACTACTACTACTACTACTTCTATTGATGGGAATGGAACTGGTACTTTGACTCTGGGTTTTTATTGGCGTCTCTTGTATTATGTCTTCAGACGACGCCTACAGACCAGTGTTAACCTCTGAGACCATATCCCAAGGGAAGTACATCAACGCTGTACTTGTTCCGGTATGTATGATAAAACACATAGTGATGTAAAACTCCATCATGATCATATTTGATATTTTCTGTTTTTAAGATAATTATGTGTAATCAAGATAAACATACTGTGAACATAAGGTCTTAGATTATGACAGTAAAACTGTAGCTCTTTCATCTTTGCAGCACAGGAGAAGCCCCAGCGCTGCGACAGAGAGCTCATCACTAGATGTGTGTAAGAGTTTTTAACTAATGGCATATACTATTTATCGTCTCTTCAAACTCATTATTTCAAAACTAACGATTGGATGGGATCAACTTAAAAACATCAGTTGTTCTCAACAAAACAATCAAGCAACAGCATCTCGCCTTACCGCTAGCTCTGATTGGCTCTGTCCACCCTCAGAACCTAGCTACTGACCGCCAGGACATCTTGACTCAGCTGCCCCTGCCCTCCACAGTGACCGACTTTTGGAGACTGGTAACTCAGTTTAATGTGGACCTGATCGTCGCTTTTGACACTGACTGCAGAAACTCGGATGAGGTAGGCCTGCCCTTCACTGATATTTGCCTGCCCATACCACAACACGCTTTCACAAGGTTGCGGCCGCCTAGTTTTTATTCTTTGACTTCTTTCTTAAACGATTATACGAGGTAGAATTCCTAATACAAAAAAATAACATTAATATTACTCAAGATTTGCTTTTCAAAAATGGTACATTGTCAACTTTTACAACATTATCATTGTCTATTCAAATGTTTTTTAAGGTAAAATACAAATGCATTGTGAATTTTCACTGGTGTTACATTCTTAACCCAAGTGCAATATCCGTTTTCTGGTTACTTACTGTTCAAAATTGATATGTTAAAGGAATGTATAACGCCTGTCCTCAGACAGTGGGAAGCTTCTTACCAGAGCGTGATCCCATCAAGACAGATCTGTTTGAAATCCAAGCCGAACTGAGAGCGGAGACCAGCAGTTGTCACGAGATATTGGTCACTGTCTTCAAGAAACGGAGGTCCATATTATCAGGCGCCGTAAGACATTGTGCAACTGTTATTTACGTTTTGATTGCTATACTTTGAATATCTGGCATCAGGCAAGTGTAGGTATTGAAGATACATTTAATACCTGGCATCAGGCAAGTGTTGATATTGAAGATACATTTAATACCTGGCATCAGGCACGTGTTGGTATTGAAGATACATTTAATACCTGGCATCACGCACGTGTTGGTATTGAAGATACATTTAATATCTGGCCTCAGGCAAGTGTTGGTATTGAAGATACATTTAATACCTTGCATCAGGCAAGTGAGGGTATTGAAGAGGGTAAAGAGGCATACACAACAATTTGTAATTCAATCGCCAAGATAGTTCTTGTACTTGCCAGGATCCCAAACAACGTGGTGAGCCAAGTAATTAGCTTCCAACATATTAAACTCTTGTATCCAAAACTGAACATTAGTGTTTTTGTAACACTTTGTGAAGCATTGCTTAAATTATGATCATAGCGCAACGGGATCGCAAGCATCCTATTTACATTACGCATTACACTTTGCACAGGTTGTCAAGGATCACCCACAGATGGGATCTCTAACCTTTTAAGGTTAAGCACTATTCTCCTTACCTCTTTTTCTTTCCTTCTCTCTAGCTCACTACCATTCTCTCTCTTTCTCTCTCTTTCTCTCTCTCTCTCTCTCTCTCTCTCTCTCTCTCTCTCTCTCTTTCTTTTCCTGACGTTTTTCCTCTCTCTGCCCCTCTCCGTGGCGTAGAATTATTTAGGAGTGAGGAGCGTTCAACTGAAAAAATAAATTTTTAAACAAAGTTATTTAGAAACTAAATTTGCCGAGTGAACTATTAAATATCGGTTTAAAAAAATGGTTTATGATGCTAAGGGCTGCAAAATCACAGTTTAGATTTACTCTTTGATAACTTTTCTCTTTGCCGAACGGCAGATATTATTCCAACGCTCATAAAGCATCGCGAGAAACTGAGGGCAACAGTTATTGTAGAAGACACGTTTAGGCAGAGTGTGACCCTCACTAACACTTCGCTGTCCTCAGGGTGAGCACCATGTCATGTGTCTCTTGTGTAAAACCCCTGGCTCTGACCCGAAAGTCCTGCTGGACATTCACAGGAGAATCAAGTACTGGAGGCCTGACCTGCCCCAACGCACGCTATTCACGTGTCGGTAAGCGACGCTTGTCTTGTCCTCCTGGTTTGTTGCTTGTTTGATTTAGTGAGAAATATTTGGGTAACATTGTCGAGTCATCTGATGATGATCTCTCGAATCGTATGGCCGCAGGAAAATCTTCAAACTTGAGAAAAATTAGTATTAAAAGAGGAAAAAAGAAAACGGCTTGAAAAAGTTTTCCTCTCGTAAGAGTCAACAAAGATATCATTAAGCTATGGAAATATTGCTAGTTCAACTTTTCAACTCATAACAACTTATTCAAATTTCTTCTAAGAAAAAGTGCCAATATTTCTTTGAAAACACTTAACAATTAAAAAAAAACCACTCAAAATATTTCAGATTTAGCTAAGATAAGCGCTCCCTCTATGGGAGGGCCACTAAAGTCAATGAGCAAACAAATCTAATTAAAATGGCCCTTGGTTGATTAGATTTGGTTGGCAATTTTGATTTTTTGTTTAATGCCATATCACTGATTATTGATTGAGAACATAATTTTTTTCTTTTTTTTTTCTCTAAAGTTTAGTCGGGAAAAGGTTGATGGTAGACAATTAATAATAGAGAAGTGAACAAATTGTAAACCAGGTTAGAAGGGTATTTTTTACGCCTTGTAACACTTTCAGTAACGGCGCTGATCATTGCGGTCTGATGTGTGTCCAGTCGATTCTGCTGGACAGACTGGACGTTGACAAGGCCTTGTCGGTACCTGTGGTGGTTGGAGCTATTAAAACCATCAGGCCTCAGGTGATTCCTTCAGTGGTAAGTCGAACAGGGTGAGATAGTTTGTATTCTAATCCTCTCGAGGTATCATCTAATATATTTGCGACTGCTCGAGACATTATAGAAATAATAAATCTCAATACTGGCAAACTGTTTATGGCGTAGATTCCATATCTATATAAAGATTACACTAATTGTACATTATAGGGCTATGTCGATAGGAACAATATGCGCCTAAAGGTGCACTGTCTTACGAGGATTTATAGCTGATGTTCTATTCTGGCCATTCGTTACACAAGATGATCGTTAATAAGAACCTATTAATAGGTCGGGATGTTACAAAATTGATTAACTATTCTTATTGTGAATGCTCTGACTGATCGATCATTAATTATTGCATGATCTTCTAAAAAGATTAGGGCAAAATAATGTTTTTACTTCCAAAGTGTTTTAGATAATATACTGATGAAAATGACAAAGTAAACTGATTAATCTTGAGCGTTATAAACTTATCATGTGTCTTTCAATTTTGACCCCAACTCTACCGCCTTTCAAATATTACAAAGCTATGAAAAAAAACATATTTCTGAAACGAATTTTTTTGTATGAAAAGTTTCTTTGCAAAGGCTCGGAATATGCAGTTTAAATTAATTGAATACAAGAATGACGTGGAAAAAATGCATTTGATTTGATTTAAATGTCAAAAAGCTTTTGATCGATGTGACTCAAAGCAATTTGCGAATCAAGCTGATAGAGATTCTTTTTTTTTCCTTTTCTTTTTTTTTGTATCCAGGATCAGTATAGGTGTCTTTACTCTGTCCTGAAACTTGCTCAAGATTCCCAAGTTGCTAAACACACTTCCAAAACAACAACAGCTGCTGACTTTACTGGCGTGGATTCCGTAGAGACCATTTATTGTAATGTAAAGATCGCAGAATGTATGATCACCACAGAAGAAACAAAACCAAAACAGACTGCATATTCCTTGAACCAAGATCTATTTGATGGAGATCCAGCACCGTCAACACACCACGAGAACCAGGAAAATGAGTCTAAAGTTCATAAGACTAATTATACAGCCCAAAGTATTGGCCCCGAGGCACAGGTAATTAATCAAGACACCCACAGCTCCAATACTGGTGCCGAGTACTCTCATCTTGAGGCCCAGAACTCCAGCGCTGGAGCTGAGTACTCTAGTTTTGTTGCCCAAAACTCTGATGCTGGAGCAGAGTACCCTAATTCTCTAGCCCAGAAGTTGAATGCTGAAGCAGAATACTCTAAGTTTGAAGGCCAAAATCTGAACGCTGGAGCTGAGTACTCTAATTTTGTAGTCCAAAACCCTGATGCTGGAGCAGAGTACCCTAATTCTGTAGCCAAGGAGTTGAATGGTGAAGCAAAATACTCTAAGTCTGAGGTCCAGAACCTGAACGCTGGAGCTGAGTACTCTAATTTTGTAGCCCCAAACTTTGATGCTGAAGCAGAGTACCCCGATTCTCTAGCCCAGAAGTCGAATGGTGAAACAGAGTGCTCTAAGTTTGAAGGCCAGACCCCTGACGCTGAAGTCGAGTACAGCAATTTTGCGAGCCTACACTTGCAGTTCTGATGCCCAGAGTTGTCATAGCGTTCTGAGTCCCACTCTTAACAGATATCCAAGTTAATATTGACGGTGTAGCTCTTATCATATTTGATTTGATAATAGTAGCGCATTTATGATACCCTACAGATTTCGGAATGCTTGAAAACTCTTATTATTACTAATAAATATTGAAAAAAAATCTTAATAATTTTTTTTCTAAAAAGTGATCATTTTTTTTTTTAAATTATTTTTTCTTTTGCTCTTGTTCAACCCTGTTCCTGGTGAAAGAGATCAATATCCGCATCACCTGTCTCACTGTGTTAAGTTCCCTCCCCTGATGGAGAGTTGTCTTATTAAAGCCGCCTCCTCATCCGTCCAGCATCCCCTTATCATTTTTCGACCTCAACTTATTTTTGTCTTTTCCCCCGTTTCTTTACGCCTTACAATATTCTTGCGAGAATTACGTGCACTTTTTGACATTTTGTAAATGTATGCAATTAACCTAAGTTATTCGAGACTGCAAACAAGTACAACTCTAAAACCATTAATTGTAAAGTTAATTCTCTGCATGGTAATTTCTGTGAATAATGTAAACCATTTTTCTAAACCAAATTATTAATAATCAGGGTGCTTTTTCCTTTATAATGGATCTCTTTTTTCCCCTTCGGTTCTATCAAATCGGCATAATTTGTGAGCACTTTTCATCTGAGATGTAAAATTTTGAATATTTGAAAATACTTCGTCCCAATTCAGCTAAGAAGAAGAAGGCAGACTCGAAAAAAAAATAGATTTATTTAAGGATTGTGGAACAGTTCGATGCAGTTCAAGTAGATTGATAAGCTTGGAAACAGATCAAATTATTGTCGTTAGACATTGTTATAATTATCGCTCAACTTCATTGATACTAGAATCACTTTACTTTAACTTCTCAATATCTCATAATAGCTTTGAGAAAGCATCTCATATACTCCTCGAAAGACTAAGAATTGAACCTTGAGATTTTTGGTCCCATTCTTGCCACACTTTTATAAAATCACCACATTCTTCTATTCTTTTGGGTGGGAAAAGTAAACTTCATCACAACTTGATGTAGGTTTCATGCGATTTCGAAGTGAAAAATCCTTACACTTTGCCGTAAATATCTTCAGCAACCTATCTTCTTTTTCTTTATTGGTTTAACATTTATTTTTTCAAACTTTAAACATTAATCTAAGTTTACATTGCTTTAACATTTATTTTTTCAAACTTTAAACATTAATCTAAGTTTACATTGCTTTAACATTTATTTTTTCAAACTTTAAACATTAATCTAAGTTTTCAGAACACTAGCTGAGTTGATGATAAAAAATTATTATTTTTCAGCCCTACATTATGTTCATCCTTTTTCATATGGCCATGTTTGATTAGCTTGAGCATGTTTGTACATATAACTTGGCAACGTGTGTAAAGTGTTTTGTATTTTTTATTTAAACATCATGTTCATTAAAATTGGACCCATTGATTCATCAATGTATGCTTACGGTTAAAAATATAAATACATCAAAGTATATATTTTTCAAAGGAATAAATAGTCTCTAAAATTCACATGCACTATATATAAAAATTTGAAAAACACATTTCTTCCTTTTAACTACAAACAGCACGTTTTCTTGTAGGCTCAAAATGTAAAACACAAAATAAATTAATTGATTATATTTTTTTATTCATAACTTGATGGCAAACTTGGAAAAGTAGATTCAGCACCAAGCGTATAGGATCTTTTCATCTGAATCTAAAGTGAAAAACAGAAAAGCTTATTTCTTATGAATTTTGGTTCACATCCCTTGGCTTTCAAGGTAGATACTTAAGTTTAAGATGTTTCAAGACCAAGGAAAGAAAAAAAAAGTAAAACTTAAACACGGAGGTTCTTGAATAGTTTGAAGAATAAAAAAGCGTACCCATGTGAAAATCAGGGAAGTCCATTAACACTTTTCAAAAATTAAGGAACTTTGATTCCCTTTTCATATTAATGCCTCTTGCGACCAATCAAGTCCATTGGATCTGGTCACATGTTTCATGTTTTAGCTCATTCCATTATACTTATTACTGAACAACAACAACAACAACAACAACAAAAAAAGCAATAACACACAAACAAAGCTCTTGTCGCTCTTCAACAGTTTGATTTGCTTGGTTATCTCGTGACAATAAAATTGTTACGTTAATCTTGTTTCTCTTGCTACTCTTATTTCATGTAATGTTAACAACATATTATATAAGATGCATGGTGGTCTGCTTATCTTCAGAAAAATAAGATGACTTCACAATAAGTGAACACATCACAGACCAGAAGAGCAAATGCTGGTTCTAAATATAGTCCCACATTTGTAATGCATTAAAAGTTAAACAATTACAGGCTTTATAAATAAGGTACAAAGTTGTGAAAAGATCAACAATCTTTAAAAAGACGTTTTAAGGGTTCATAATTACTAAGCAATTCTCCTGCTGAGACCATTGAGATTCCTAAATTTACCCTGGAAGTGTTCGTTCTTCAAGGTCTTCATTCTTTCTAACCCCCCCACAATCCAGCGTTCTCTCTGTCTGTTTAAAACGTCAGCTTACTTTGGCGTGACCTAAACAAACGAAGATCTGCCTTCCTTGCCCTGGAGAGAAGCGAACAGTGTTCCTTTGGTCGACTTCGGATTGACAAAGACCTCCAGGTTGACAAAATACTGATGACTTGCGGAAGGAGAACTCTTTTAAACTTTGTTTTCTTTCATACAAGGCACAAATCCGTCGCTTGCGAGTCTTATCATTTCAGTGAACTGAAAATTAACATTTTAACCGATTCTAATGATAAGTCTTCTTTAGTTTCGTTGTTTCGCTGTTCTTTAACTTGGAATAACTCCAGTCTAGTCTTGGACTAACCCATTGTTTGCGCAACTATCCTGTTATAAGAGATCTAGCATGGGGGGCAACGTTGAGTAAAACAAGTCTTGCTTAATATCTGATTTCCAAGGGAAAAAAATGTTTAGAAAAATATTAAATGGTTGCAGGGAAAAAACCCAAATAGAAACAATTAAAGATCAAATTCATTTTCTTTCTTTCAGTTTTATACATGCCCATAATTACGAATGATTTCTACAAGAACTACAAGAAATATGGGAAGAAATCTTATACATTCATTTTTATTTGGTTATTTCCCGTGGATTTTCAAACACAGCTTTCTGAAACATATCAAGACTCCCTAATGATATCGAGAAATCAATACTCGACTGTATAATTATGTTTATACTTTGAAATTACTGTCAATTTTCACGAATGATACAGATATTCGGAGATCTAGATTCATTCTATTACTTTTACGCTAAATAAATGGATAGCTTCACAACAGGTACAACAAGTATGGACCACAGGAACACTGTTTAACTGAATTCATTGAGAAAATTTAAAATAGCAATTTTTAGATGCAAAAAAAAAACAACAACCCCAAAACAACAAACTATGGAAGAAAAAATAAAAATAACAAGTATTTCTGTTCAATTTTCCTTTTAGATAAATAGTGTTTTACTACTGTAGCTTGAAAATCATCATTAGCATCTTTATATAAACAAGCTTTGCTTTTAGAATATTCATTTTTATTACTTGTATGGTAGTGTCAAAACCGCTGGAAGAGAAAAAGATTTCAGTCCAAAAACTTTCTTTACTTCATAATTCATTGTACACTGATCAGGAAATGCTATATAATAAGAACTTCAAGTTAGTTGGCAACACAATATTTTCATCATTAAACTGGCCATCATTATCGGCAGTTTTATGCAATCATATCTTTGATACCAAGTTTTAGATGGTAACTTAAAAACAAAACAAAAAGGCCCCCCCCAAAAAATCAGCTCACCAGAAAGACATCTTCTTTTTACCATGATTTAAGGTTTGATTCAAACTGTGGCCTACCTTTATATTTAAAACAATTTTTACAATGATTCAGAATAAGCTTAATCAGATTTATGTGTGTCATATGGAAAGATCGTTGGTGTTTCTGTGCCGCCCGTTATATTTTTGTAAAAAAAATTTTTGAAAAGTACATAGCGATTATTGCAATGAAAATGCTATCTCGCTACAACATTTAATCATTAAATAAGAATGTTGTTATTCTGTACTTACGATAAAGTAAAATCAATGAATTTTACTTTCATTAAGATGAAGCTCTTGAATAAACCTACTCTTTGTTAAACAAAAATGCATTGCTAAACGAAAATGATATTGCTTTATGAAATTTCAGGCATTTTCTGAGATGAATTTTGTGCTCATTAATTACGAACAAAGTGGAAATTAGAAAGTGGAAAAAAGAATGACAGCATGTTCAGGAGAAGACTGGAAAGTGAAATGCGCTGTCAAATTCTAATCATGTATCTTCTTTTGGTTTCCTGCCGCTATTTAAATATACCATGCATTACCCTGATCGTTATAACAAAAAAAATATCTTAAAATAACTGGAGAAAATTGTGAATGATCTTTGTTACTTTTGACAATTAATTTTTCAGAAGTTTTGTGTGGAAAAAGTGAGTTCGAATATTAATAGAAGAGTTGATTTTCATTGGTTAATTTTGTTTTGATTGAATTTTCCCGAACAACCCTTCAGTAGGCGGAAGGTTTTCCTCAAGCCTGTGATACAAATAACTGAGAAGATGGAATAAAACTTCGTCTCCAGCCGATCCAATCAGTTTTCGGATGCATAATTATCTTCTCTTTGTTAATTCACTATCTATGCCTCAAACTACAGTCCATGACTTAAGACAGCAGCATCTGTCTTCAATCACCGAAATAAACAGATCAATCTACTTTTCTTTGAAATGGCCAAAGTAGGCCGCGACACTCTTCAACATGGCATTTATGTCGAACAGGGGTTTAAAAAAAGTTTGTTTTACTACAAAAATCGATTTCTCTTTCTCTCTCTTTTTGAGAGTGTCTTGCATAAACCGAAAAAAGCATTAAATTCTATCTTTAAAATTTTAGTTTTTCACTTTTCAACTGAATCTCTCTCACTCTCTGCTCGTCTCTCTTCCATTTCTCCCTCTCCCTTTTTCTCTCTATCTTCCTCTCTCTCTCCGTCTCTCTCTCTCTCTCTCTCTCTCTCTCTCTCTCTTTCAATCAATCTTGTTTTACTTCTACCACCCATTAACGATGCAGATTATCAATGCATTCAAACGAAACTTTTGAATTGAGAATCCTTGTATTGATATTTGAAGTGCACACATCCTAAAATGCTGGTGAAAACAAAATCTATTATCTTCTTTTTTGAATATGAAAAATCTCTTCGCTTACGCAATGGTTCTCTTTTAAAAATAATCAAATTTTCATAAAACCTCGACCCTCTATTATTAATAATCGAAGAAAGCACGATTTGACAATGAAACGTGCGTGAATAGACACAAGGACAGCAAATATTCCAACACTTGTGACTTGAATGCTATATCTCTATAACCTTATTCTTCCCTTTCTGGTCATGCTCTATCACTTTTTCCCTGTCTTTCTTGTTTCTTTTCCTGCCTCCTAGTAGGCAACTATACGGTCCAGGTTGCCATAAACTAAATGAGTTCATATACTCGAATTCCTTCGTAACAACAGTGAACTTCAAGACGTTCATACTTCTTTTTACTCAGCATCTCCACAGTAATACGTATCATTACCGACCAAACCAATAAATCAAAACTTTCTCTTGATTACAACAATGCAAAACAACAACCGCGAAAAGCTTCTGCGTTTCTTCACAGTTATGCAACCTTTGAAATCCGGTATTCTCAGGTATGCTTAAAGTTGAGAAACAAATGAAGAGACGACATAAAATGTACAGACCTTTATCAAAATGGATATATATATATATATATATATATATATATATATATATATATATATATATATATAGCTATTTAAAGCCTTTCTATCTCTCTCTCTCTCTCTCTCTCTCTCTCTCTCTCTCTCTCTCTACCCGCCCTAAAAAATCAACATCTCATGTAACGCCATATCTCCAGATCAAGTTTGTACATCTGGGACTAGAAGACCCCGTTAGCCACACAATCCTACAATCAAACAATCATAGCTACAAACAACCGAAGATGCTCCTGGCGTGAGCCCATTGTTTGAACTGGGCGGATATGTTGAAAAGTTCAACTCCTCATGCTTGACGTCGACACAGTAAGCGAAATGCTTGTCCTCTCGAGCCACATTTTAAATTCGATTCTTGAACTATAGAGCAGTGTTTGAGCAGGACTTGATATAAAGTATAAACTATGTTTAAAGGTGGGCACGGTGGGCTTCAACTCTTCAGCGCTAACTACACCGAATGCTTTGAAAACAAAATTAATCATGAGGTCATCTTTTATTTCAGAGAATAAATGATCTCTTGGCATTTTCCCAAAGCGGAGAGGTAATCTATTTTTCATAGCCATTGTGATTAAAAAATGCGAACTGCACGTTTGATTGTTCCAGCACATGAGAAAATGCATGTTTGCTTGCAAAATCGAGAAAATAGGGAAAAAAGAAACAAACAAAATGAAAAAGCCATTTCCTTTCGATAGTTTGAAGTGTCTGGTTCAAGTTTTCTGTGGATCATTAGATCCCTTGGTGTTATAGAGCAAGCGGTTGGGTCCAACGACTTGTCATTTCGATACGTAAAACTTGATCCATTTTTTTCAAGTTCTAGTTTCTAACAGTTTCACAATACGTATGCAGTTCATTTTGCTCTCACGAACTATTTCTCTCCAGTTTTTCGTGAAGGTTACTGTACAAGACTTTGCTTAGGTCTATGACATGCAATGAAATCCTTGTTTTAATATTGTAGTTTTTTAGGATCCATGCTTTGCAGAGATGGTACAAACAATTTTATCTCCAGGTCCTTGATACATCCTGCTCAGCTTGTTTCCGATTCATTTTGCCCAGCTCGACAAACTCTCGCTGTAACGATGTGGCTTCTCTGTGTGGGCGAGTATATCTTCGTCTTGAACCTAAGTATTTTGCATGTGCTTTCAAACCTGGCCACATTTTCAGATGCGGTTATGGCAAAACAGTTTATGATACTGGAAAGACGTCATTTTACCTGCGAACTCACCGAGCAGCCGCCGCAGTTCACTACATCCAAGAGTTTGTTAGAGTGTGCAGCAGCTTGTAACTGTCAAGACATCGACGACTGTATGTCCTTTACTTTCGACCCCAGCGCCTCGGTGAAGTGTTCGTATTGTCCAGCTCAAAATATCACGGGCATCATCTTTGGCGCTCCTAACACCCGGGCAAAGACATATTATGTTCCTTGGACTGGTCATCTTCAAAATCCAAAGCCCAAGAAAGACATATCGAGTCCGGGAATGGGGAAAATAGGCAGGCTCATTCTGATCAAAGGCAAGACCCCGGTTCCTGTACCGTATCAGATGGTCATTGACTTTATGGACAAGGTTGATAAGAGTGTTATCTTGCGTTTCGGTCGATATGTCAATAATACCGGCCATAGATACATCAGACTCTCGTCGAGGGTGACCAGTCAATGGCCTGATGAAAACCGGAGGTATGCGCCACAATTTCCTTTTGCGGAAGGTGTAGATTACCAGATCGACATTTTGACCTCTCGCCACGGATTCGCTGTCTACGTTGACGGCGTGTACATACTGACTTATAACGTGTCCATCTCTCGGGCAGGGTTGATAGATATAACACGCCATAGGTTTCAGCCAGAGATAACGGACATTTTTTTCTAAGAATGTCTTGTTTTCAGCTTTCCTTTGATACCTGTAATGGACGGCTATGACCAAAAAAAACAAAAAAAAAAATTGTCCAATCTACTTTTCTTTGAAACGGCTTCAGCAGGATTCAACACTTTTCTACACAATACATAGCATTATACCAAATTGAAGTTTTCATTATTTAAAAAAGAAGTGAATTGAGCTAGCTAGTTCTTCAGTAGGGTAATAGATAAATTACAAAGCACAGTCCTTAGAGTTAAAAAATATAACTATATAATTATATTGACTCTACATTTTTATGAGGACACCACATTGATTTGTTTATGCGAAATCCACATTGTATTGATGATGTGTAATCCACATTGGCTTGTTCATGTGTAATCCACATTGGTTTGTTCATGTGTAATCCACATTGGCTTAAACATTTTGTCCCATTTTTAAAAAAAAAAATCAGTACTGAAAATTCAATTTTAGTTTCTAATCATGTAAGTCTCTTTACACGTTTAACTTAATACTTTTGGAGATTAAGAGAGATATTCTTATGTTAATTTTTGTGAAAAAATCATGAGCGACTGCGCCATTTTGCTACAGTAAAGTTCTTGAACACATACCGAACCAGTGATGCAGAAGGTTTTAAAGTTATTTTTGTTAAAACATTTCTTGAATCACCAAAACAACATCTCCATGACTAGTTTTTTTTTTTAAATCTTTGAGCATTACTTATTTTCATACAAAGAAGATTTTGATTTCAATATTTGGAGTTCTACTAATTGTTAAAAATAACCTCACATCTACTCCTCTTTTTTAAAATCAAAATGCACCATGTAAAGCGTTGGGAGTGTTAATGTAACCTCCAAATCAATCTTTGTTCTATTGCTTCATTCATTATCATGCTTTGTTCTTTTTACTTTTTGCTCAAGGTACTTTTAGTGTATCACGTTATTTGCTCTGAAGATCATTTCACATATTTCCTTCACTCCACAAGGCTGCGCAATACCATACTTAACTGATTTTAATTTTTTGACTTTCAAAACAAAAACGGACAAAACAGATAAGAAAAGATAAGGGTGATAGGTAATGTCAGTACTTTGTGTTGGGGGGATAGAACAAGGCTCTCGAATTCTAACTAAAAAAATTCGATGTTTAATGTAAAGTTCTAAACTGGGGTAATTCCGCACATCAGAATACGCACACATAAACCACCTTCAACGTTGCTTGTCCCAAAACAGAGAGTAGTCATAAGACTAAAAGTTTGGAAAGCAAATTCTAACTCTTTTCACTACTTTCCAAGAAACTTTCACTATTTAAAAGATGTGGCACCCAAGTCATTTGGAGAGAAAGAGAGAGAGAGAGAGAGAGAGAGAGAGAGAGAGAGAGAGAGAGAGAGAGAGAGAGAGAGAGAGAGAAATGAGAAAGACAGATATATATATATATATATATATATATAAATGTTATATATATATATATATATATATATATTTTTAATTTTTTCCCTCTTCTACCTTTCCATTTTTCCCATTGTGAGTTAAATAATTATTAATGAAACTACGTAAGCTTCAAAGTGAAATTTAGAAGAAGATAAAGAAGCGAATGAAATGAAACAGCACAAAAAATGAGCCGCTAATTAAATAAGGTAGATTAAAAACAAAGTCATGATAATTTCTTAACGATTAAAAATATTACATTGAAATAAGGTTTCTATTTTGTGTAATAGTTTTAACCAATATTAAAAAAAAAAAAAAGAACCATTCCGCACACTAGCTGGGTCCACATCTCGTTCAACCATCCCGACTTTTCTGTCTTATGTTATAGGTATGGTTGAACTGCTTGTTTAAATTTGAAATGAAATTGTCTTTCTCTAATTTTTTCTTTATCTAAAGTATGTATGTCTTATTTATCGCCTTTTTGTACTGATATGAACAAGTTATGAAAATCAGAACTCTGTTTTCTTTCACACTCTCAATACATTGTCTCCATGTAATCTTAAATTGTATAATTAATACACTGTTCGTTGAATTCGCCTTAGAATTACTCGTATTTTGTTTTTAAATCTGGCCATGAAATTTATACACATTTTGATATGGTATTAGAAATAAATTAAAATGTGCATACTAATTCCCTTTTAGGATCTGCCAGCATTGATTTAGAATCTGGTGATTTATTTCACTCAGTTGGATCATTAAATCAAGTATCTGTTAAAATGATCAATTAGTTGATCTAGAATACTGGAGACAGCCTTAGCTGCTATATGAGCTCGGTGATCTATTCGTACTTTGCAATCGCTTAACCACCATGACGTAGTGGTGTGATGAGCACCCATGCGACTCTTAGACCCACCACCACACACACAGAGGGGATGGTAGGCGTTGCACAAGGTATAATGTGCAAGGCATTCTGCGCTGGGGTTTTACATACCACACACACCCTCTATACCCGTGTTTTTCAATAAAAGCCACCATAAGCACCGTGGTTGCGCGAAGCGCACGGGTCAGATTTCATGAGTCCAGCGCTGAGAAACCGAGTGTGTGGGAAAACCGCATGAAAAACTTACAAAGAGAAAAACATATTTTACCTAGGATTACTGTGTATGTGCTAATTAAAAAAAACAATAAAAGAACCCAACGAATTTACTTTGTAAAAGTAAGTATGACAAAACCACGAAATTCCTTTTTTGGATGCTATCTAGATGTCTATCAGTTCTGAACTTTTCTGTGACGATGAAGCATTGATTTACAGCTTTATCTAAGCCTATTGAGTTACAAACCCTCACAGAAAACCAAGGAAGATTATTTGAATTGTATATTACTACTGCATATTTGAACACCTTTTTGGAATAATAATAATAATAATAATAATAATAATAATAATAATAATAATAATAATAATAATAATAATAATAATAATAATAATAATAGTACTACTACTACTACTACTACTACTACTACTACTACTACTACTACTACTACTACTACTACTACTACTACTAATAATAATAATAATAATAATAATAATAATAATAATAATAATACCTTGAAACAAGATCATCTTTGGCCATCGAAAAATAACAAGAGAGTTGGGCAATAAAATGCAGATTTCACTACATGACATCATCTGTCCTCATTGTTTTTGAGTCCATACTGCCGTGAGACAGAAAACTGTGTAACGCAGAAGAAACGGTTGTGTAACCACAGAGATCAAGGTATCACAAGGACTCTGCTGCTTTACGAAATGATTGATTTTTCAATAGGGAGTTTTAATGATTTCATCCATTAATTGTGGTGTAAACAGCCGTCAGTGCTCTATCTTCCTAGACAAGACATCCGTAAGCTAAATAAAAATTAGATTGGGTACGATCAATCTTCAACACCACAAGTGGTAATTTAAAAGAAAAACGTTATTACTATATATCCGTAAAATTTAATTATGAAAAACATTTACATGGAATATTTATGGGTTATAAAAATGATCCGGATAATGTGTAAAACATAAAGTACTGTGAGTTCGGCAAATTCATACAATTAAAATGAAAATGTGTCCAGATTCATGAACACAAACAGACACACACATTATTTTAGTTTTTGTTTCATAGGGGGAAAAAATTAAACTTTTCCAGATTTTAGGGTCACAAAAATGGAGCAGACTGATATCCAAACATTTGGATGAAATTAAAATTTCCAAATACTTATTTTGCAAGCAGGCTCAATAAATGACAATACAATATTTTTAAAGAGTACCAGTGTACTTGTATTTACTAGATATCTCTGTCTTTCAAATATTAAATCTCTAGAAAAAAAATAGAAACATTGTATAGTTTATTAAGCCGTTGGCCATGGAAATGAAGGGAAGTATACCTATTTTAAGTAGATCTTTGAAGTTAAAAAAAATCGATGTCAGACTAAATCAGAGCAAGTTTGATTGGTGTTTGATAGATATAGCTCGCTCATAACACGATGATTTCATATCTTTTTCTATGCCAAACATAAGCCCGAGCAAGGCGGGACTAGCAAGATGAGGCTCTCAACTCATCTACTGGCGGTATGGGTTTCCGACCCGCAAAGAAGCTGCCTGTGTTTTCACAAGTCTATCAGAGTAAACTAGTATCTATTTGTACTGGTTTTCAACAAATCAAATAAAAAAGAAATTCTTGTCACTACTGGATGATAATTAACGTCCTCCATGGCAGAAATGAGAAGATAAGGCCCCGTCTACCGCGAGGTAATATCCAATGAATACCTCTGGCTACACTAATATTGTATAATATCAAAAGGGGATAAGTAACAATACACCACCACCATGAAATTGATATGAAGTTAATTTACAATATTACACGTGTTTCTAAAAAATTAGGTCGACAAAATGAAAAAAACGGTGGTTTTTTTTATGCAAAAACATATTTTGAGCTTAACTAATTATGACTTTGAAAAATATGGATTCAAACAGTTGAGGCAAATGCTTGTAACCTAAATGGGGGAAAAAAAACTATTTTACAATACTGTTTGCCGTTGCCAAGGACATAATTACTTCCCCTCCTCCCTTCCCCCATACCACCCCCAATCGCAACTCTTCTTATTTTGGTTCATAACAAGAACAAAATCGACTTTTACTGTAGAGGATTTAGGCTTGGATCTACAATCGCAGAGTTAGTGATAAAATGGACTCTACAAATTAGAGATGTGAAAAAGAAAAGCATCAGTCCATACTGATTAATTCTGAGGTGGGATACTGGCATGGTGGTTTAGATTTACTTGTTGTTTGATTTAACCCGTCCTAACACAGTGATCTAAGGCCTTCTTTCACATCATCTTCAGCCCGCGTCGAGGGGACGGAACTGAAGTAATCAGGCCTAAAACTCATCTATCGACGGAATGGAGTTCTGTCTGAGCCTCCGTCAAGCAGTCCAGAGCTGTAGGAATTAGCCTCCGCCTATACTACAGAGCTGAGACGTCATGGGCAGTGAAGCATTGCATGCATGATGTCGCCGTCGGCTATTACAGAGCTAAACCTATAAACTGGCGTTTCTTTTTCTCTTTTTGAGAACGTTAAACTTGTACAATATTTTCCTTCTATAAATTATAGTCCTCATATCAGTAGAGCCGGATATTCATTCGACATGGTCGAGGATAAAATAGTTTACTTGATTGTAAACAAAAATGTTAATGAAATGCAGAAAAGTAAATTGTAGAAACTTTGGTACTGAAAAAAATATACGCGTACTAATTCACAAGAAAGAAGGTGGAATAGTCATTTGCGTCACATATAAAGATAGCGAAATATTTCAACCGATGCTCAATTGTAATTTCAATTTTTGCTGCGAAATACTTTTTTTAATTATTATCCAGCTTATCAAGTCTAAATAAAGTCTTTTTCATCAACGGAGCGTTACATTCGCATCTTCAAATAAATCGAATACACGGAATATTGATTTAGACATTATACAAACATTTGGACAATAATCGTCAATAAAAATTAAATTCCAGTTCAAAATCAGTACAAGTTGGAAATGTGTTAAGTATTCACGTACTATCTATTTTTAAGTAAAAACGCCACCAAAGTATGGGATCAGAGCAAATTCTTTGAACTTCCCAATAAAATTTTTCTATATTACTGGAGCGCTCAGAAAAAAGATGGGATCCCTTAAGGTAAAAAGTTCACAAAAAGATAGTGTCAGACAACCGAGATAAGAATAGATTATCAACAGTACGGAAAATAGTCAAAGCTAGGTGTCTGTCAGTCTCACAGTATGATTATATTTAATTAAAGCGCCTTTGACACGAAATTCTCATAGACTTGTATCTCTCCGATATAAAAGGGAATACGCATGAAGCCGGGGAATCTCCCAACTCCCTGACCTACCGGCGAAGTACAACTCAAATATTTGAAACTGTGGTTTATGAGGAGACTTATCACAATACTACTGCTGTCACTCCAGTTTGGGATGAGAAGTAAGAATAAAACAATGAGAAGAATTCAATATGTCAAACTCGTTAATTTATTCATATCTTCATCGAAGCGCCTTGTTCGACCCAGAAAATTACCTGTAAATCAGCCACAAGCTAAATGTTTTCTTTCATTAACTTCCCGTTCCTCGAGTGTCCCGAACAGTATGATATGGAGGCGGTTGGTTTCCGTCAAGCCACGAATGGGGCTGATTAGATGAGATCAAACGCTCACCACCAGATGTCTCGGCCAGGAATCAAACCAAGACCTTTCATAATTATGTAAATCGAATGTTCTACGCACTGAGCTGTTTGACGCCTTAACCACGATAAAGATATCGTAACGTTAAATTTATATGTTATTTACTTTTTGTATTCACATAGAGAGGAAAATCACATGGAACAGAGAAACTTGTTCCAATCAACGTCTGGAAACAGCCGGGAAATTCAATTTCAGAAAAAAAAAAGAATTCTATATTCAGTTCGGTAGTCCACAGTCCCGCAGACCGGACCCGCTGTGAAAGTCCAGAGAGAGCTGACCCCATCTGATCACTTGGCGACATTCTCAGAACCCCCAAAATAATTCCGGTTTATGAATACCAGACTACACCTAATAGAGCTAGAGGCATCAAAGATTGACATGATTGTGGGGTCGAGCGCCGCAAAAGTGAAATCCCAAAGACCGAAGCAGCTCTCAAGTCAGACATCAATCTGTACTAACAAATTGTTCTCGCCGTCTTTATCAGACTTTGATTTTCCTATTTACTTAAAAAAAGCCTTGCAATCCTGATAGAACTGCGTGGATAAGATATCGATCAGAAAAACGATGTGTAAACTGCCAAAGCGGAAGCGTCACGAAACCGAAACCTTGAAATTAGGACAAAAATGTGAGAATGTGGGCGACTAGGACCATCCAAACTGCTTAGGACTCGCTCTATGAAGGATTCTGAAACTGACTTTTTTCTTTTTGAGAAAGATTATAAGAATAGCTAAATGCCTTCTCCTTCCAAGGCCCCCCCCCCCCCTCTCTCTCTCTCTCTCTCTCACTCTCACTCTCTCTCTCATTCCTCATCTCCCCACAGTTTCCTCTTGCCACTCATAGGCGCGCCCAGCCTTTTACTCAATATTTCCGTTAAATCATGATTAAACAGACTCATCTTTCGAGTTTCACTCTTGTTTCAGCACGTTAAGGTGCAGGTTAGTGACATGCAGGTGAGTTACGTGCTGTTACCATGCGAAAAATAAAAATAAAAATAAAAAATGCAATGCCAATACAATGGTGAAACTTACAACAAAAGCGCCCACTTGGTCGAGGATAAAAACTTTATTCTTTCTGCCTTAAAAGCATGCATGTGTGGAAAATATAGCTAGGTCTATTAAGTCGATGCTTGTTTCAAATATTGGGCGTAAAGGTATCAAAATTTAGCCTTTGACCAAAACGTTTTACTTTCAGGAGAAGGCCGCACAACAGCCCAACCCTAAAAAAATAAACTAACATAAAATATCCCTCCCCCCTTCCCAAAAAAACAACACCCCATCCCCCCTACAAAAACCACTGATCATTAATGCATACCTAGGATCCCACACAGTTTCCGTTTCCAAACATAATTTTATGGAGAAAAAGTTCAATACTCGAATGAAGGGTGTCCTCAATAGACGCAAGTGACCTACTGAAATTTGAATAATTCAGCTCGAAAAAAAAATTAAGTTTCGATCCGCTGTAAATGAGGCTAAAAATAGAAACAACGAGGAACGGTACCCAGGGCATGTTGGCTTGATGAGATCGGGCGCCAAATACTGATATACAGCTGAAAGAAATAACGATATAAACAAACCTTGTTTGACAGAACAGAAAAGTGAAAAAAAAAGCCTCCGTCGATTTTCGCCAAATATATCAAACTGCTCTTGCCGAACCAAAGTTTCAAGAAGAAGGCAGGTAATCCAATTTCAAAATATAAAGAAAAAAACATACGCTTTAAAAAACATTGAGCGGTGCCTCAAATCAAGATTCAGTCCATACTTTAACGAGCTCGCTTTTTCATGGTTCTCTACGAAAACTATGTGTTGACATCCCTCCGCTAATATAATAAGCTGGACGTAATAAATCGGGTGAAAAAAACAAAACAAAACGATAAGTAATCTTAAATATGAAAAAAAAATATTGCGTCAGAGCTAATCTTATCAAATGGACATTTTAAACTGGCCATATTTATGTTTTGCATCCATTAAAAGAACATGAAACCACAGCTGGTGTCACACTCAAAACGCATAACGAATGGAAAATATTTTCATCATGTTTAACACTTTTTCCTTTTCCCAAACAACCTTCGCGAAACTGTTTTTATGAACTTTGGGTACAAGACGACAACAAGAAATAAAGTGATAGATTAAACGATTGAGTCACATAGAGATGAAGAGACGGAAAGAGACAGAGGGCACACAGATAAAATAACTTACATACCGACATATACAGACAAGAAAAGATCAAGACAGATAGAGATAGTAACAGAGGAAAGAGAATTTTCTTTACACTGTGAGACAATTTAGAAGAGAATGACGCAATAATTTTTGCATTTTAACAACTGACTGAATCCACACAAACAGCCGAAGATCAAAGAACCACCAGTAGAATAATAACAGGCATTACTGAGGGTAAAGTGTAGCTACGCTATCCGACCCGAGACAGCTCTTTTCGGGTAAAAGACGATAACTCGTAAGTGTACTTAATTAAGATTACTTGTGGTCCAATGGTGAAAAAAAAAAACAAACAACAAAATAACAAAAAACACTCATTCATTTCGATGTAACAGCATGATTACAGGTCTTACTTTCCGGTGAGGTCTTACAAAAAAAAAAAAAAAAAATGTGATATTGGTCCTTATCTACATATCAAACGGCTTGGAGTAACCCATGTGGCGAGACCCTAAATCCACTCAGCGACAGTGTGGGGGTCAACTAGAGAGCAATGATGCTGTCGGTAGCATAATGGACGTTATTAAAACCAAATACACAAGGGATTTTCTTTAGTTATTTCCTGAATCACTTTAATAATACAGAGAAAATTTGATATCATAGCTTCCCTGGTAACTTTAAATAATTCCTTCAGTCCAGAACTATTTGAAATTCAGTCAATCGAAAGAACAGTAATCCTGATAAAAGTGCGAATCTTAAGTTTCAATAGTCATGACAGAAATTGTGGTGTGTTTTTTCGTAGATAACAAAATGTCTGTGAGGGGACGGGTTTTAAAGAATGTCTCCTTGCAGTTTTCTCTACACATAACGTGTAGAGAAATTTATGCGGTATTATAAAAGCATGAAAAGAATAAAACAAAAAAAATATTTAGAAGAAAAAAAATCAGTTGTCACAAATTTCGAGTTGAAAATCGACGGAATATTTACTCAGTAAATGTTCATGTTGTTCATCAAGAAAATAAAAGAATTCAGATTTAGCCTTCTCCTGACACAGAGTTGTAGGAGGCAGTGACGATAAACACACAGATAATTTTTAGAAAGTAGAATAGAACATCATCTTACGTCAGATTTTTTTTTCATGTTTGAACATTTATTCTCTGCAGGTGCGGGAGTGAAGTAGACTCTCCTGATATAATTTTTTAATTACAACACACTGGACTCCTTTGTTTTTAGGCACAGAGAGTATTCTTATCTCTAAGTAAGCGTCCACCAATAGATTATGTTGCAAGGCAGCCTTCTGCTTAAAACCTATTACCAACCGTTACTGCGAAAGAACTTTTTAACAATTGTCTCAAACCTGTTGTTTTCTTTCTCAAGCAGTCGCATAGAATGTATAAAATTTTCTCTGATTTAGCATCTAAATGTTCCTTGAAGTAAGTAGATTAAAGAATTAAAAATATTGAAAATTATCTGATTTATTTTTTTCTGTTATCCTGATAGGCTGAATATTGTTCAATTAAAGAGAGGAAACTCGGTTGCCTACCTAAAGCTTATAATTTAATAGTTCCTGAAGGTTCTTTGTTAATACAAGTGAAAAACAAAGTTACGCAAAACCATATAATAGGTTTAAGGGAGTTTTGTTGATCTCATTTCACACCCTCCCTCTCCGATACACACATTCCCAGAGAGGATAAAAATAGCTAATGAATGAGGCAAGATTAGCTTACCCGTCATCAACACTAGCACATACTGCAGTACCCATTCTGACTATCCCTTTTCTGTAAACAATACCTAAGGTTTTTCAAACCCATAACTAACGAGAGAGACAGAGAGAGAGACAGAGAGAGAGAGAGAGAGAGAGAGAGAGTGAGTGAGAAAGAGAGAGAGAGAGAGAGAGAGAGAGAGAGAGAGAGAGAGAGAGAGAGAGAGAGAGAGAGAGAGAGAGAGAGAGAGAGAGAGAGAGAGAGAGAGAGAGAGAGAGAGAGAGAGAGAGAGAGAGAGAGAGAGAGAGAGAGAGAGAGAAAGAGAGCACAGATTTTAACATTCTCCAACGACTCCAAGGTTTGGGCTCGATGTCAACCAAGCTTAGTAGAGGATTTGACACGAGTCTGAGCTATCGCGGGCTCACAAAAGGATTATAGTTTATCCTTCTTCAGGCAAGCTGAACAGATTAAACCCTGTGGGCCAAGCAGGTCTCTAGCATGCCACGATCTTCCTTCATGAATTCAAATTTTAAGATAACGCTCACCTAGATGGCAAAACTGAGCTCACGTTGAAAAGCTGAATTGATTAGCCTCTGTCGCTCTTAAAAGAGCTGAACACAGAAACTTTCTGTTGAGATGGTAAACTTGACCCTAAGTTGGCCAATGCAAAGTCAGATTAGCCTCTATCGGATAATAAAAACTAATCCCCGTCGGGCAATATATAGCTGAGCAGATAAGCTTTCACCTGGATGGGAAAACCGGGCCCCCCATCGGCTAGCGCAGAGCTTTAAATATTAACCTTCCCCTGATTAACAGTTTGAGCCCCCATCAGGCATTGTAGAGCTGTAGAGATTAGTCTCCTCCTAGATCGCATAATTGAGTCGCCGTCGGGCTGTCAAGAGCACGATTGATGGGCTTGACGGTCATTACACAGCTTAATAGAAAAAAACTTTCCATTGAGATGGTAAAGCAGATTGACTACTCTCTGAGATAACAAATATGAGTCCAGTCAGGCAATGCACAGCTCAACCAATTAGCCTACCAAATAGGAATTTGAGACCATATCGGTATATACAGATCGAAACAGATTCGGCTCGGTATTTGTTTGCTGCTTGATTTGGCCTCTCAACAACAGTGTGATCTAAAGTCTATCAGATCAATGCTAATCCCGCGTCGATGAGGGGAAAGGGTGTCGGAAGTGAAGCGATGAGCCCTAAAACTTATCTACCGACCGTGTGGAGCTCGGACTTCAGCCCCCGTCGAAGCCTCCATCAAACGTAACAAAATTGTCCCCTGTCGGGCATCACAACGCTGAAAATTACCTGTGCCTTGGATTGTAAACAAGAGTCTCTATTGGCCAGTAAAATAGATCAGCCATCGTTGGGGATTGCAAACAGAATACCATCCAGTTTGGGATGGTACCCTTGAACTTCCGTCGGGCAGAGCAGATCTGAATAGACTGATCTATTTATCATTTACAAATTACATCAAAATAAATTAAACTATGAAGAATCCACTTTTGAATACTGTCTGTCCACTCGGAAAGATCCATCCTAATTGAGACGGCATTCCATTTTGCAGCTGGATGGTAAGTGTTGGTATGGATCATTCTGTGTGAACTTCACAACATTTGCCTAGCAGCATCTGAGGGAAAAAAAATGTTTAAAACAATTCTTAGTAAACGTTTAAGTATTCATTGATTAATCGTCTTATGGCTTTATAACATGCAGAATTTTCTGCCATCGCGATTAGTTTTTGCTTCTTCGAGCCATGCACCAACGACAAGGACCCTTTTTCCTTAAAGCAATGGAAAGTCTGAAGGTTGAAAAGTTATCGCAGACTGTTGGGTTCGAACAGTGTGAGTGCATAGACCAAGTTACTGCCTGTACTTACCAAAATTTACCACTAATCATTGGGTCGATGAAAACATCGATTTGCAGAATGCGATAGATTGTCTTTGCCTTCAGCAGTTGATAAATTTTTACACCTATTTCGGACTTACAAATCAAACAGTTCTGAATAAATGAGAGGAAATAATCTGATACTCCATATTTTATAAATTTAATACAATATACTAGAATTAAAAAAAATAATTATTGGAATGGTATTTCCTTAAAAAATATAGTTGTGCACTTGAAGCACTACCAAGCTTTACATATAAACTTAAAAGCAAGAATGGCATTTGTGTAACAGTTTTGGACTTTACCCTTGTGATGGCGTGACCATCACTACTTGGCAAAGTAAAATTGTTCAAAGATTTTTTTTTTTTTTTTTTTTTTTGGGGGGGGGGGGGGGAGGAAAGGGGAGAGACACGATAGAGGAAATGAAAGGGAATAGTAGGCTTCTCCACCTTGCTGATACTTCTAGCCGCGAGGTTTAATTCTTTTTGCACTGATGTCCACTGCCTTAATCTAGTCTGGGTCTTTCCAGAGCTAGATTTATATACTTGGCGCAGGCAGAATATGAGCAGAAGTTGGAGCTCACGTTATATTATGCGCTTAGATGTAGCAATTTAACTCGCTCAGGTCAAACATTTCTTAATGCAGTGTGAAGTTGAGTCTTTAGAGTTTGGGTTCGAACTAGCGAGGTAGATCCCTGACGTTGTCGGGGAGAGAGAGAGTGAGCCATATGCTTACTCCCAGTACATAGACATAACTTACCTAAATCACACAGACGTCGATTCTGAGAAGCAGTCATAGAGACATATAAAATGCAAAAAAAAAAAAAACAACCGACAAGGACACTGTCCGAGAGAGCGAGAGAGAGAGTGAGTGAGAGAGAGACAGAGAGAGAGACAGAGAGAGAGTGAGTGAGAGAGAGAGTGAGTGAGAGAGAGAGAGAGAGAGAGAGAGAGAGAGAGAGAGAGAGAGAGAGAGAGAGAGAGAGAGAGAGAGAGAGAGAGAGAGAGAGAGAGAGAGAGAGAGAAAGAGAGGAGGGTTTACAGGAAAAGGTAAAATAGTACAGACACAAAGATAGACGACGAGAAAGGAAAAGAAATTGAAAGAAAAACACTAAGATACAAATAGAGGCGGAGAGAGAAAGTGAACATGTAAACTTTATTTTGCCAGATCATCAATCAAAAAATATGCCCTGGTCATTTTCTCAGGTTTTGTCTATGACCTTTGACCATAATCTCTCTGATTCTGACTTCGCTGCGGCTGAAATGCAGCGATGATCCAGATAACAAAGTCAGTGCTGTCTTGTCAGGCCAAGAGGAACTCCTGGTGAGAAAAATAAACAGACACTCAAATAGAAAATGGATGGGGAAAATATAAGGAACGTCCAGTAAAAGCGAACTAATTTTTTTATTTTTTTTTTTAAATTGAAGTATTTGGATCGTCCTATAAAATAATTGTTTTTTGTAATAGTTTAAATTTTAATTGTCATTTTTATTTTGTCGACTTTATTTGGCCTGATTTTAATATCAGATTTTTAAAGCTACAAAAAACTAGGTCTACACCAGGAATACACAAAAAAAAAAATACGTTATTGCCTCTAAATTTTTCTTTCACGTAACCAGTTTATAACTTTCTAACTAAACTTTTTTCTCTTTATTTTCATTTTAAATAAACTCGTCAAACGTACCAACCCATACTTTACCTTTAAAACTGTTTCCTCTTGATCATCCTTGCGGATTTTTATAGAGGTTAAACTAGATGCTGTATACCTTTAGGAGCTTTTCTTGTTGTGTACCAGTACTCATTGCTGGCCCAAGAGTCAAGGTGAAGGTCAAGCTGGGAGAAGGGAGAGGGGGTCAAGAGAGACAGCAAATTAAACTGACCAGAAAGCAAAGAATAAAAAAATCACCGTAAATTTGCTCTGGGTATGGGTACCATAAGTAGACAACTGCAGTTTGACAGAAACAGATACATCGAAAGCAAGCCTTGGAGATTTTTCAACTATTTCAGGGCATCTTATATAATAAAGGTATTTACGTGCCAAGGAACGGCCTATGAATTTTAAATTATACTGAATTATTAAAATCGTGCTGTTGAAAGAAATGTTCAATACTGCCATCAACTTAATCATCTACATGTAGGAAACCTTTCTCTGGCAAACATTTCCCTTAGAGAGTCATGTGGCCACTTCAACAACGTCTGCCCACAACTGGAACTTAAGGCACCTCGCGTATTTTTCATGGCTGGCTCAGAGATGTTAGGGCTTTTGCTTCGGAACGGCGACATCCAGGATCTGATAAAGGGACGTAAAAACAGTTTTAAATACAGTAAAAAAAAGGGAGGGGAGAGAGAGAGAGAGAGAGAGAGAGAGAGAGAGAGAGAGAGAGAGAGAGAGAGAGAAAGAGGAGGGGAGAGATTCAGATGGAAAGCGAGATGATTAGGCATAGATGAGATATAAATAGATTACGCCATAGCAACGAACCGTTTATTACTAAAAAAAATTGTTTTAACTAAGCATGTTCACTAAAAGAATAACATAATTGCTAGTTCCATGAGGCCCCTTTACAACAAGATTATCTCAGGCCTTTTACTAAAACAAAACTTAAGCCCCCGTCGGGCATGGCGAGAACTAAAAGGTGAGGCTTTAAAATCACCTACCGACCATGTGAACTCGAACCTACGATAATATCCCTGCAGATACCAGGGTCAATGTTCTATGCCCTTAGCCACCATTCTCCGGTGGGACATTTATAAGCGATATTCACACATAATGATTTTAGCACTCGACTTTAGTCCCATGAAGTGAGGAGTTTACTTTGGTAAATCTTCGGTTTTCTTAAATCTAACTCACATCAATAAGACTTAGTGCATACTTAGCTTATAATCTCTATAGTCATCTTAGTAAAGAAAAAGTCGATATATTAAGCCAAGACTATATCTCGCATGTTTAAGCTTGTACTCTTTTAAACACTTTCATTAAAAATGTTTTTTATCATTGTATTATCCAGAACAAAGGAATGATCCTCCACGTTGTTCATGGATTCTTCAGCCATCTAAGGAGCGGGCTCGACCAGGCACACCGACCACAACTCTTCGTCCACTAGGAAGACGCTTGGGATTTTTTAAACTTAAAACTGATGAATTAAAAACAAGATTTTTCACTGGGCTGTTCGTTTATGATACATTATAAGGGTGACAGAAATCCCTCGCAGTGGTTTCTATTAGAAAACTTCTATTGCCTTTCAGCTAACACCACGATAGATTCAGGATTATTTTCCAAATGTATAAGATTAATGTAAAATAAAGAATCAATCTAGTTACCAGCCCTCGTGCAGCCTACCATAAATAAAGAATCAATCTATTTACCAGCCCTCGCGCAGCCTACCATAAATAAAGAATCAATCTATTTACCAGCCCTCGCGCAGCCTACCATAAATAAAGAATCAATCTAGTTACCAGCCCTCGCGCAGCCTGCCATAAATAAAGAATCAATCTAGTTACCAGCCCTCGCGCAGCCTACCCTAGATAAAGAAGCATGCAGGACCGGTGACTGAAGAGATTTCATTATTTTTCAAGCCCAAACCTGTTCGAGATTTCATTATTTTTCAAGCCCAAACCTGTTCGAGTGATGACCTCAGACCTTTGAGATTTAGGACAGGAACCTTAATATATAAGTCTTAAAACGAATCGCAGAAAGAGCAAAAAAAAAGGGGATGTCGCGATTATGTTCATTAATTTTGGTATATTAGTTTTCCGTAATGGATGAAGCAGCAAAAGCTGGCTATTTCTTAGTTCGACTGGTTCAGATTTGTTGCTATTTCTTTTCATTTCTCCAAGCTTTGTAGGTTTGCCTAATCTAAAATTATTGACAAACGCGTGGGAACCTCGTTCAGTTATATATTCAATTTACAGGTTGTCCATTTGCAACCATTTGTTTGTTGTTGTTTTTTTTAATATCGTCTCGCGAGAAAAGAAATTTAAAGCAGCTCATTGATGTTGTGATTAAAACATCTATTAGGCAAAGCTATTTAAATGAAAAAAAATTAGGTATGAGCTAATCTTAGATTTGATACAACATATACAAATTCAAGAGAGCTATCAGAGGAAAACTGAAAAGCTATCAGAGGAGAGAGAGATCTTCGAGTAGGAGTAAAAAAGTCAAGAAATTAATGGCTTGAGGCCATAGATCTGAGGGAAACACAGGATAACTACTTGAAGCTTAAGGAGTAAGAGTGAAAGGCGAAAAGAAAACAAGAAAAAGGATAATATGGGGAAAAAGAGAGCGACTTGAGAAAAACAAAAGTAAACTAATGGGACACATCTGATAAAGGGGAAAAAAGAAAAGAAAAACTGGAGGTTACCTTTTTTTCTCAAAACGATGCAGGAGCACTGGAGGCAGCCGATTCAAGATCGCAAGAGAAGGGATAAGAAATGACCTAGTTAAAAGAAAAACGAAGAAAAGGACTGAATGCGAGAAATATGAGGAAAATTGAAGAGAACTATTGAAAGCAAGAGAATTAAAGAACAAAGAAAAATTCTAGACAATTGATTTGGCATAAACAAAAGAAAACTAATGGAAATCAGTCGACAGAGGAAATGGAAGGTGAGAAAAAGAGACTACCGAAAAGGAGAAAAAATAAAATAAAATAAAGAAAACTTGAGGCCGCTGATTTGGGAATAACAAATAGAACTAATGGAAGTCATTCGAAAAAGGAGAAAAAAAAGGTGAGGAAAATCAGAGCTCACACATTCGAGGAAGATAAAGAATTAATTGAAGCCATTAGATAGATGAAAGACAATGGAGAAACAGAGACCACCGGATGTGACGAAAAAGGAAGTAAAGAGTTGGATACCATAAAAATGAGGACAGGAAAGAAAAAAAACCCGAAGTCATCAGATAGAGAAAAAGGAAGAGAAGGGTGAGAAGAGAGCGGGTAGGAAGTAAAGGAGGAGACTGGTTAGGGGCTAGCTGGGAGGAGAAAAGGAGGAGATTGGTAAGAGGCTATGGTATAGGAAAAGAATGAGAATAGTAAGAGACTATGGTATAGGGAAAAAAAGAGATTAGTTAGAGGCTATGGAATAGAAAAAGGAGGAGATTAAGAGTTTAGCTGGTATGAGGAAAAAAAAAGGAAGAGAAAGGCTCAGAGAACCAGAAATGGACAAATAGTGAAAGGAAGAGTTACGAGCCATAGACTTTTTTTTTTTATTTCTGATCCTACACCCTCTTGAGGCTAGATGCCTTTCAGGGCCGCAACTTGTGCGTTCAGCTGCAAACTCAGAGGCAATGACTAAGTGCAATGTCCTTGCAACCTCCGCTTGTTTACAGAGCCAGAGGCAATAACTCAATGCAATGCCATTGCAACCATTTTTCACAATCCTAGTTGCAAAGAACAAATGCAATGTCATTGCAACCTGCGATGTATCAGAAACCCAGAGGCATTGACTTAGTGCTATGTCAATGCAACCTCTGTCTATCCACAAAACTACAGGCAATGACTTGGTGCAATGTCACAGAGACTGTTGGGCTCCAGGACACAGGATAGGCCAGGTCGGGACTAGATCGCCGCACCTCCGTTCTGTCAGTGTGACCCTCTGCCGCCCTGACAATCTTCTGCATCTGATAGAAGGAGAGGTGAAGAGAAGAGCAGAAAGTTAAAGAGGTAGACAGGAAATAAGGCTAGATAGGAGGAAAGATGAGGAGAAGAGCTGAAAGCTACCGGAGAGGAAGGCGGGAAAAGAATGAGTGGATAGGAGGAAAAATGAGGAGAAGGGCTGAAAGTCACGAGAGAGAAAGACGGTAAAAGAATGAGTGGATAGGAGGAAAAATGAGGAGCAGAGCGGAAAGTCTCTAGAGTGATAGATAGAAAAAAAAGACCGAATTGAGGAAAGGTGAAGAGGAGAGCTAAAATCTACCAAAGAGTTGGAAAGAGAGAAAAATGGATAGGAGCAAAATAAAAAGGACTGGAAGGCACCGGAGAGGTAACAATAAACAAAAAGATTGGATAGGAGGAGAAGAGCCGAAAGTCTTTGAGAGATAAAGATGAAAATTAAGACAGAGAAAATGAGCACAACTTACAGCTGAATCCAACAAATGAGGGAAAAGTAAAAGAGCCGCAAAAGAATACAAGCTAAAAGATTAAGATAAGGGCCGCTGCTCATGAAGCAGCTGAAAGGCAAAAAAATTTGAACATTGAAGCGAAAGAAGAAAAGTTGAAACCTAACAGATAGGACAAGAGCAAGAGAGGGTATTAAGCCAATATAATTAAACGGGAGAGAGAGAGAGAGAGAGAGAGAGAGAGAGAGAGAGAGAGAGAGAGAGAGAGAGAGAGAGAGAGAGAGAGAGAGAGAGAGAGAGAGAGAGAGAGAGAGAGAGAGAGAGAGAGAGAAAGAAAGGAATTGAGGAGGCAGTATTTTAAAAAAATTGAGGAAGTCTCGGGTCGAAAAAATAAAAAATAAATGAACGAATGGAGCCGAGAGTCATAGGAAGCGAGAAACGGGGAAGAGAACAGCTGGACAGCAGCGGATGCTGGACTGTTCTAAAACCCCAACCACCAACAGCTTGCCTAGGAGTGTTTACACAGACTCCTGAAAGCACGATTTATTGAGTACTTTTTAAACTAATTTCAGCGTGCAAACCTGCCATTTTAGTGATTTTCGCCTGTGAAGTTGAGGAAAAACAACAGGTTTTATTTAGAGACATTTTTTAAGTTTAAGAATGAAACATCCACAAACATACCAACAACAGACTAAGTCTAATTAAAAGTCGTGTTAAAGGTAACAATGAAGAGAAAGGCTGGCAGTGGACAATGTCTGGTGACTTCCGACACATAAAATAATCTGGAAAACTATAGCATAAAATTATTTCCCTTGGTGGAAAAAAATTAAGCAATCTACGAGTACTTACGGGAATGTTATATGATCTAACATGCGCAAGAAAAGAAATTTAAATCAAATTATCAAGTAAATAGGTACGGATAAAAACAAATGAAAGACGACACATGGTAGGTAGAAACTCATTGGGGAGCTAGATAACAGGGAGTCTTCAGAGAAGAAACCCCCCTTGTAGCAAATGTTTCGGCCCTGAACCTCTGACACTCTAAGGGGGCCGGGCCACACCCAGGTCATGACTCCCAGGTGTCTCCCTGTTATCTTTTTTTTATGCACTGCACCAGAGTTCGAACCCACATCCTCATCTCTTGATGGATTGAGGTTGCTGGACTGCTTTCTGAACCCTTCTGATATCTTCATTGAGCCGTATCTCATTAATGACCATGTCTCTTTTCTCTTTCCCTTCTGCTTTTGACCACCACTTTGCTGTAGATGATCCAGGCCCGTTGCGGTCAGCTTGAGTTTGCCCAATCACTTCTTTAATCTTAAGGCACTCTTTGGCTTCGTCTACGTCTTCGACAACTTTCCATTTCCCTCCCGTCTTTATGGTCGGTTGCACTGTCTTCACAACTGGGTCCTCGGAATCCTCTAACGTGGAGAGTAGCCTGGCTTCGCCACATTTATACTCTTCCAAGATGGATTTTAGTGGGAGTCTCAGCTTTGCTTTACAATACATTGCCACATCTGTGAGACCCGTAGGTACCCCTTACCACCTCCTGGTGAACTTATTGATATTAGCTTCTATTGCCTCAATAGAGCAGATTTCATAGACCAGGAGTGGCTAGAGGAGCTTCGGAATTAGCATGAACTGTGGGCACAACATAGAAAAAATAGATAGAGAGGAAGCAGCGCCCTAACGACAGTTGAGGAACCGATAGTTAGAATAGATAAGGGAGAGAAAAACTTGGGAAATGAAAAGTAGATGGTAACTCGTCACTCACCATACTTTCGTGGCAAAATAAAAGCGATACACATTAATAATGAATTCAACACTGCGTTTTCTTGAAAAGCAATAAGAAGCAACAGAATCCATCTCAGCTTCATAAGACCTACGCAGGTTTAATGTGCTTTAGGTCATCCAGAAAAACATTCTCAGGTCCGTCCATTTCATTCCCAGCCCACTATAAGACACAGCTCTCCTTGCGTGCTAGGACGGAATCTGAGAATATAGAAACATCATAGAAGTTGCAGAATTGCATCCACAAATTACTATTGCAAACTGTTGATCTTCGCTAAAGTGTTCTATCAGGCTGCTACAAAAAGGCCGGACACAAAATATAAATTCCCGTAGATCAGATCATCATAATATATATATAAAGATCGTACCCTGAAAGGTGTAATGGGTCATCAGATTTTTGTGGGCCGCCAAAAAAATCCAAAAAGTATGAAAAAGCTACTCTAGATTACCTGGTTTTACGTGGGCATGTTTTTAAATCCCAATGTTGTTTTACGGATTTACAAAACGACAATTTAAAACCCTATATAAACCCTATTAAGCATGCGAGACAAACCATTGAGCTAAGTAGACATTTTAATTAGCCGTACAAATCTGCGTTTGTCTTAATGCGAAACGAACACAATGTTTACTTTGATTTTTAAATCCCGCGTCGGTTGGAATAAGTTGAACTGCCGAAACTAGATCTAAGAGGTTAGCCTTTTCTAAATTAGGATATAAGATCTAGATTTAAATCTCTAGAGACGTCCAGATCTAGATCTTATTTAAGAGCTACACCGTACGAATCTGAGTTTGTTTTTAATGCGTAACGAGCACAACGTTTGTTTTGATTTTTAAATATTGTGTCAGTTGAAATAAGTTGGACTATCGTAAATATTTTCTTTAATCCAAAAGGAATTAGGTTCTATATCTAAATTTTATTTAGAAATATAATTATCGAGATGTCTAAATTCTAGGTAAAGGTAGATAGGTGGAGGAATATAATTTTATCTGGATCATGTAAGTAGAAGGAGGTATATCAAGATAATTTATAAGCCTCTTTGAATACACACACACGCACTCCAGCCTTGGCAAATTGACACTAGGGTCCCGTTTGTAGAATAGGGTTTTTCAGCTTTTTTAATAAAATATTTAGATTGCAGTAGTATTAGCGAGAGAGATCTGGAAGTTGGGGTTTGGTGGTGTTGGTAGTTAGGAGTGGTGGTGGTAGCAGCAGCAGCAGCAGCAGAAGTAGCAGTAGCAGTAGCAGTAGCAGTAGCAGTAGCAGCAGCAGCAGCAGCAGTAGTAGTAGTAGTAGTAGTAATTATAATAATAATAATAATAATAATAATAATAATAATAATAATAATAATAATAATAATAATAATAATAATAATAATAATAATAATAATAATAATAATAATAATAATAATAATAATAATAATAATAATAAGGAAGGACACCCAGATGGGGAAGGAGTGTTCTACATCAGTGGTATAGAGGTACCGTGCACATTAATAAGTCCTTCTTGAGTTGTAACTCAAATTTATAAGTAAAAAAATAAAAACTTGAAAAAATTTACTAATATATATATATATATATATATATATATATATATATATATTATATATATTTTTTTTCCTTTCCTTTCTTTTTTGTCAATTTGCACGTGATAGAAAAGTCATGTATCTTTTATTATATTCATAGAATGAATCAGAATACTGCTACACTTTAAAGGGGCTTAAATGTGATAGTAAGTAATCTATATTCCCTCTTAATTTACTTTATATGTATGTATAAAAATACAGAGAATAAGATAATTTCGAAATTCTGGTTCGCCCATCTGTAAACCCCCAAAATAAGCCGAAGTCTTCATCCAAATGAAATAATATATAAGCCAGTACTTGTAGGCGCCAGTTGGTTATCCAGAGCTCTACTCGGCACGATATGAATCTCACCTGAGAATCTTCCAGACGACCTGCTTGATCACAACTCATGGGAGAATATTTAATCTAGACTAAATCAAAACTTCCTTTCTTGATCTTTATAAGATATAAAAAAAAAAAGATCTTAAAACCAGTAGCCTTTCGAAGTCTATGTATTTCACACCGATCCAAAATGGAGAAGTGGGCGAGGATATTTTGAACATGCGCAAATAGCTACAAGTGTGTTATATGTTAGCTATTTTTTATGTTAATCTTCTAGATCTAGAACATAGTCGGAAGACAGCTCATGCCTCTTTTGTAATTCACTTCAGTCACTGCTAGAACTGGACGCTTGGTATTATGAAAAGAGAACGACTTTTTAAGAACCGATAAGAATGTGTGTTATGAAAATAAACAAAGAATCATTGTAACTGACTCATAGACCCAAGGCTAATTTTCACGCTCAGTCAAACCCTTCTAATAATACCCAGCCGTTAATTTAGCAACGGCGCCATACATCGAAATTGAAGGTTTTATTTTTTTTTTTTATTTCAGCTCAAGGTTACAGAGAAATATAGAATAGTTGCAAATTGATAAGTTTCGAAGCTTCATGGTCTGTCTTAGTCTATTTAAAAAGAGAAAAGAATAAGATCACTATAACTATGAATACCCATCGCAGGTACTAAATCAATGTCGTAACTAAATGATCATACGATGTGGAGGTTGAGTTTGAGCTCTACTCATTACTATCAGCTGCTTGTCTATTCACCCTTGCCTTACGCTCGATCATGAGCTCTACTCATTACTATCAGCTGCTTGTCTACTCACCCTTGCCTTACGCTCGACCATGAGCTCTACTCATTACTATCAGCTGCTTGTCTACTCACCCTTGCCTTACGCTCGATCATGAGCTCTACTCATTACTATCAGCTGCTTGTCTACTCACCCTTGCCTTACGCTCGACCGTGAGCTCTACTCATTACTATCAGCTGCTTGTCTACTCACCCTTGCCTTACGCTCGACCGTGAGGTCTACTCATTACTATCAGCTGCTTGTCTACTCACCCTTGCCTTACGCTCGATCATGAGCTCTACTCATTACTATCAGCTGCTTGTCTACTCACCCTTGCCTTACGCTCGACCGTGAGCTCTACTCATTACTATCAGCTGCTTGTCTACTCACCCTTGCCTTACGCTCGATCATGAGCTCTACTCATTACTATCAGCTGCTTGTCTACTCACCCTTGCCTTACGCTCGATCATGAGCTCTACTCATTACTATCAGCTGCTTGTCTACTCACCCTTGCCTTACGCTCGATCATGAGCTCTACTCATTACTATCAGCTGCTTGTCTACTCACCCTTGCCTTACGCTCGACCGTGAGCTCTACTCATTACTATCAGCTGCTTGTCTACTCACCCTTGCCTTACGCTCGACCGTGAGCTCTACTCATTACTATCAGCTGCTTGTCTACTCACCCTTGCCTTACGCTCGATCATGAGCTCTACTCATTACTATCAGCTGCTTGTCTACTCACCCTTGCCTTACGCTCGACCGTGAGCTCTACTCATTACTATCAGCTGCTTGTCTACTCACCCTTGCCTTACGCTCGACCATGAGCTCTACTCATTACTATCAGCTGCTTGTCTACTCACCCTTGCCTTACGCTCGACCGTGAGCTCTACTCATTACTATCAGCTGCTTGTCTACTCACCCTTGCCTTACGCTCGACCGTGAGCTCTACTCATTACTATCAGCTGCTTGTCTACTCACCCTTGCCTCACACTCGACCGCAGCGAAACGCACTAACCCCAAACTGACCTGTTGAATAACTATTTAAAAAAAAAAAAACAGTCACGGCGATGAGTTGATATGAAATTGTATTATTGAATACACAATTTTTTTTTCATCTAGAGAACTGGATTAAGAAATCTTCGGCAAAGAAAAGATGAAGAGAGAGAGATAGATTGGTAGATCGTTAGAGAGAGAGAGAGAGAGAGAGAGAGAGAGAGACACACACACACACACAGACAGAGAGAGACAGACAGAGAGAGACAGTCAGAGACAGAGAGAGATAGAGACAGAGACAGAGACAGAGAGAGACAGAGAGAGAGACTGAGAGAGAAAGAGAGAGAGAGAGAGATAGAGACAGAGACAGAGACAGAGAGAGACAGAGAGAGAGAGACTGAGAGAGAAAGAGAGAGAGAGAATAATGAATTGTGAGAGGAACCCGAGGCTTCCCAAAAAACAGACTAAAATTTTATTTTGCAGTAGATCTCTTTTTTGGAGTTGAATAACTATGTTAAAAAAATTTTGCTGTAAGTGTACTATATTATCATTGAATCATTTGACTGTGGAGGACAGGTACATATTTTTGTTTTGTGGGCCCGTGGGCTGAACTAAAAATGCGTTTTGAGCACAATTCTGTCCGAACTATGCTTAAAAAGTAAAAGAAATGGATCACTATAACTCTTAACATGCAAAACTTTGTTGACATCGATGACTTGGTCTGTGTTTTAGGAGACCCCACAGAGACCGAAAGAGACAAATGCAAAGAGAGGGGGATAAATATATGGACAAACACCCAAACAAATTTATAGTTCAACAGAGGCACGCTCGGACAGACGAAAAGATAACCGATTGCCCCGCCGCCCCCCCCCCCCCCACACACACACACACACAAAGACGAATCTACTATCACATAACATTGGTAGAAAGATATTCAGAAAGAAAGAGCTAGATAAGACAAAGAGCATACAAAGAGAAATAAGTGAGAAATTTTTGGAAACCTAGAAGAATTTAGAAAGTCTAGGTTTATAACTTTAATAAATATTCAATATTGGAAATAAGCTAATTCTGTAATTGCCTTATCCATTTAAATATCGTCTTAAACGCTTAGTAGAATCATATTGAATTCCTGAAAAAAAAATACTTAAAGGTGCCCTGCCTTTCTGGAATTCATAGCTGCCAATTTGTTTAAAACTATATGAAAACGAAAAATTCGAAATAGAATTTCCACAAAATACCAAAACATTTGCAGTTGTTTATAACGCAATATAACTCTCTCTATATCTCACTATTGCTCGCCATTCTTAAGATATCAGCTTCTGTACAGAATTAAATGAGTAGAAGGGCTCTTTTCTTTCACATGTATAAAAATTGCTGTAAGCCATGCTTTTTCAATAGAAATAAAATGAAAATTTAAGGGGGAAACATTTTCTCATTCACTATGGGAGAATGCAACCGTTTAGCAATCAAATTTATGATTATTGAACGCAAAATATAATAAAAATTTAACGTTCACAAACTAAACGATTTTCTCAACTATGTCTAAAAACTAGATTGTGTTGTTATCCTGTGACGCAGACTGTCGACGCAGACCTTTATGGTGTTGAACATGTTCCCGAAAAGATCAATAAATCCTGTGACAGCCCTAAGTGCCATGCGACTAGGGCTTTGGAAGGATGTCTGTGCTCTACAAAGAGGGGCAATCTACCGTTTAAAATGTTCTTCACCTCATCCACGGCAATAATGTACGTTTCACACAGAGGAGTAACTTCGCTATAAATTTTAAGCAGTAAAGATTGCTTTTGCAGAGTTTTGCTTTCTTCTTTATCTTTCTGTTTGAAAGAAAAGGAAGACAGCACAAAGCTCGTTTGATCTTTCCCTTTTAAATTGCTATGACTAAAAAGGTAGGATATATAATTATCATAACGTGAATATCATGCAGACAGTTGGTAATTCCTAGACCCTCAGATGGAACTAATTTGTAAGGGGCTAGTTTCCTTGTGACTCTCTGTTTTACAAGATTTTAATTTGTAGCTGTATATTTGGAGGGAGAAAAAGACTCTAAGTTGGTCTAGAAATTTGAACTCAGACGGAGCACACAAAACGGAGAACAGAAAGAGCGCACTAAAAAAGCATAAACTAAATTTTCTGATGAAAAAAAAATGATCCCATTTTTAATTATTATTTTCCTTTTGAGCAAACGAAACATTCTCCAAAGTACATTTGCTCTCTTGAACTGGAACAACGCACTAAAAATTTTAGCATAATCAAAACTTTATTAAGGTTTTTAAAGCCCTTTCAAATTTCGCGAGACCATAACTTAATATCATGTTGAATTTTTCAGGCCATGAATTCTTGATAAAAATAATTCTAATAGCACGTAGCGAGTCAAAAAGATATCAAAGCTAGAGTTACTATGTAACTTAAACTTACATTTTATTTCTCATGTTCATAAATTTACACTTATATACACTAGCATTGAATTAAGTTAGTGACATTCACCTATTTCAATATAAGTAAAGTTTCTACGGAAGTGTCACCTTATTTACACACTTGCAATATATAGTAGATTTGCTACTGCGCCTGTACCACAACCTCTACAATAAAAATGCTTTTTTTTTTTGCAAGATGTAGTAAGATTCTCTTAAACTCCATAGAATTACTCCAGTTTTGTAGCCTCCACTCTCAGCTCTATTGAGATTCTCGACCCAGACATAGCAATGTATACCTTGCTCCTCTGGCATCGGAATACATCTATCGATTTTATATAATAAATAAATTATGAAAAAGGCAGATTGGAATTATTTTTTCAAGTTAGAAAAACAAAAACATTTGGTCAAGGATTATTTTCGCAGTAAGAAAACATGCAACTTTTTTTTAAAATCCACGCTTTGAAAAAAATGAAAATATTGTTAATGAAATATCCGGCTGATTCCATTTGCACATCTTTTATTATCTTCTCATCACATCAATGGCTTCATATACACAAAAAATAATGCCACAGCATATTTCTCTCTCTCTCTCTCTCTCTCTCTCTCTCTCTCTCTCTCTCTCTCTCTCTTTCGTTCGCTTGCTTTGGCGTTTAGATTCTCGGCATCATGACTCGATTCCTCTCTGTGATTACGTCAATACTCGTCTCTCTTATCCGAGGACAAAATCACGTGTCGTTTTGTGATGGGAAAGAAGATGGTTTTTACGTACATCCATCAGACTGTAGCAAATTCTACCGGTGTCCCTCGAACAGTTTATCTGCAATATCCTGCCCAACAGGCCTCGTCTTCGACACTGTCTTCGGTGTTTGTAATTGGCCTCATGAGGTCGACTGCTCTCAAAGTAGCCACATGACTGCAACTAAGATCCATCCAAGTAAAGCGTTTCCTTGCGCTAAAAAACAAGATGGTTATTATGGGAATCCATTGAACTGCACCAAATACTATCGTTGTCAATCAGGCAGAACATATGAATTCACTTGCTTCTCTGGGCAAGTATTTGAAACTGTCTCAAAGGTCTGCAAATGGGCTTATGAGGCCAGGTGCATTGAAAATTATGACGTGTTATCAGTTTCAAATCAACTGAAGACAGTATCCCCGAAGATCGAGGCCCACACAAGCACGACAAGTATCCCGTGGCGTCCATGCGAGAGGATCGTGTACTACTACACCAACTGGTCTCAATACCGCCAAGGTCGTAGAAAATTTCTACCCTCAAATATTAACCCAGCTCTATGCACGCACATCATGTATGCCTTTGCTAACGTAGTGGAACTGAAATTGGTTGCCTCTGAGTGGAATGACGAGACAAGACCTTGGAGAGTCGGCAATTATGAGCTGGTAAGTGACTACTTTCAACCTTTAATGCACACACCGAGAATAAACTATGAACCAGACTATCTTAAATATCTCATGTCAGAAATGGGAAAGCCTAATCGCCAGGAGAGTAAAACACTATGGACCGTGCAACTATGATGCAAAAGAAAGTCTGTTTTAAAAACATAACACCTGATTTGGCAATAGTTCGGACATTGGTGATTGAAAAGATACAAGATTCTAATTATTTTTTGCGCACTCAGAGTTCAAAGACAATCCCTCCTCAAAAATCGAAATATAGAAACTCTACAAAAGCGAATCCCAGTAGCTTGAATGTCAATCAGATTACCTTGATTGCCTTTCGTTAATAGAGAAGCAAATACTGTTCGCATAGATGTAAGGTTGTAATGATTATGCATAATTTGTATAGTTTTATTTCTTTTACTTTTATTGTTATTGTAATCACAAATAAAACATTTTTATTATTTTTATTTTCATTATTATTATTATCATTATTATTATTATTATTATTATTATTATTATTATTATTATTATTATTATTATTATTATTATTATTATTATTATTATTGTTATCACCCACTGTGGCCAACCGAAAAAAGGGGAATTTCATGTGTGACGGTCAGTTATAGTAGCAGACATGGAGAGAAGGGCCACCGCATGAAAATAAATCACCAGTGAAGCACACAATAGAATTGTATGGAAATATGTAGTTTGTTATTAATATCCAGAGACATAAGTAGAAAAACCCATTGTTGATAATTATAATGATGATGGTGATCCTGTTATATAATGATAATAATTACAATTGTAATGATGATGATAATTATGATGATCAATGATGATGAAGGTGATGCATATGATAATGTTTATGATGATGATGATGATGATGATGATGATGATGATGATGATGATGAGTTTGATGATGATGATGATGATGATAATGATGATGATGAAGATGATGATGATGATGGTTAAGATTATAATCATGCGATGATGATGATGATGATGATGATGATGATAACGATGGTGAACGTTTCAAGATTTTTTTACTTTGTTCAAATCAACCTATCTCCATAGTTATGCTAACAACCATGTTCGCTTTCTGAAACTCCAGGTGACCAATATGAAAAAGAAGAACGGCCAGCTTAAAGTGTTGCTCTCTGTCAGCGGCAGAACTATGGGTTCTGCGCCATTCTCAGCCGTGGTATCTAATTCCTTGACTCGGTCTACGTTCATCTCTTCCAGTATTGAGTTCCTGCGAAAGCGCAACTTTGACGGGCTGGATCTTGTTTGGGAGTTTCCAGGCAGCAGTGGCAGCCCGCCCGCAGAACGCAGCCGCTTCACGGCTCTTGTACGAGAACTACGAGCAGCGTTTGATGAGGAGGGGAAACTGACCAACCGACCTGCACTGCTTCTCACCGCAGCAGGTTAGGGCAGTGGACAAGGTTGGGCGAAACACCTCAATAGATCAACTGGTCAGGTTTGGCTATTCAGCGCTGCAGTTTAACCTACTCCAACTGGTTCGTTACGCACTGCTAGGCTGCAGGTTAAACTAGCTCAGACGATTGGTTTTGTTACGCACTGCTAGGCTGCAGGTTAAACTAGCTCAGACGATTGGTTTTGTTACGCACTGCTAGGCTGCAGGTTAAACTAGCTCAGACGATTGGTTTTGTTACGCACTGCTAGGCTGCAGGTTAAACTAGCTCAGACGATTGGTTTTGTTACGCACTGCTAGGCTGCAGGTTAAACTAGCTCAGACGATTGGTTTTGTTACGCACTGCTAGGCTGCAGGTTAAACTGGCTCAGACGATTGGTTTTGTTACGCACTGCTAGGCTGCCGGTTAAACTAGCTCAGACGATTGGTTTTGTTACGCACTGCTAGGCTGCAGGTTAAACTGGCTCAGACGATTGGTTTTGTTACGCACTGCTAGGCTGCAGGTTAAACTAGCTCAGACGATTGGTTTTGTTACGCACTGCTAGGCTGCAGGTTAAACTAGCTCAGACGATTGGTTTTGTTACGCACTGCTAGGCTGTAGGTTAAACTGGCTCAGACGATTGGTTTTGTTACGCACTGCTAGGCTGCCGGTTAAACTAGCTCAGACGATTGGTTTTGTTACGCACTGCTAGGCTGCAGGTTAAACTAGCTCAGACGATTGGTTTTGTTACGCACTGCTAGGCTGCAGGTTAAACTAGCTCAGACGATTGGTTTTGTTACGCACTGCTAGGCTGCATGTTAAACTAGCTCAGACGATTGGTTTTGTTACGCACTGCTAGGCTGCATGTTAAACTAGCTCAGACGATTGGTTTTGTTACGCACTGCTAGGCTGCCGGTTAAACTAGCTCAGACGACTGTTTTCGTTCCTTCCAGCAAGTTAGAGCTTATTGGCGTCTTAGTTTCATTCTGCATCAGCTGACATCGTATTTCTACTGGAACGCATTTCATTATAATTTTTTTTAAAGTAGTTCTCATACAGGCATAGAAACATCAAACGTTTGGAGATTTTAGACCTTGGGCCCACCATAACCCCCCCCCGGGATTTTTGTACACCCATATTTTCTGAAAGGTGACCCACCAAGGTGTAAGAAAATCGATGTTAGCCAAATGGAAAGTGTCATCTTCATATGGTTATCCTCTGTTGTTTACGGGGGTTTTGGCATTGTTGAAATAAGGGGGTGGGTTTTTTATTTCAGTCATAAACTAATTATTTTCTACACAAATGTACACAAATTATAGCTCATATGAAAGCTAAAATGATGCTCTTTCTTATGGTGAAAACAGATTTACAAAATCTTTTACGGTAAAAAAATATGTATTGGTTCAAAGTCAGATTTTGTGTCAAAATGGAAAAATTAAGATATGTCAAAACCACTGAAACTAAAACTTTTTGTTGGGATTTTTCAACACCTGTATTTCCTGATTTGGTACCTCTCATAGTAAGGGAATATGGGTATAAGTTACTTTGGAAGTGTCATCTTCATGGGTAATTCCCCCTTGTTTACGTTTTTTTCGCATATCTTCAAATAAGGGGGTAGGGTTCTTTTTTGAGTCATATCTCCACATCCGCTCAGGCAAATGGGCACTTGTTGGTACTCAAATGAAAGCTAAAAAGCTACTCTTTCATGCAGTGTAACGGATTTTACGATATCTTAAGCTAGTCAAATTTTATTTGCATTCAAACTACATTCACCTTCCGAAAACGTAAAACTGAAATATTCATTGTGTCTAAACTCAACATTACATGTTAGGAGTCAGTAATTTCTACCTTTTCTAAAGCATCACACTCCAAAGTGTAGGAAAATGTGTGTTAGGTCGATTTTAAGTGAGACTGAATAAACTACATTGTATTACAAATGTAGATATTAAGGCGCATTTGTGCATTTAATAGTCCAGGCATGACATTTTGCAAATGAATGTGTTATAGGTGCAATACTTGACAAAATAATGGAGAACACCCATGTGAACTTTCTCAAGGAAAAATGCATGCAATTGAATAGTAATGTCATATAATAGTTAGACATAAGTTTTGGTTTTTTTGTAATAAACCATTATAAATCATCAGAATTCAAGAATGTTATGTGGGAACAATGAAACTTAGTAATGAATTCAGAATAATTACAAGAAATTGCCATTATTGTACACAAGAGGGATGAGAAAATATTGTCTATGACATTCAATTTCTCCATAATATGCACTTGCCCATATTTAAAATGAACCACTGGAAACTATGCATAAATATATGTGGCTTCAAGTGGTGAATTTGTAATGTTGGTAAGTACATATCACATAGCATGCAGAATACATATTAATATTAGAAACTATCTGAGCATTGTAATTCAAGGCATGAAACCAATAAGTACACACAGTTGAAGCATATTTACACAGGGAAAGGTATAACATGTCATGTGAGATCATTGTACAATGCATAACCAAAATAAGATAATGTCTATAACAATTACATCTCTCTCTCTCTCTCTCTCTCTCTCTCTCTCACCCACATACACACACAAACACACATTCTTTTCCATCTGGATGAAACATTGCAGCAAGATCTTAACAGAAGCTGGTTAGTTTTCTTCTTCACTGTCACTTGTTTCATTGTCACTGTTCTCACTGTCACTGTCAAACTTATTTGAAAAACTGTCACAAACATCATCTTCATCATCTTCTGGCTGATAGCTTGACAAGATATCCACCAGATCTTGAGGAACAATGTCTCCTGCACACCAATTATAGTTAAGGTCTCCATCCAAGGTCACCTTCCAGCCATGCTCCTCAGCTGGTGGTAAATCTGGAAATGAGATGGTCGATTTCTTCCAAAGTAGTGTCTGATAATTCACACGCTTGATGTCCATTAGGAGAGTGGATCGACATGGAGGCAGCAAACTAAAATCGATTCCATCAGAGTTAGTCAATACATTTCCAGACCCTGTTTGAAAACGTTGACGAACCATGTCAAAACGAAGCTTGTTCACATCTGAATATGTAGGTTTCCCATACATGAAACAAACAAACTGTTCCAAGTCAGACAGCAAGTTAGCACCTACAACGTCATTCACACCAAGAGCCTCAAATGCAAGCAGAAACTGTGGTTTTGCTTTCATGATCTTCAATGGCTTCATTTTTCCTCTTCGAAGAAATGCACTAGTGGTGTCACACCCTGTAAATGCATGAAACCCCAAAATAGCACGGATAACACTTTTGTCATGCATCTCAGCTAAGACAGATATGTTGATGAGTCTGCGATGACACCCTGTTCCAGTCAGTAAGAATAATGGCTTTGACATTTCAGTGGCAAAGTAAAGCACGAGTAAAAAGACATCTGTGTCCGGAGAGTGGACGACAATCTCATCACAGTTATTTTGGGCTGCATGAGAACAATGAAGTATAATGCGATTGTCCGCTTCTTCGTGAGATGAACACAGCGAGTGCACAATGGTTGATTCTGTTGTCACTCCATCGCTGCTCGTCAAACGGGTGCACTGTTCTGCTGACGCAAACATGATTTCCCTGTCTTTGAGTTGTTCTGCATATTTATCATCCTCCCACAATTGCAGAAGTAGGTTGATGAAATTTCTCTTGTTTTCATCATTGGATAAAAAGGACTTTCAGTCTCTTGGGGTTTTTGTTGACTGTCCACGCAACAACAAGGGTTGTGTTTGGCTGGAGCCTCTTCTCATCCGCTCAAGACATTTGATTGATTTCACATTGTACGAATCTGTCACAAAATGAATACATTCAGCTTGGGGTAAGAGGTGGAGGATCGTTTCTGTCAGTTGGCCAAAAGTTTCGGGAATATTTTTAAGGGAGTGAAGCAGAGCATTTCCATCAATGATTACTTCTTTCAGTGTATTTGTATTGCTTGTGGCATCGGCAAGGGCAGCAGGGCTTTCCAGTTTGTGCATTAATACACTTTTGTCTGTTTTTGTAGGAAGTCCGTCTGGTGTTGCATGTTGAATGTTTTGGTTATACATTTTTGATAGGTAAATGTCATTTAAACCCATAAAATGTTTACTTCTTCATATAAGATTGATTTTGACTATTGACTATTTAAGTTTTGCATTATCGCAAGGTAAATGTAGTTTGAATACAAATAAAATTTGACTGGCTTAAGATATTGTAAAACCCATTTCATTTTATGAAAGAATAGCTTTTTAGCTTTTATTTGAGTACCAACAAGTACCCATTTGCTTGAGCTAATATGGAGGTATGACTGAAAAAAGAAACCTCCCCCCTAGTTTGCACGTAAGACAGAACTGATTCATCATAGAAGACCATAATTCTATGAAGAAGACAATTAAAATCAAACTATCTCACATTTTCTAACACCCTGGAGTGCAATGCTTTAGAAAAGGTAGAAATTAGTGACTCCCTACTTACAAGGTTTGGTTTAGATGAGCTGAATATTTCAGTTTTGCATTTACGCGCAAGGCAAATGCACTTTGAATACAAATAAAATTTGACTAGCTTAAGATATTGTAAAATTCATTACACTACATGAAAGAGTAGCTTTTTAGCTTTCATTTGAGTACCATCAAGTGCCCATTTGCTTGAGCAGATGTGGAGATATGACTCAAAGAACAACCCTACCCCCTTATTTGAAGATATGCAAAAAAACGTAAACAAGGGGGAATTACTCATGAAGATGAAACTTCCAAAGTAACTTATACCCATATTCCCTTACAATGAGAGGTACCAAATCAAGAAATACAGGTGTTCAAAAATCCCAACAAGAAATTTTAGTTTCAGTGGTTTTGACCTATCTTAATTTTTCCATTTTGACACAAAATTTGACTTTGAACCAATATATCTTTTTTACCGTAAGAGATTTTGTAAATCTGTTTTCACCATAAGAAAGAGCATCATTTTAGCTTTCATATGAGCTATAATATGTGTACTTTTGTGTAGAAATAATTAATGTATGACTGAAATAACAACCCCACCCCCTTATTTGAGAAATGCCAAAAGCCCGTAAACAAATGGCAATAACTATATGAAGATGACACTTTCCATTTGGCTAACATCAATTTTCTTACACCTAGATGGGTCACCTTTGAGAAAATATGGGTGTACAAAAATCCCAAGGGGGGGGGGGGGGAGGGTTTCACCCGCTAGCCCACGGTCTATTTATGATGCGAAGATAATTCTTACTTGCTAATCAGAATAGTATCCAGCTATCGAGTAAAAATTGACTAACCAGTGCAGAGTACTTTTTATATTTGACTACTTACTGCAGTATATCAGTTTTGAAGAGCTAGCACTAAAAACTTGTTCTTGCTTACAATATTTTTTTCCACCGTTTTCCCACCTTGAGCCCTACAGTGTCTGCAAAGAAGGACGAAATTGACAGGGGTTACGATGTACAAGCTATCAGTGCTGAGTTGGACTTCATCGATCTGATGGCTTTCGATTTTCACAACAGCTGGGAGGGCTTCACCGGCCACATTGCCCCTTTGTATGTCGGCAAGCATGAGAGAGGTGAATTGAGTAAAGTGCCCGCTGGGCTTTACCCGCCAAACCCGGTGTAAAATGATTATAGTATACATATACATACACACACAAATATATATATATATATATATATATATATATATATTTATATATTATTCTTGATGATAATTCTAGCGTTCTGTAATAGTGCTCGACAAAGAGGAGCGTTAATAATGATAATTATATTAAATTGGTTACATAGATGTTCTTGGCCATGCCTCCAAAGTTTCACGCCAGTCAAACGTGAGCACGTATCACCGTCCATTACCCACAGCCATCTGACAAGAGCGTCGCGGGCTTGGAACTCTGGAGTCATGGCCAACAACACCTAGCTTATCAATTATATAACCATCATTATTTATATGATGCCTTAACTTTTTGAGGAATATATCTATAGAGATAATTCAGGAAATCTGTATGATGTTTGTTTTATTTTGAAGCTGTGATAATCTTCTCAACGGTTACAATCTGGTTTTAACAACATGAAGCTCTAACCTCTTTACAATCACCACAATATTGAAGGCAATGAGCGGTTTCTGAACGTGGACTGGGCAGTCAATTACTGGATCTCAAAAGGATGTCCTCGAGCCAAGCTGGTCCTGGGTCTGCCTTTGTATGGAACTTTTACTCTGTCGACAAATAACTCATCAGTCGGCGCTCCGGCTTCTGTTGGGCCCATCAACAGCTTTACCGCGACGAAAGGTTAATATTGTTTGGGAGTTAATGTGTATTACATTGGTCCAGTGAGTCAATGCTTTTTACAACTTATAGTCCTTTCGAAAAGCATAAAAATGACCTCATATTACAATACTTATATAGCAAGTTGTTCTTAATTTGTAATTCTTCTATACGACATTAAGGATAGTCAATGAAGGTAGCACATTTAATGTGGAAAAATAATCGCTTCTTTTTTCTAATTTTGCAAAGTTCCACAGTTAAACTTTTCAAAACCCATACTGATATTAACTAATCGTCGCTTATCCTGTTTGATTGGGCAATCTAAGTTTTCATCCAACGTGTTTTTGACAGGATACGCATTCGCTTACGAAATTTGTTCTATTCATGGAGGCGATGTCAGTTATGAAGAAGATGTTGGTCAACGAGCAAAATATATAGTAAGCGGCAATCAATGGATTGGTCATGAATCTACACTAACTATTAATACAAAGATCAGGTACCTGAGACGAAACGGTCTTGGCGGCGTCATGGTTTGGTCTATGGACTTGGACGATATACACCGCAGTTATTGTTTTAACGTTACCGGATACCCTTATCTGAGAGCCATTAAAGAGGTGTGCACGTTCTGAAACATTGAGCAATTTTGTGTTTTTATTATTTTATCTTTGTGCAATCATTTTGCTTTCGATTTTAACCGTAGTAAGTAGAGTGATCTTGATTTGGTAGCTCTACACAAAACTCTCTTATGTGGTAGGTACTATTATGTATACTTCTTTCACTCAATTTAAATACTAAAAATTGAGTTTCTAAGTTATGACATTGAAAGTTCTTTTTTTTTTTTTTGCTACGCCAGCGTTCTCAAAATTATTGTTATTGTTAAAATTGAAGTTGTTGCTTTGTCATTTTTTTTTATAAAATTCAAAGTAAACCCTACTTTTATTAATTTGCCTATGTTGTCTAATGCTAACCATAATACTAAAAGATATGAGACTCCCACTTTATGAATATAAGTAGACCACAATTGAGGCTCACTTTTTGTGAAGAACACAAAAGAGTGTTGTAAGGGATTAAAAATAAAACATATGGAGGTAGATAAAGAAAAAGTGAATGAGACAGACATGGAGGTAAAGAGAGATAGAGAGATAAAGGGAGAAAGAGAAAGATAGACAGAGACAAACAGACAGAGACAGAGGGATTTCAGGCAAGTCATCAAATAAAGAAAAATTCTGACTTATTTCCTTCAATCAAGAACAAACATTTGAAGTAGTAGGACAAGTTTCAACTTTTATCCTTACTTTTTCAAAAGAGTTTTTAACATACCCTTTACATTATTATTTTCTTCTTGAAAAGCACACACACCCTTAATTCACACTAGGCCATACACCTATTTAAATATGTCTAGCATACCCAACGAACTTTATTTAGCTTTTAAAGACAATTTTTAGATAATATTCATTTAGTTCGGTTCTACGACCACACCGCGTCAAGCATTACGGATAGAATGGGGTAGTTTAGTTGGAAGTTGGTCAAGAGATCCGTCTTCTGATTAGTGTCAGCTGATTAATGGAAAACGATAGACGGACAACCTGCTACAAATAAGCGGGCTATTTATAGAACCAGTGATGATGTCACGTCTTGTTAGCAGTGATAAATCCTCGAGCTTTTTGGCGCTCATTCACTGCCAACTACTCTTTACATCTTTTATTTTAACACCACGCAGACTAAGGCGAAATAAAAACAAAAAACAAGAATTTGGTTTATTTTGATATCTTTACCATTTTCACCGAAAGTCCGTTACGAATTGTCTTTCCCCTGATCAGCAGTAAAACGTATCTTGCTGTCTAAAAAACTCATTTTACAATGACTCAACCCCCTCCCTTCTGTTCAAAAGACATTTTTTAAAGAAACATCAGATTTCAAAGGCAATTTTTCAAGATTGTAAGTTTTGACTGCAGCTATTTAAGAAGATCAAGGTCCGCTAAGTTTTGACTATTTGAAAGTCAGCACATAATAGAAGTTTTGATCCGTGTAAACAAAGCCTTAGAAAGACTATTTGCATTTAAACAAATTAGGCTTTTTTAAATATGAGGTGTTAATTTTAGATTTTAAGGCAGTACCTTGAAATCAGAATTGCAGTTGTAAATAAATTAAAGGTAGAATTTTTTTTTTATGGAAGATGGGAAAGTTATCACTATTTAATAGAATCAGTCACATTAAAAAGGTGATCTTTTTAAAGGGAGTGGATTTGTGCACTGATTCTAGCTCACAATAAAAACATTGTAACCATGACGACTAACTTTATGATGAAAACATTTTTTTTTTTGCATATTGCATTTTGATGTAGGCTAAGTAAGAATTATAAGAGCTATAGTTTTAGGAAGTACTCAGCAGGGGTTGGGTTAAGGTTTAAGTGAAAATGACCGAAAAATGCTTGAATTAAAGGCTTATACTAACCACTTCTGAGCACTACCTAGAACTCTAGCTCTTATAATGCTTCATAATATAAAGATCTGAAACGTGTAACGGGTCATCAGATATTTATGGGCCGCCAAAGAAATCAGAAAAAAATAAGGAATAGCCACTCTAGATCACGCGATTTTACGTGGGTATATTTTTAAAACTCAAAGTTGTTTACGGATATAAAAAACATTTTAAAACTCTATTTCAACCCTATTAAGCATGCGAGACAAACCATTGAGCTAGGTGGGTATTTTAAGTAGCTGTACAAATCTCTGTTTATTTTTTAATACGAAACAAAAACCAATGTTTGTTTTGATTTTTAAATCTCTTGGCGGTTGGAATAAGTTGAACTATCGAAACTAGATCTAGGAGGTCAGCCTATTCTCACTTGGAATATTAGATCTAGATTTAGATCTAAATATCTAGGCTAGACTGCTCATCGATGTAAAAATAAAGAATCTATTCTAAGCCTAGACCTCATCTGAATCTGGATAGGTGAAGGCATAAATCTGGATCATGTAGATCGAAGTTAAAGGAGAGATATGAGGAGAATTTTTTAAGCCTCTTTAAATACACACACGCACCCTAGCCTCGGCAAATTGACACCAGGGGTCCGTATGTAGAACGGGGTTTTCAGCTTTTACTTATAATAAACCCAGTGATCTGCCTGATCTTGATCTAAATTTGAAATACTATAACATATTTGAGGCATACACATTGCTATCGTTCGTCTTAGATGATTGTGTGTCGAATGATAGGAGCTTGTGCTTCCGATTCAATGAATGTCTTAGGTGCGATTTAGATCTTCCCAATCAAGACTGCAAGTAACTAAGGAAGGCTTAGTAATTACCTTCGCCATGAACCCCTCTTTCTGTGGGGCGTGGTGGCGTATTGGCATAAGCTACATCAATCTCTTTAATCTGATCTTTAATCTCTCCAATCTCAGTAATCTGACATATATATATATATCTATATATATATATATATAGTTGTGCTATTTCTTTTTTGTCCCGTAGTTATAAAGTTGTGCGCCTATTTCCTTTGAGACCCTGTATTCCCTACCCAATAAGTCTGTCCTTCTCCTCACATTAAACTTGACAATTACTGTGAGTTTTCCTCTCTCGGATTCAGCGTAATAAACTATTAAATATTTAGTGTGTGGGGGTGTATGTATGAAAGTAAAAGTTGTCCGAGAAGGCCAGGAATTCATTTTGTTTTAATGGTAAACCTAACGAATTCCAACTAAGCTATCCAACTTTAATCATAGTATGAACTCAAATTATCGTATATTCAAATAACAAACGTTTTACAATACCAACTCTATATGTACATCATCCATCGGCAATAATTACCATTCAATTTCACATATCGCATGTACTGAAGTTTACATGTATTATTATTAAGCATGTCACGGTCTATAAATCATATCACCGCTGCAAAGTAAGTTACCCCTATAAACAGATCATATGGGCGACAACTGTTATGTTACGTTATAATCCTGCCCTGTTACTTTCCACACGCATAACGTGTTTAGACCATTCTTTATGTCGGATTCACGAAAGTTCCATAATAGAACTTTGGATCCAACGAGCAAGTAACGAATTATAAAACCTTGCTGGCACCATTATACTTAACGATAATTACAAAAGTAGCAGTTCTCATCCATGATGCAAAATTAATTATCGCGTATGGCACTATTAATCAGATAAGACTTAAATGTGCGCCGCCAGAGTAACATTACTCCTGCATAATTGAAACATAAAACTCTTTGCTCTGCAAGAATTATTCCTTCATCACTTAATACGGGTCTCTTTATGTAGCGCTAGCCCAGAGGACAATTATACATGAAAATCTTCCACACTTAATAAGCCTATTCGTAGTTCAGATTGAAAACTTCAATCCAACATTATTCCATTCGGCTCTATTCCTCGATTAAGGTTGCATTCATTTATTTGGGCCTCATAAAAAATCAGGAGTTATGCACTAGGATTTAAATCTGCCTCAAGCTGTGGCCCTGCTGGGAGGCAAACACTGCGGTACAGCATGTCACATACTCCAACAGTATAGTCTTTGGACACAAACAAAAGCTTTTAAACTTAACTTCCCCGGCGAAAACAGTTGATGCTCTATGGATCTCACATGACAAGTTGCAGACCCACATACGTAGCTTCAAATCACTTTTGGTGAGACGTATGCGCTTATCCTTACACCTAAGGTAGTTCATCGACTGAAAGAAAGTGCGCCTGGAGTAGGCCGGGGATGGAGAGGGAAAAGATAGGGACCTCAAGTCTGCTTCAAGAAATATAAGAAATCAACTAAATCTGTATGTTACCAATCTATTTTAAGACTGCTTGAAGGCCATTAGAAAGGCTATAAATTCCCGAAAAAATAATGCCTAAATGTGCACTGCCTTGCATAAATTCCAAGCTATGCATTTTTTGTTAAATGTCCATGATATTGAATATATAAAAGTATCTATAAATAGATTTGGATTTTACAAATTAAGCCAATGATTCTTATTCAAAGGCGTGAGTGTTCGATTACATTTCATCAAAATAAATCACTGAAGACAGAGAACAAACCGACAGCTGCGGGCTTCAGTTCTGATCCTAATCAATTAGGATGGATAAAATCTGACAACAATCGCCGTGGGTCTGCTGGGAGACATCGCACTGACAGATGATTTACTTTCAGAGACCTGGATACATTCGAAAAGAAAAAGCTCTACGGTAATCTACTCGGAGCCACACTTGACTCTAAAAATAAACTTAAAATATTCAAAATCTACTGGATATGAACATCGCTTTCAGTGCACTAAAAACTAAAGGTCAACAGGAACTAGATCACGCCCAACAGGAACTGGATCACGCCCAAACGGAACTGGGTCACGCCCAAAAGGAACTAGATCACGCCCAAGGGGAACTGGATCACGCCCAAAAGGAACTGGATCACGCCCAACAGGAACTGGATCACGCCCAAAAAAGGAACTGGATCACGCCCAACAGGAACTGGATCACGCCCAACAGGAACTAGATCACGCCCAACAGGAACTGGGTCACGCCCAAAAGGAACTAGATCACGCCCAAGGGGAGCTGGATCACGCCCAAACGGAATTGGGTCACGCCCAAAAGGAACTGGATCACGCCCAAAAGGAACTGGATCACACCCAACAGTGACCGAAACTAGCAGCAAAATAATGAGCCTGAAAATCCTTCTTTAAGTAGGATTGCAAATTTGGCTTAGGAACTTTTATAGAAGATAAACTATGCATCAAATTGCTCAGGTCAGGATTAAGACAAAAAAAAAGGAAATGAGGTTATAGTTATGTTATACATAACATTGGTAGAAAGATATTCAGAAAGAAAGAGCTAAATGAAGCAAAGAACATACAAAGATAAATAAGTGAGAAATTTTTGGAAACTTAGAAGAATTTAAAAAGTCTAGATTTATGACTATAAGGAATATTCAATATTGGAAATTAGCTTATTCTGTAATTGCCTTATCCATTTAAAGATCGTCTTAAATGCTTATATGAAGCATATTGAATTCCTGGAAAAAAAGTAAGCTGCTCTCCTTTTTTGGCCTTTTGCTGCGGAAAACATCCTAGATACATTAAAAATGAAAAGAATTGTTTTGACAGAGGGTTGACTTGTGAATGATGACAACGAAAAGGAAATTGACCATCTTCTAGGTTTACATTGATGTTGGACTCCGCTTTAAGTGATTGTGTGTGTATGTGTGTTCCGTCACCGTATCTCTCTGCACAGGAATAATTTGTATCTTAGGAGGAAAGATGACGAAAGAACCTAAGGGTCAGTCACTAGATCTTGTGCATGAAAGATATAGCGGGCAGTTTCTGTCACAAATTTTGAGTCCTAAAAATGAGAGGAATGACACATTGTGATGATAAAGTGAAAATAAAATCAAAGACTTAAAATAATAAAGAATTTAGTGCAGTTTACAGAGGGTTGCTAAGCTGGTTATTTACCGTAGGAGGACAATCGAGGTGAGAAATTGACTTGTAATGAAGCAAAGGCTAAGAAGAGATGGAAAAACCTCTAAAAGAGTTTTGACAAGTTGAGGCAGGGTATTGCAAAATTTAACAGATATGGAAAACACTGACATTATACATAAAGTGCCAATGAAAAAAATATAAAAGGATATTTCAAATCTTATTTACCACATCGCGACCAGTCATTCGACAGGAGAGGCCAATGTGACCACAAAAAACTGACCCATGTTTGAGCTTTGATGCTTCTACACCTCTGTGGCCCCCTGATGGGGATGCTGGTGGGAGAGATGTGTAGGGATTATTAGTTCAGTTTTGAGAAAATTTTCGGGACAGAGTCAGTGATTAGATCACAATTTGGAACCATCACAACTGGAGTTGAAAGAGCTACAGGCTCAAGGCCACTACTTTACGGTAAAGAAGAAAGTGCACCATTGATTCAGTTGTTTCGTTTTGTGTATGAGCACTCTATATTATGTTGTCAGAAGCTAGAGCTACACAACAATCATTGTCTTCAAGTGGTATCTTTTCTTCAAGTGGTATCTCTTTAAAAAGAAAAGCTCTAAATAAAACTTAAGAACATTTCTATGCAGTCTCGAATGACAGAACTACATAAGAAATCGCTAGCCTTTGGGAAATAAAAGCGCCAGGTTGAATCTTGTCTTGAGTCTGGTGTGCTGATTAGGGAAGAAGGCAAACTCAGATTAAAGTGACCAATCGGAAAACAATATTTCCTTTCATTCTTCAAAATATTAATTACTAAGAGCTGTTCCTACGAAAACTGAAAATGAGCGCCGTTAAAAAATTCCCAATTCTTGAAGTACCAATTATACAATCTTGTCCTGAAAATCAATAAAAATGACAATTCTGAATAGTTTGAAAAACCGTGAAGACATGAAGACAAAAAAAAACTTTGAGACTGATGCTGATAGAGGTAAGGCGTTCTACAGAAATGAAAGATTAATAAAACCAAGGCAAATTTTGGAACCGTAAATTTGATTGATAAGTCAATAATACATGTATTACTTATAAAGAACAAAATCATTCATTCTGAATTTCCCTTTTCTTGGTATCCCTAATCAGTGTTGATTAATAGTACATAACTGGTTTGTGCAGCTTTGTTGAAGTTAATGACTTGTTAAATGATTGGATTACTTTAATAATATTGCTCAAAGACGTCTGCATTTACTGTGCATATATTTGGAGACATTTAAGGATTGGTTAAGGTTGGAGGCGTCTTTAAATTTCAGTGTTGTTTACTATGATTTTTCTCAGTTTATTTTAAGTTTATTGGAATAATTTATGACAATCATATCATTATACTTTGTGCAGCACAAAATGGCGATACGATTTTTAAAAAATTTTCCTTCCATATCCACGCCTCCTGTCTCCTCAAGCCCACCTCTTTCTCTCTCTCTCTCTCTCTCTCTCTCTCTCTCTCTCTCTCTCTCTCTCTCTCTCTCTCTCTCTCTTTCCCTCTCTTTCTCTTTGACACTCTCTTTCCCCCTCTCTTTGTCCCTCTCTCTCTGTCTCTAACTTTCTCTCTCTGCCTCAAAAACCTCGAGAGATGCTGGCACTGTTTCACTGCTGTTCAATCCAAAAGGTAACGGTAAATTGCAAAATACTTATCTACGACCGCTGGTCTAAAACAAGACCATCATCATATTTTAATTCTTCGCTTTTTTTCATTTGAATGTTCCCGGGTACTTTATTCAGGGTATCAAATAATTTAGAAAAAGAATACTTAGGGGATTCACTCGCACGCACTGGGCCACACGCTGTCTAGACAGGCTCTCTGCAAGTCTTGCATTTCAACACGTGCCTGGCCATGATTATAATTATCTTCCAGGAACAGGGAAGGAAAGATAGATAGATAGAGAGAGAGAGAAAGACAAAGACAGAAAAAGAGAGAGAGAGAGAGAGAGAGAGAGAGAGAGAGAGAGAGAGAAAGAGAGAGAGAGTGTGTGTTGGTCACACTGTTGGTCAAAAGGTTATCACCAGCCACCGGCTACTTGCGACTGAGGAATTTGACCCGGGTAATTATCAAACTCTCGAAAAACATGAACAAACAAACGGTAATACTTGGAGCCGCTCAGTACATTAACCGAGATTGTGCCGATACCCAGCCATTCTGCTGTAAGTCCGGATTCACATTATTTTAATAAATAAAACTTTTTACTTGAAAATAATTTTAAAATGTTTTCTTGGTTTATATTTGCAGTCGCTGTTTGTAACGGTATGTACATTCTTTTGATTTTAACAAAAAATATGGTAACTAATTTCATGTTAAAATTTCCACGTCAAATCACATACAGTATTAAATTTTTTTTACCTTTCTCGTTTTAATGTTAAATGACACTTTTTTGTGAAAGTTCTATTAGTGTCTCTCATGTATATAAAAAAAAACCCGGAGACCAGAGAAATTATGTTAATTTTTTCGAGAGATTTACGAAGTTGTTCAGTTTTCTGTTGATTTTTTTCTCTTTGTTTGATTTCTTTTGTTGCTACTACTACTACTACTACTACTACTACTACTACTACTACTACTACTACTACTACTACTACTACTACTACTACTACTACTACTACTACTACTACTACTACTACTACTACTACTACTACTACTACTACTACTGCTACTGCTACTGCTACTACTACTACTACTACTACTACTACTACTACTACTACTACTACTACTACTACTACTACTACTACTACTACTACTACTACTACTACTACCGTTTTTGTTCTTGTGGTTGCTGCTCTTCTTGCTGCTAGAGTTGGGATTGATCTTTATCGAGACACAGCACCGTGGTCTGTGCTATTTGGAAGAGTATTTTTTTTCTCGTTTGATCTAATGCTCTGCTTTATCACGATAATTGTGCATTTAAGGCTTTTTGTCCTTTCGTCTTCCCTTTTCTCTCTGCCATTTTCAACTATTCATTAGAAAGCTTTCAAAACATGTGTGAAAACAAAGCGTGTCAAATCAAAGCTGGAACTTTTTGTTTGTCTGATGTCGCCTCGCAACAGAGAGACCTTTTCCTATATCGACTTTCATCATCAGATCATTGTGAGGAGCTGAACTGAAAGACTGACACATGCCTCACTTTTTAGCATACAATGGACATTAGCATGTATAAAAAAATTATACCAATTTTCATTTCTCAACTTAATGAAGTCCTAACTTTAACGTTCGTTTGTTCTTTTGTCGTTTTTTTTTCTCTTGGTCTTTTTGTGTTTGTTATTTTTTTTTCGTTTTATTTCGTTTTTTTTTTTTAATTATTTTGTTATTATTTACTTTGTTTTTCTGAATGCTAAAAAAGGGGCTTTATGTTTGCACTCAAATTAATCCTTGAATTCTATTCATATTTCAGCAATAATTTCTTAAAACCGGTCCGAAAGTTGAAATATAATGTATGTGGTTTGCTCTAACATTTCTTACAAGCATATTTATCAATTCTTTTAAAGATCACACAGCTTGCAAATAGGGCAAAATAATTGTAGTGCTCGAACAATCATTAAGAAACTAAATTGACTTATGTAAACCTCCGACCCCTGACCTGGGTTCACTTCAGTGAGAACTCTCTGATGATCAGATGCTGTGTCCTTTACCGGAACTTATTAATCAAACATTGAAGCGGAATTTTTTTCAATTATAAGAGTTCTTTTTTTTTAAACGAGACCTTTAAAAAAGTAAATTGTGTAACAAATTAAAAAGAAAGTTATGTGGTTCTTTTGTATTTGGAGAGAAAGTTGGAGACGAGCGTGGTGAAACACTGATATATGAAAACTGGGAAAATAGACGCGTCGTAATGCAGTTCTCCATACACACTTAACATCTTCGGTTTTCATTAATAAACCACACATACCTTTAGTAAAGATGGGTATGGGTAGTCACAGGTGCCGTATTCCTTGAGTTGTTTTGTCTAAGCCTTCAACATTTATCATGTGCTGCCAGTGGCCCTGTTTGTTGATGGTGTGTGTGAGAAAGAGCCCAAGCTGCCCTCTGTGATTCCTAGATCAGTTTGCTACGCTCATGTCGGATGCTTCAACGACTCATACCCGTTCAACAACGCTCATGGCAAGTTGCCAGCTGCGCCGGCCGACATAGAAACGGAGTTCAGGTGAGGTCAGCGTTCGCTAGGGGATTTGGGGGACCACTGTAATCAGAGGTCACCTCTCGCCAGGGATGTGGTGTGGGGACCACTGTGATCAGAGGTCACCTCTCGCCAGGGGGGGTGGGGTGGAGACCACTGTGATCAGAGGACACCTCTCGCCAGGGGGTGTGGGGACAGCTGTGATTAGAGGTCACCTCTCGCCAGGGGGTGTGGTGTGGGGACCACTGTTATCAGAGGTCACCTCTCGCCAGGGGGTGTGGTGTGAGGACACTGTGATCAGAGGTCACCTCTCGCCAGGAGGTGTGGTGTGGGGACCACTGTGATCAGAGGTCACCTCTCGCCAGGGAGTGTGGTGTGGGGACAACTGTGGTCAGAGGTCACCTCTCGCCAGGTGGTGTGGTATGGGCACCACTGTGATCAGAGGTCACCTCTCGCCAGAGGGTGTGGTGTGAGGACCACTGTAATCAGAGTACACCTCTCGTCAGAGGGTGTGGTGTGGGGACCACTGTGGTCAGAGGTCACCTCTCACCAGGGGGTGTGGTGTGGGGACCACTGTGATCAGAGGTCACCTCTCGCCAGAGGGTGTGGTGTGAGGACCACTGTAATCAGAGTACACCTCTCGTCAGAGGGTGTGGTGTGGGGACCACTGTGATCAGAGGTCACCTCTCACCAGGGGGTGTGGTGTGGGGACCACTGTGATCAGAGGTCACCTCTCACCAGGGGGTGTGGTGTGGGGACCACTGTGATTAGAGATCATCTCTCACCAGGGGGTGTGAATACCACTGTGATCAGAGGTCAACTCTCGCCAGGGGGTGTGGGGACCACTGTGATCAGAGATCAACTCTCGCCAGGGGGTGTGGGGACCACTGTGATCAGAGGTCCCCTCTCGTCAGGGGTTGTGGTGTGGGGACCACTGTGATCAGAGATCAACTCTCGCCAGGGGGTGTGGGGACCACTGTGATCAGAGGTCAACTCTCGCCAGGGGGTGTGGGGACCACTGTGATCAGAGTTCACCTCTCGTCAGGGGGTGTGGGGACCACTGTGATCAGAAATCATCTCTCGCCAGAGGGTGTGGGGACCACTGTGATCAGAGGTCACCTCTCGTCAGGGGGTGTGGTGTGGGGACCACTGTGATCAGAGGTCACCTATCGCCAGGGGATGTGGTGTGGGGACCACTGTGATCAGAGGTCACCTCTCGCCAGGGGGTGTGGTGTGGGGACCACTGTGATCAGATGTTCCCTCTCGCCAGGGGGTGTGGGGACCACTGTGATCAGAGTTCACCTCTCGTCAGGGGGTGTGGGGACCACTGTGATCAGAGATCAACTCTCGCCAGGGGGTGTGGGGACCACTGTGATCAGAGGTCCCCTCTCGCCAGGTGGTGTGGTGTGGGGACCACTGTGATCAGAGATCATCTCTCGGCAGGGGGTGTGGTGTGGGGACCACTGTGATCAGAGATCATCTCTCGCCCGGGAGTGTGGGGACCACTGTGATCAGAGGTCACCTCTCGTCAGGGGGTGTGGTGTGGGGACCACTGTGATCAGAGGTCACCTCTCGCCAGGGGGTGTGGTGTGGGGACCACTGTGATCAGAGGTCAACTCTCGCCAGAGGATGTGGTATGGGGACCACTGTGATCAGATGTTCCCTCTCGCCAGGGGGTGTGGGGACCACTGTGATCAGAGTTCACCTCTCGTCAGGGGGTGTGGGGACCACTGTGATCAGAGATCAACTCTCGCCAGGGGGTGTGGGGACCACTGTGATCAGAGGTCCCCTCTCGCCAGGTGGTGTGGGGACCACTGTGATCAGAGTTCACCTCTCGTCAGGGGGTGTGGGGACCACTGTGATCAGAAATCATCTCTCGCCAGAGGGTGTGGGGACCACTGTGATCAGAGATCATCTCTCGGCAGGGGGTGTGGTGTGGGGACCACTGTGATCAGAGATCATCTCTCGTCAGGGGATGTGGTGTAAGGACCAATGTGATCAGAGGTCAACTCTCGCCAGGGGATGTGGGGACCACTGCGATCAGAGGTCAGCTCTTGCCAGGAGGTGAGAAAGACGTAGAATCAAGAGCCAGAAAAGCGGAAGAAAGTAATTTAATTAAAAAGGTATCTTAAAAATGAAGAGAATAAAACTTATAACATCTCTTTCCCTGTCATTCAAATCCAGCCCCTTCCCAATTCTTTTTGCTTCCTGTCTCCCTCGTCCCTTCCTCTCTCTGATCAGACTGTTCACCCCAAAGAACCCGAGTAGCCCGATCCTCCTGGATTACAGCGGCCTTGAGTCCGTCACAGGCAGCACGTTTGACCCGTCCATACCTACTAAGGTCATCATCCACGGCTTCTTTAACTCTGCCAACTTATGGGTCGCTGACATGAAAGACGCCATACTCAAAAAGGTTGATGACTTCTCCATTTTGCTTCTTTGATACAGTGTCGTTTCTTTTGTGCTGTTGTTTTTTTTTGTGTTTGTGTATCTAAGTAACTAATTATGTTTATTTTATTTAGATTTTATATTGATGATGTGTGTCTGTGTGTTTCACTGACTTCGTCTCTGAATATTTGTTCTCTCGGTGCTACAGTTCTGTGTTTTTGACCGGGCAAAGTTATTCTTAATATCAAGTTTCATATTGCCAACTCGAACAAACTATGCCTGGAGAGGAAATGATCAAGAAACCGTTTCCTTGATTAAATTTTGTCTCAATGAAGCGAAAGATGCGGCTTGATTAATCAATGACGACTTTAAAAGAGATTATAAAACGATTTTTGCCTCAATAGGAGCAGGTAAAGATACTGCTTAATTAAGCAATACCGACTGGAAGACCAACTGATAAAGATGTTAATTCATTTAGTAAAGTCTGTTTCAGTAGGAGAGGCTCAAGATATTAGCATTCCAATTTCTATTTCAAAAGGCCAAATGAAGGTATTGAACAAAGACCACACCATGAAGGCAAAATCGAATTATTGATTGCTTATTCTAGATCTACTTGAAAGTCATTAAATCAATTTATTGGTTCATTATACAAAAGTTGCATGAATTGGATATAATCAGCTTACTGACTTCTCATCCCCAGACAGCTCAAAAAGAGCAGATTGAAATATTGTTTTAAACCTTTATAGTGGCGTGAAAGCTATTCTTGAATAAGCCAATTTTCAAAACATAAAGTTAAACCTGACTGTTGCATAGCAGCTTTGTACAAACGGAAATTTAAAAGTACAAGCCTAGAGTTTTAAATCCCTTACTTCCTGGGTACCGTAGTTGTCCTTTCCTGTCACTTTAAACAGCTCACGGCATCATTTCCAAGCGATGGCTATAATTATGGGAACTCAGATCTTTCTGAAGTTCCTTGGTATATTTAAAACATCGTTTTAGACACTTCAAGCTTGTGAATTTATGTAAAGAGAGCCTAAACGAGTACTGCCCTATGAGAATTTATAGCTACCAATTATTTTAACCAACATTTTTTTTTAACAAAACATGTTTCTGAATCTCTAGTTTTTCTATGCAAATGTCTTATCAGGGTGACTTTAATGTAGTAACCATCAACTGGGAGAAGGGTGCCCAGCCCCCGGACTACAACCAGGCAGTGGCCAATGTCCGTCTGGTGGCCGTACAGACTTATCTGGTGCTGAAGGAGATGGTCAGAGCCGGAGCCAAACTACAGAACATGCACCTCATTGGCCACTCTCTTGGCGCTCACATGGCCGGCAACATCGGGAAGCTGCTGGATGACAAGCTGGGCCGGATTTCTGGTCAGTCAGTCTCTCTCTCTCTCTCTCTCTCTCTCTCTCTCTCTCTCTCTCTCTCTCTCTCTCTCTCTCTCTCTCTCTCTCTCTCTCTTTCTTTCTTTCTTTTCTCTCTCCTCCAGACCGTGAGCAGATTATACTCCTGTATATCTATTTTAAGGTTAGACAGTCCAGAGCTTGTGTAATACCTCAGGCGACCTTCTTTTAGACGAATAAACAGAATCTGATGACCATTCCACCAAAGGTTTGCCTCTAGAGATAATGGTCAGTCCCTGTGGCGGACGTTGAGCCTAAGATAAGTCCATTTTGATCAGATTAGAAAAGGTCCAGTTTTGCTTCCAGTTCTTTCCTGCTTTACAAATCGCGAACTTGGAGACTGCTCTTTAAGTTATCTGACGACAAAATCGGTTCAAAATGTCCTTCTTGCCGTCAAAGCCATTAAAGTTCGTGCCTTTGATGCTCCATTGAAAGCAGGTATTGACATATATCGTGGGGATATCGACTACTTTGGAACTTTCGCTTGTTTTATAAGATCTACAAGTATAAAGAAAAAGCAGGAATAAGACGAAGGGGGAGGGGAGAAACAAATAGTAAAGCAAAAGGGGAGACAGATTGAGGACGACAAAATGCGGTAATAGAAACAGAAAATGGAAGATCAGGGAAAGATAGAGAATACAAATTTCAGCCCAGTCCATGAGTATTTTGAGCGGCGCCGATGAGATCTCCGAGAAAAGAGTAAAAATTACTTGGTTGTTATTATTTTTTTTTTAATTTCAATTCAGGTTATTCATTTTATGTGAAACAAAAAGAAATCCAGACAATCAAATAGAACATATTATTTTTACTGTTCATGCTTTCCAGGTTTGGATCCAGCCGACCCAGACTATCAATGCTTGCCCAAAATCATCCGATTGGACGAGACAGATGCCATGTTTGTTGACGTTGTACACACAAACGGTGCACCCTTTTCTGAGGGAGGGGCGGGGCTAATCCAACAGTCAGGACACATCGATTTTTACGTGAATGGCGGGAAAACTCAACCAGGCTGTCCGAACGGACTAGGCGGGGCTTTCTCTGCGCTCTTCACAAGCGGTGAATTTTTAGGCATTTAGTCATTGATTCAAGGGGGACATTAGGTAATCAATGGATGACTTTCTATTCTTTTAATTATTTCTCCCTGCAGGGGTCATCGAGATAATTGTGTCCTTATTTAAGTTTATTTCAAGATTGTAGCTGATAGTTGATTCCTTTCATCGATACTTAGAGGAATCTAAAAGCCTATATCAACATGAACAGCCTTCAAATAAAGGAAGCAGTACTGAAGACCAGCTGTTTAAAGTAACGCAGCACATCCATGATGAGTTCCAAGACGAAATTTGCACCCTGGTCTGGGGAAAGGGATCTCAAAAAAGGAAATACATCTCGGAATATATGAAGAGGTTTACAAACGGGTTAAGAGTTTCCTGCGTACAAAATTGTAAAAACGAAAGTTAATAATGCATGAATTTTAGCAGACATTGTCGAGGAAATCCTCCTCCAAGAATCATGGATGACGTGCACTCTGTTTTAAATTGTCTTAAATATTGTGACTAAAACACTTAAAACTAAAAATGCTTCTCTATAATGAAGGCTAAATGTTTCACAACAAAACAGCAAGATCAAAATTAAAACTAAATAATGAAAAAGAAAGCTTCCGAAAAGCTGAGTACCCAACTTATTTAGCTTTGCACTTCTATTAACAACTTAGAATGACACACGCCATCCACCAATCAATGTATCGATCTATCTACCAAGGAATCAACCTTAAAGTTAAGAGATTGGTTGACCGAAGAGTTCCAGTTTTGTTTGTTCTGTGTCCCAGGGGTAGAAGCCGCCGGTGACGCCGTCAGTTGCAGTCACGCCCGATCACATGACCTATACACAGAGTCCATTTTGTCCGACTGCAGTTTCAAAGCATTTCCATGCCTCACACATGTAAGTTTTGAATCGAACTAAAACACTTTGGACATATTGACACTGTTGACAATTGCTATGCAATCAAAAGTATTTCTTCCTAAAATATGAGGAATAGATCTAGGTACCCCCTCTTCCCACGTGCGCGCCTCTTTTTTTCAACCTTTAATTGAACTTCAATGAATCTGTCGTTAGTTAACTCATCTATTTCCTGCGGAGTTTTCTCACACTTGCTGTGTAGAACACCGGGCAAAGTTAGAAAAATCAGGTGCAGTCGATTATTAGAAAGTAGCTGAGGTCCCAAAAATTTTAGGCAAGTGAAATCCAGGACTGTTTTTTTGCGTTTCCTACAGGCACATCCGAATCCATGAAATAAATGAATGTTACACATTGAACAAGAATCAATCGCTATTTATTTGTATCCAACGTCGAATAACTTTCAAAGAGTCAAATATTAAGCCCCGAGGTCTTGTGTATCAGTTGTATCTTGCCATTATTTTTTTTTTTTACAAAAAATCCTCATTATTCATTGAATCTGAAGCAATTCAAAAGTCTAAGTCCCCATTTTCTACTTAAAAAAAGTGTACATTGACTATTTATTTCATCTATTTTGTCACCTCCATTTTGCTGCACGTCCAAGTAACAAAGACCATGTGTTTCACTCTGCGTATCTCTTCTGATTGTTGATTTATTTTAATGTTTTCTAAATTCAAATTCTTTGTAAACTTATAATTCTGTATGAAATGACTGAATACAAAAATACAAACTTCCCTCAATGACCATCATGACTGCTGGACACTTGACCAGGAGGACTATTTGTCTGGGCGTTGTATGACGTGCGGGTCTGAAGGCTGTGGCATCATGGGATACCATGCTGATCAGTCGCAAGCCAGGGGATCCATGTTCCTACAGACCAATGGGAAGTCGCCGTTTTGTGGTACGTTCTGGGGAAATCTGGCAATACGACAGTAGTTATGTTTAACTTATGCATCAGGGTCTAAAAAAAAACCAACAGAATTTTTGAATATTTACAACGTTCTTGTGGTAGCTTCTTGGTTCTACTGTTCGAGCACTTCCCAGGTCTTAAATCATTCCCCAGGTGCAGACACTTATACTATTACACTTAAATTAGTTCTGTGTTGGGTCGTTTACAGCAGCTTGTGGTAATCAATGCTAGTACACTAACAGCTCTATGTTGGGTCCTTAAATTGGAAACGCATCAGTTGATAGCACTAGCCAATGAGAAATCTTCGTGCAGATGTGCGTGTAACAGTCAAGTAGCCTCTGGTTATCCTGAGGTAAACAACTGGCCCTGTGATCGGCATGGAACCATCTTTTCGCGTTGGAAAACAGTTGTTGCTCCTCTCTACAGACCTGCAAGCAGTATCAATGATAAAGAAAGAAACATGTTTAAAAGTTTGGAATAATCTTAAAGATGACAAACAGTATCAATGATAAAGAAAGAAACATGTTTAAAAGTTTTGGAATAATCTTAAAGATGACAAGGAGTATCAATGATAAAGAAAGAAACATGTTTAAAAATTTTGGAATAATCTTAAAGATGTCAAGCAGTATCAAGGATAAAGAAAGAAACATCTTTAAAAGTTTGGAATAATCTTAAAGATGATTAGCAGTATCAATGATAAAGAAAGAAACATGTTTAAAAGTTTGGAATAATCTTAAAGATGACAAGGAGTATCAATGATAAAGAAAGAAACATGTTTAAAAGTTTGGAATAATCTTAAAGATGACAAGGAGTATCAATGATAAAGAAAGAAACATGTTTAGAAGTTTTGGAACAATCTTAAAGATGATTAGCAGTATCAATGATAAAGAAAGAAACATGTTTAAAAGTTTCGGAATAATCTTAAAGATGACAAGCAGTATCAATGATAAAGAAAGAAACATGTTTAAAAGTTTTGGAATAATCTTAAAGGTGACAAGCAGTATCAATGATCAAGTAAGAAACATGTTTAAAAGTTTTCGAATAATCTTAAAGATGGCAAGGAGTATCAAGGATAAAGAAAGAAACATGTTTAAAAGTTTTGGAATAATCTTAAAGAGGACAAGCAGTATCAATGATAAAGAAAGAAACATGTTTAGAAGTTTTAGAATAATCTTAAAGATGACAAGCAGTATCAATGATAAAGAAAGAAACATGTTTAAAAGTTTCGGAATAATCTTAAAGATGACAAGCAGTATCAATGATAAAGAAAGAAACATGTTTAAAAGTTTGGAATAATCTTAAAGATGACAAGCAGTATCAATGATCAAGTAAGAAACATGTTTAAAAGTTTTCGAATAATCTTAAAGATGACAAGGAGTATCAATGCTAAAGAAAGAAACATGTTTAAAAGTTTGTAATAATCTTAAAAATGACAAGCAGTATCAAGGATAAAGAAAGAAACATGTTTAAAAGTTTTCGAATAATCTTAAAGATGACAAGCAGTATCAATGATAAAGAAAGAAACATGTTTAGAAATTTTGGAATAATCTTAAAGATGACAAGCAGTATCAAGGATAAAGAAAGAAACATGTTTAAAAGTTTTGGAATAATCTTAAAGATGACAAGCAGTATCAAGGATAAAGAAAGAAACATGTTTAGAAATTTTGGAATAATCTTAAAGATGACAAGCAGTATCAAGGATAAAGAAAGAAACATGTTTAGAAATTTTGGAATAATCTTAAAGATGACAAGCAGTATCAAGGATAAAGAAAGAAACATGTTTAAAAGTTTTGGAATAATCTTAAAGATGACAAGAAGTATCAAGGATAAAGAAAGAAACATGTTTAAACGTTTGGAATAATCTTAAAGATGATTAGCAGTATCAATGATAAAGAAAGAAACATGTTTAAATGTTTTCGAATAATCTTAAAGATGACAAGCAGTATCAATGATAAAGAAAGAAACATGTTTAGAAATTTTGGAATAATCTTAAAGATGACAAGCAGTATCAAGGATAAAGAAAGAAACATGTTTAAAAGTTTTGGAATAATCTTAAAGATGACAAGGAGTATCAAGGATAAAGAAAGAAACATGTTTAAAAGTTTTGGAATAATCTTAAAGATGACAAGCAGTACCAAGGATAAAGAAAGAAACATGTTTAAAAGTTTGGAATAATCTTAAAGATGATTAGCAGTATCAATGATAAAGAAAGAAACATGTTTAAAAGTTTTGGAATAATCTTAAAGATGACAAGCAGTATCAATGATAAAGAAAGAAACATGTTTAAAAGTTTTCGAATAATCTTAAAGATGACAAGCAGTATCAATGATAAAGAAAGAAACATGTTTAAAAGTTTTGGAATAATCTTAAAGATGACAAGCATACACCTTAAAGATGACAAGGATAAAGAAAGAAACATGTTTAAAAGTTTTGGAATAATCTTAAAGATGACAAGCAGTACCAAGGATAAAGAAAGAAACATGTTTAGGAATAATTCAAAAGATGATGACAAGATAAATTAAGGATAAAGAAAGAAACATGTTTAAAAGTTTTGGAATAATCTTAAAGATGACAAGCAGTACCAAGGATAAAGAAAGAAACATGTTTAAATGTTTTCGAATAATCTTAAAGATGACAAGCAGTATCAAGGATAAAGAAAGAAACATGTTTAAATGTTTTCGAATAATCTTAAAGATGACAAGCAGTATCAATGATAAAGATAGCCTGTCACGTGTGAAAGCAAACCAAAGAAGAAAATCTTCTTCCACAGGTCACCAGTATTTTGTCAATCTGACGGTCTCAGCCAGTTCGAAGTCGACCAAAGGAACACTGTTCGCTTCTCTCCAGGGCAAGGAAGGCAGATCTTCGTTTGCTCAGATCACGCCAAAGTAAGCTGACGTTTCTAAGATAGAGAGAGAGAGAGAGAGAGAGAGAGAGAGAGAGAGAGAGAGAGAGAGAGAGAGAGAGAGAGAGAGAGAGAGAGAGAGAGAGAACGCTAGGCTGGGGGTTTAAAAAATAATGAATTTCGTAAGATATCCTGAAAGCGTTAGTTATGTGTAAATATGCTACATATTGCTTCAGAGAACCTTTAAAATATTTTTTTCCTGATAGATAATTCTCTCACATGAAATAAATGCCGTTTATCGAAGAGAAAAAAGAAATAAAGTCCGACGTGATTAACTAATAGGCCAAGAGGTAAAATTAGGGGGATAATGTGCTGAGCTCTTTTACTACTCCTCTCAATTGCATGTCTTTTTTAATTGTTTAAAGCCATTTTATACTCTAATTGTATTTCTTCATCAAGATTTTTAAAGAAAATGAATTTTGTTCTTCTTTAGACGTGTATTCTTTAGGTATTTCAGTGAGGTCAAATTAAGTGTTAAGATGTTTGAGAGAAACTTTCCTTCGCAGCAAATGGCGATGTTTATGAAGTAAAAATTTCCTTTTTCTTTTCCTAGTGAGACTACTGCTGTCTTTGAAAATTTCAGCTGAGAGCAAAAAAAAAAAAAAAAAAAAAAGATGGCAGAAACCTTGCATGACAATTTAGCTATCCCGGTTTTGCACCAAAATGTTTTCATTCCATTTAGAAATGAACAATTTATATATCACAAAACGAATTCTTTGTGTTTTCTCAGTGCTTGATCATTGTGTTAACTTATTTATTTTCGCGTGTAAAGCGCTTAGCGACTTACAAATGAGACACACAAAAGCATTTAGGCCTATTTATTTCATTTTGCAAGGATTTTCCTGGGTCTTTTTTCTTTTTTTTTTTTTTTTTTTTTAATAGTCCTTCGTGAACACCTTACCTCAAAGCATGGCGAGAAAATGGTTTCAACCAATTTTTATTAACCTACGTTGTCTAGGATTGGAATTGTCTGCACCTGCTTAAGTGCACATCGTCTCATTCTTCTCTTTTTCTCAAGAAATTCTCATATAGCTTCTGGTGGAACCATAATGGCGGTCGGAGCATTCTCGGAGTTAGTGGGTAAAATCTCCTCAGTCACTCTTCGCTACGAGAAATATGGCGGCACTGGATTTGGAGCATTCGTGTTTGGGGCGGGCAGAAACACTCTGTCGATTGACGCGGTGCGCGTCGTGGCAGGTGATAGCGGACACAGGTTGGTTGAAGGGGCGGCCTAGGCGGACTCCGCGAGCAGGGCTTTCAAAAATTCCCACTGAATTGGTCGTGTCTCTACGACGCTAAACGAAATGTAGTAGAGATCAATATAATCCAAATATCATCAAAGTTTAGGACATATTTAGAGTTACTGTACGCTATTTGACGCACCTGCAAAGAAAATAATCCGTTCTAGTGGATTATGTTTTATTTTCTGTATTTAAAAAAATGAATTTAGTTTAACAGTAAGAGTTTGATCTAAATTGATACCGCTGCTATTCTTCGTTTTTCGTATTATTTTTATCTTCACCCCAATGTATCACACCAATGTTCATAGTCTGTTCTTATTTTTTTCATCTCATCTTCATGTTCTATATTCTTGTTTTTATTGCTTTTTTGTTTGTACTGTTATTACGGACTGTTTGTACAGAAGCATACATTTTACCTAGATCCCTCCAGGAGCCATATTTCTATGCTCTCTCTCCTCCGTCTCTCCAGGTACGATGCGTGCGATGAGCAGTATGTCCTCAATCACAAGGAAGAGGTTTTGGTGACCCAGCCTCAGCCAGCCTCCTGCTGACACCAGATGTCACCAGTAACTATATACACTTTCTGATGTCACTAGGGACAAGTCTGACACTGAGTTTAGCACACACACACACATGTGATAACATCCAAACTTTTTTATCCAACTTAGCTTAAGCGTTTAATAGCTGAGATAACGACAGCGCATAATATACCAAAAACATTCACCCATCATGTCCTAGATCCTAGATCGTATCTGTAGATAATCAAGTAGAGTTAGGTTCGGATTGTATGGTGGATTAATTTTTTTTTTTTCCGCAACAGGATTATTTTACAGATTTAGGGTTTATCGAAAAAAATATGGACGATATGTTTGGGGAAACACTGAGGTCACAGCTTCAATAGGGAAACACACTGAGTGTTCGAATTCTATGGGGAGTTTACACGTTCAGTTTGTTCTGAAAATTTCGTAAATATTTCTTATAAACATGGAATGCGTCTTGGATCACGCAATGACAGGGCCAGGGGTGTAAGAAGGTCTGAGTTTATGTTTTGTGTTCATAAACAAAATAACTTTCCCAGATCAAGAGGAATTTTTGGTTTGCTTCTTTCTTTTTTTGTGAACGGATTACAAATCAGCGTAAACTTTTTTCAAGAGGAAAAGAGGACGCTATAATTTATGAGTAAAAAATATGAGAGTTCACTCTAAATGGGGAAAAAGTGCTTACTGTTTTATGACTGTTAGTGATGGAGAAAGTAAGGCGATTAGTTGGGTAGAGAATAGCGCGTGGCATAAGTTCAGTAGTAGTAGTAGTAGTAGTAGTAGTAGTAGTAGTAGTAGTAGTAGTAGTAGTAGTAGTAGTAGTAGTAGTAGTTGTAGTAGTAGTAGTAGTAGTAGTAGTAGTAGTAGTAGTAGCAGCAGCAGTAGTAGTAGTAGTAGTAGTAGTAGTAGTAGTAGTAGTAGTAGTAGTAGTAGTAGTAGTAGTAGTAGTAGTAGTAGTAGCAGTAGTAGTAGTAATAGTAGTAATAATAAAGTAGCAGCAGCAGTAGTAGTAGTAGTAATATGGTAGCAGAAGTAGTAGTAGTAGTAGTAGTTGTAGTATTAGTAGTAGTAGTAGTAGTAGTAGTAGTAGTATTATTAGTAGTAGTAGTAGTAGTATTAGCAGCAGCAGCAGCAGCAGCAGTAGTAGTAGTAGTAGTAGTAGTAGTAGTAGTAGTAGTAGTAGTAGTAGTAATAGTAGTAGTAATTGTAGTAGTAGCAGTACAATCATCGCTTTTGTTGTATTTAAGAAAAAGAAGAATATTTTCGTGATGGCCGGTTTTAAATGTTTTGCTAATGGAAAACATGAAAGCGTCTGAGCATCACTATCATTTCGAAAAACGTCTTGTTTATTACTTCCATTTATTATATCATAGCTTGATTTTGCATTCATGAAGAGCAAAATTCATCATTTAATATGGTTTATCAAGGCAAGTTACCGCCTTTATTGCTCTGGGAGAATATAAACCCACATACGCAAAATCTTTTCCATGTAACCTCTCTTCATTTTACTTTCTCTTGTAATGTTCTGGTGAAGGAGACTCAGTAACATTTCCACTACTAGTTTTAGACCTACGATAACGAAAACTTGGCAAAGAGCTTTTGTTGGCTTAATTTATGACAAATACCCAAGGAATACGGATAGAGCACTGTAGATCGTCATTGTCCCAGTGACTCAATACTTCATGTGGCACAGCCAAGTGAAGAGCCTGGGCGCTGTTGTTCTAGAAGCTGCCCACTAAGCACACCGTCATTATAGCTCTTATTAGAAAAGCGGCTTACTGGCATCAAATGGAATTTATGTCTCAAATAAAGCTTCAAGGGAAAAACATGGAAAGTCTGTTTTTTTTTCTCAGTTTTAGAAAATGATAAAAATGCTGTGGCTATTGCAGATGTCTGTATGTTAAGTGTGTGTTTTTCTAGTGTATATATACATATATATATATATATATATATATATATATATATATATATATATATATATATATATATATATATATAAGGTTTTGGCTTGCTACTGCTTCCAAAACTCCTAGTATAAATTCAGAAAACTCAATTGAAGGCCTGACTTTTTCGAGCTTGATGTTTCTATTGCAGCCTTACACTTTCCTTACAAACGCGAGATTTGTTAACTTGTAATGTATAAATTTTATAAACGAATTTGTGGCTACTCTAGTGCCAGCCTTTGCTTGTCTATTCTGTGATTAGTTTGATTTAAGACCTGGCTGTTTTCTCTCGATTTAAAGACCATCATTTATCTAATTATTATATTATAGACAATAACTGTAATAAAACAAGTGCGAAAACAAATTTATGAACAATCTTTTATTCGTGCAAGAATAAAACGGACTGAATCATTCAAAGAGATTCAACACATTAAAGTATGTACACTTCATAAGTAACATTTGATTACTATGATTCAGATATGTTGGAGTGAGGCCATATGCCTTAGTCCGAAGTGCTAAATTGGTCACAAAGGGCATCACTGTAACACACTGAAAACTCTGCACTATGAAAAAGACCCTTGTATCAATTTGCCAGGGCTGAGGTGTGTGTGTGTATTAAAGAGGCTTATAAATGGTCTTGATATCTTTCCTTCCGATTTCTTGATCTAGATATATGCCTTCACCTATTTAACTTTACCTACAATCTAGATATCTCTATGATTCTACACACATGAATCTAGATCTAGGTACTAAATCCTTTTCAATTTCAAGCCAAAACGAAAAATCTAGACCTAGATCTCAACCTTTTTACTTGAGTCTAGCTATTGTAAATATATGGGCACGAGATCGAGCGTCTATGTCCAACCAATTTTTTTTTTTAGATTCTTTACTAAGATTTTACTCTAAAACATAATAATGGATCTATTCAAGACGGTTTTAGAATAACCGCTGCGTACAAAATAGACCTACTTTCAGTTTCATTGCTGCCATCTCTGCCCACCTGCGCTTATAGAAAGTTTGCACATTCACTTTTTTTCTTTTTACAAAATAATAATCACATTTTTGCCATTATATTTCAAAAACCAGTATTTTGATGAAAAATGATATTACCGCTCCAATCTTTAAGGTAGGTATAAAGTTTTAGATAGTGAATGGCCAATATTAAATTCTAAACCAACAAGCTGTAAACCCCGTTCTACGAAATGAACCATGGTGTCAATTTGCCGGGGCTGAGGTGCGCGTGTATATTTAAAGAGACTTATAATAAATAATATTGATATCTATCCTTTTACTTAAATGATCCAGATATACATCTCCACCTACCCATCTTTATCTAGAATCTACATATCTCGATTATTCTTATTCTAAACACAAAATTTAGATAAAAGGACTTAAATCCTTTTGGAATAAAGGAAATCAACTAATTCTATACTATTCCAATATGTTTTTAGTTCCTTTTAAACGCCAATGAGAAAGCTGTGAAATTTCGCATTATGTTCATGAAAGTGCGCTGACTTGAGGGAAATGTGAACCGCGCTGTTGTTTAAATCTACATACCAGTATAATGAAAGTTTTAAAAATTCTGTAAGCCTAAAAGTGAAATCTAGATTTCTCTGTTGCAGATCTCAAACTTTTGATTCCATTCTAGATCTGCATAGGCTACTATAAATATCTAGG
>JAWDGP010006598.1:392500-400000 GCA_033675545.1 Elysia crispata
GACCCCCCCCCCCACTCTCTCTCTCTCTATCTTTCCTCTATTTCTCTCTCTTTCCCTTTTCACCGTAGCTTCTAAGTATATGCGCATGCGTTGTGACTCGTTTACAGATGAACCCCTCCTCCCTTGAATTTTTTGTTCTCTATGATTCTGGCGAACCGCGATTGACACGAGTGCTCGAGATTTCAAGCAACAATGGTACGGTAAATTAACTACCAGTACTCACACGTCAAGAGCACGTACAAAACAAGAAATTATAGAATGTAACAGGCAATGAAAGTCATTATATATGGTATATTGGAGGAAACAATTAAAAATGACGTAAAAACATGTTGGCTCACTCTCTATAAAATAGGATCAGCATGACCATAAAAGAGATAAAAAATTCAGTAAAGCAAATTTTGAAAGACTTTAAGGATGTAAGCGCCTGTTCATTAAAATGTATGATGCCTGGTGTAATTGTGTACATAATCAGTTCAAAATAATCTTTTAAAACCTACACTAAAGCACAATAAAGACTCCTTCCACATTGAAAGCATTCGTATGAAACAGGAGTACAACATTAACAAGATGTAATCTAGAGGCGCACAAGGAAGAAAAACATTAAAAAAGTGTAATCGAGAGGCTAAAAAGGAAGAAAAATAATCTAAGGGTGAACAAGGAAGAATACATACGTAATCCATTTATGAAAAATGGCAGGAGAAACGCAGTGTGTTCTACTATGCTTCTGAATTTCAACTGTTCGCGTGGCTGGCTGGATAGATCTAGACCAGTCTCGGCCTGATAGATAGAGGGTACTAGGTCGAATGATCGAATTGTGGTCCCAATAGGTAGGTATTTAATCTGAGATGGTATATGAAGAAAAGAAACAAAATCAAAACCAGTCAAATCATTCGTGATACAAAGAGTTCGCTTGACAAATTTTTTAGTTTAGTTTGTCTGAACAATCCGCTCAATGTAAGTGCTAAAAATGTGAAATGAAACTTCCCCCCCCCCCCCCATAAAAATTAAATATCGTCAAGGATCAGATCAAGTGCGCCGTACTGCTTACACAGCACTTTTTTTTCAGTCAACTAATTGATGGCGTCCTGTGCGTTTCGGTGTCTAAGAAAGAAGGCGCTAATTCAGTCAACTAATTGATGGCGTCCTGTGCGTTTCGGTGTCTAAGAAAGAAGGCGCTAATTCAGTCAACTAATTGATGGCGTCCTGTGCGTTTCGGTGTCTAAGAAAGAAGGCGCTAATTCAGTCAACTAATTGATGGCGTCCTGTGCGTTTCGGTGTCTAAGAAAGAAGGCGCTAATTCAGTCAACTAATTGATGGCGTCCTGTGCGTTTCGGTGTCTAAGAAAGAAGGCGCTAATTCAGTCAACTAATTGATGGCGTCCTGTGCGTTTCGGTGTCTAAGAAAGAAGGCGCTAATTCAGTCAACTAATTGATGGCGTCCTGTGCGTTTCGGTGTCTAAGAAAGAAGGCGCTAATTCAGTCAAATAATTGATGGCGTCCTGTGCGTTTCGGTGTCTAAGAAAGAAGGCGCTAATCATTATTTTAGTTTTTAGGAGCCAACAGTTACTATCAAAGTATTTACTAGAATCACTCAATCTCCACAAAAGGTATTCATGGTCAAAGAACAGCTCTAGTATACAAGCCAATGCTTATGGTTCACAGGCATCATATCTACATAAAGACCAGCGAAGTCCAATGATGAGATAGATTCTTACTGTCGCTAGTGGCAAGCTCACGGCCATGCTTAGTGGTTTGCTCGTGCATTGCTTTAACATCTATCTTCATACCATAACATTCAAAACGTGCCGCAGAAATCTGTTACCTAAATCAAAGTCATCTTGGTCCTACTTGGACGATAATAAGGCTGACAGCTTTACTGACCCATCTATTCGAGAAGCTGAACTCGCAACTTTTATTTCTGACATTCTCTGTGGGATTGGAAGAACCATTTGCCTAGACTGCTAGCCTTGAAGAAGTCCTCGAGTTCAGGTCCCGGTGCGCCACTTACGGTATCATAGGTATGTTGCACCCCCAAATTAACACGAGGCTGATAATATTATTCTTGTTTATTATTCCCAACGCCTGGAAAAAATATAGACATTCAGAAAAGTTAAATTAGTATAACCTTTTTTCCAGGAATGAAATTTCTTTGAAAATCCATCCGCTGGAAAGAACCAGCACGACTATCGGGTCGACCCTTTGACTTTCTAACCTCACGTCCAGGATTCCTACAAGTTATTTGCGAGTCAAAATTGTATGGTACAACAAACCATGCTCAAGCCATGCTATACACTGTAGTGTGCAATATGCCAACCTTATCACTGATGATACGTTACAATAATATAAAGTTAATTCAACCACCGGAGGGACACTTATTTATCACACATTTGGGATTGATATTGCTTAAATAAGCTGTTGGAATCAAATGGTTGGTTCCACTCATACGCATATCAAGGCTTTTAAACTGCTCTGGTCGTGCCGTGGTGAACATCGGAATGCATTCCGCAAAAAATGTGATACTGTCTAGAGAAAACCAGTCGAAGGGAAAAATAGAAATGTGATCAATTATGGAGTAGATTGCTGATGAGTATATTTCGAACTTTCTGTCTTCCTGTTCAGTAGATCATTTATCATGAACGAGATATTGACCATAGAGAGAAGAATGCTCTAAATAGTATTTGAAAAAAAAAGCAGTTTCGTGGCTGAGAACAATATTGCTCTCGTTGAATCTCGCCACAAACGCAATTGATCAGTGATATGGTCTTGTAAAATATGACAGAAATTGCCTGGATTCAATTAAGTTCTTTTCTTTTTTTTAAAAGGAATTTAAAATTCAAGTATTTACTATTATTTGCCGATAATAATTTGGTTTAATTAACAATAAACAACATTATTTTCCACCCTCAGAGACAACCTTTGTGCTGTTTCCCAGTTCAACCTGTACGGTGCCGGAGAGATAATAAAGGATGAAGGGCCACAATAGTTGTTTGGCTTCAATCTATGTGTGCCTGTTTGTAATGAATGTACTACACGTGTCGTTTGGAACTTCAGAAATCAAAACTCTGAACATGAATTCTCGCAAGATGTGTGAGAAAAACACGTCCTACTCTGTCACCAAGTACTTACTTTATCAGGTAAATATAGAACTGTAAGATTGTTTATAAGAATTAAAGTTTTGAGACGAAGCAAAAACAACTAATGTTACTAATGTTACCAAAAAATAATATTGCAAATCGAGAAAAGAAAGAAAAAACTACTCTCACACGTAAAAGGCCCTTCAACACTTTTTATCACCTAAACCATGAAAAACAAATCCCCCCATATTTTGTGATGGGTTGAATTAAAAAACCGAGCATGAATTCGTACAATTTGCGTCTCATAGTTAAAACTACAAAGCGAGCTTTTAGGTGCATTAATCACTACAGTTAAAAAAGATTCTTTTAGCTTCCGTTGAAGGGCGCGCTTGTAAAATGCAATTTGAACGTTCCAGCTTCAATAGTGTGCGTTTTAACCTGTGCTCACTTTTACAATATGAGCCTCTTAGATGTGAGGCGTGCATGTATCTGTACACATTGCTACAATGAGACTCGTAGCTTCAGCTTACCTGTGTTTTCTCACACTTTACATGAGAAGACGCACAAACAAAAAGGAAATTAATCAATAGGCGATACCTTTGTCCTACAACTAATTTTACTCCCACCAACATTCCGGCAAGCCATTAGATGGTAACTGGTCGGTGCAATGGTGTTCAAACGGATGCAACATAACATCAGTTATAACTCAATTTTGATGCTATCAGACAGGAATGACCATATTCAAAGAGAGGTGCCCCTGACTTGCTTTTCTTTGATTTAATATTAAGTTATAAGCACGCGTGAAATAATTTTTCAAATAAAACATTCTGCTGGGTTTAACTTTACCAGCTCTTTCTTCAACGTGACAGAGAAATCAGTGCAATAGAATCAAAATATTCATACCAGTGTCCAAGCATTATGAACTGAAGTACATTGTACTGCATAACAGGAAGCTAGAAACACAAAGACAAAATCATTTTAAAAAAATATGAAAACTTTTTTTTTTTTTTAATTTGTAATACATAATTCATTACCGTAGCAATGCAAGAGAAGTTGCCCACTATAAATAGAAGGGAAAACATGAAATGGATGGAGAGGGAAATACTAAACTTATGGACTGTGGAAGAAATGTCAATTGTCCTCAAAATGCAAATCTTTAGATAAACTCATAAAAGAAATATGTAATAAGTCAAAAGAGGAGGATGAAAACAAATAGTGCCAAGAAATAGAAGATAAAAGGACAACATATTGCAAATATATGCATGAACAGTTGAAAGAAGTCTCAAACAAGAAATCACAATTACGAAATAGGTGTATTAAATCAAGCTCTGGAGACATCGTTTTTGAAATCAAAGACGTACTTCAAAAGAATACATGCATTTACTATTTTTTTTAAAGGGGATGGAAAACGGGCAGAAGAAAATCCATTAAAGGATCCCACATCCTGCAAGAAGAGGTAGAACTGCTATAAAAGTGTTATCACATCTGATAACATTCCGGTTGAAACTCATAAGGCTTTGGATGAGTGGGAGGTGGAGCAGCTGTCCGAGCTTCTCAATACTATACATGACACAGGGGAGATACCCAAAGATCTAACACTTGTATCTTCATCACACTATTAAAGAAGCCGAGTACAACGCAATGCTAATGGTTTTTTTGCATAAAGGTGAATTAGGCAAACTATGAAATCATTTTTCAGAATTTTGATAGAAAGAGTGAGAGATAAAATACGACCAAGAATAGCAGAGACGGTTTGGATTTGTAACAGTATGGAGAATTACCAATGCTATGTTGATTGAGAGAAGCAAAATAACTCAGCAAGACTTTGTCTTGTGTTTTATTGTCTTTTCCAAGACATTCGAGCTTTGAAAACATGAAGAACTATTCAAAATGTTGACAGACTTGGCTATTCTGAGAGTACTGAGAAATCTGTACTGGTAGCACCGGTATGAACTTTGTGAGTTTAACTCTACTAGGAGAGGCGTACGACACGACTGCGTGTCACCTTGAAAGACCTGGTCAACAAACTCAGATATCTGGGCTTTACGATATCAGCATGTAGCAGGAGTGACACAAAAATAAAAATAAATAGGGATTCCTAAAGACTCGTAAAAGAAATTGTGCTCGCTCATGAGCAATAAAAAAATCCGTTTTGAGACCGTAATGAGAGTTCTGAAATCATATGGTTGGTCAGTACTATTGTCTGGATGTGAATACTGGACAGATAATAATGTAGTGTTCTACATAAGAATAATGAAATGAAAATGAGAGGAAAAGTAAGCAAATGAGGAACTTTTTGCTCTTGCTGGCACTGAGAGATCTTTGGACATGACTTTTAGAAAAAAGGTAAATATAATATATGGGGCACTTATGCAGAAAGAGGAGCCTTAAAAAGTTAAGTATGAAAGAAAATATACACCTGGTAAAATTGGCAGAGGAAGACAACAGCTTAACTACGAAGAAAGCCTCAACAAATAGCCACACACAACAGCATCAGCAACAACAACTTCATGCATGCTTTAGATGACAACCTGAAATGGTCACCGATGTCCGTTGTAGACAAGAGAGCTGAAGATGATGATGATGATGATGATGATGATGATAATGGTGATGAAGATAATCATATAGGCCATAAAACTATTATGTGTGTGTATATATATATATATATATATATATATATATATATATATATATATATATATATATATATATGTATATAATCGCAAATTACATTTATTTAAAAGTTTACTTTTGTAACCTTTATCATTGTTGCCTGAGTAATGCTCATGAAATTTCACTACATCTTTTGATATGACAAATATTTAAGTACTATATCAAAGCTGTTATTAAAATTGTTACTACATATCAAATTACGTTTATTGGTGTAAAGGAATAATTACAGTTTACATTACAACCTTTAATTATAATGATATTAATTTTCTGACTGATCGTAATCTCTTTCTACACGAAAAAGTCTATAAAATCGTATAGATTCTGAATGTTAACTCTATAGCAATCATTAATATTTAGTCACATGATCTCTGAGGTAATGGTTTTTTTTTCATTCTTTGACCAGATAGAGGTAAAGGCTGTTCCTAACGACACTGGCAGGGCCTTCCAAACATGCATGATGTTTTTCCAAGCCAAAAATGAAAATGAACAGCTATGCCTTGTACAGGACTATCCTAGAATACGGTTGGCTGACCAAAATGTCGAACTGGTTGCTTATGCTGGGGCAAACAAAATGTTCTCACTTGTTTATGCAGGGCATTTGGATGCTGGCGAACAATGCACTAGAAGCAACAACATCAAATTGGAACTGCGCAAGGTGAGCAATACTGCTCCAGTGAATATAAGTGACCTCACGATTCACCTGAAGGTGCTGCACATCGGCAGTGCCGAGAGGCGCGTTGATTTGGCTTATGATGACTGCGAGAGAACCTATGATCTAAACCGAAGTGAAATAAGTGTCTATAACAGACGGAAGCCTCAAGATCTTAAGATGGTACCAGCCATTGAGCTGAAAGTAAGGTGCCAGGTGACCTTCAAGAGACTATCGATCGAGGGCCATGCAATCTGTTTCGTCTATGAGCCTCTCGGAACACCAGACTGCGGCTCTGAGTGGACTCTCTATATTCTCAAGCAAAGGAATAGTTTAGCCAGGGCCAATATTCTATACCGATTGAATTGTGCACAAGACAAAAGAGTTTTGAAGAAGCACACCTGGTGTGCTCCTAACGATACTGATCAAGTCACTTTGCTTCATTGGGTAAGTTCATCCTAGAGACTAATGACGTCTGTAAAAGCTTTACCTTTGACAAGTTTGAATCTGATACGTTTAATTCTTTTTAATTCGTAATTTGGTCTTTGAATGTTAGACTTCCTTTGATAACATTCACTTCTTCAGCACAACAGGCATGGATAACTCCTATGGCATTCGTCTTACCTCTATACGTTTAATGTTGGTCAATAGTTTGCTCAGCTTTGTTAATCGTTTTCCGATCAAATCTTGATTTTTTTTCATCTCATATTATGAAAACATCTAAACACATTTGTTCACCCAAAATATTAATTGCACTCAGTGAACAGGATGTCGCTCTGGGCTGTTAACCCTTCTTAATTTCCTGTGCTTTTCTTCATATTCATTCCACTCGTTTTGTAACAATTGTTTTGCCTGTATTTTCTGTCTGCCAGCGTGATTCTCCCCTAATCGTATGGTCAAACGAATCGAAACTGGAGCGTCCTGAGACATACCGTGTGGTGGTCACTGACTTCACGCCTGGTCCCGTACCTACAATTACAACCGACCCGACACCGGGACAGCAACTGGGGAAACCGAAGACGTCCCTTGTGTCGGTAACTGACTATCATACCGATGACAAAACAAACTTGCCGGACTCCAGTCACGTGACCAGGCTAACTATATG
>JAWDGP010006598.1:405000-435000 GCA_033675545.1 Elysia crispata
AAGATGAGCACCCAACTTATCTAGCTTTGCAGCTTGACTTAACGTCATTCAACAATCAATGTATCGATTGTGGCACTGTCGACAATTGAGGCACACCCAAAATTATCTATGCATAAAAAGTGCATAAGGTTTAGATAAAACTCGTCCTCTTGAGTCTTTACAATAGGATTTCATAGCCGCTATGAGAACAGAAAACTTCCCAGGTTCTTTTATTATTATGATCCTTTCCCCTCCCCCTTTTTCCAACCTTTAATGCTGTGATTGAGCTTCTATTCAATCTAGCGCAAGGTTATTCGCCTATTTTCTAAGGCGTTTTCTTTCACTCGTGTAGAATATCAGACAAAGCTTAAAATATCAAACCATTTGGTTATTACGAAAAAGCTTAGGTCCCAAACTTTTTTCAGGACTTCAAGTTTTAGAGTAAATCGCGACAAGGAACACATATGAAACAAGAAATTTTAGCCGCATACTATCGCCATGGGAAGCGAGTCTACAGAACATCAGAATACGTGGAGTAACTCTTCAAATTTCGTCGGATCATTTTGATATGAGCGTCCCACGAGTTCAGCTCTACATTTTTTTAAATTCTGTCTGTCTTTGCTTTTGTTTAGCCTTCTTACAAGAACACCCATAAAATCAATAAAAGTTATACAATTTATAAGAGTTAAAGGCTATTTGTCTCCATCACGAAAATATTTCATAGAAACAAAAATTAAGCTTTGCAGTCTTGTGTAACAAATGTACCCCGACATATTTTTTTTTAAATCCTTGAGAGGAGATTCACATTTCCTCAGACTTCAATTTTACTTCTTTTAAAAGTTTGCATACCGGCCCATTTATTTCATGTATCACGTCTCCTCCATTTTATTTGACGTCTAAGTTACAAAGCCCATGTGAGTCATTTTGCTTTTCTTTACTGATTGTTGATTTATTTTAATGTTTTCTAAATTTATTACTTTTCAGACTGATACCTCTGTATGAAATGACTGAATATAAAATAAGAAACTTCCCTCAATGACCATCATGACTGCTGGACACTTGACCACGAGGACTATTTGTCTGGGCGCTGATTGACGTGCGGGCCTGAAGACTCTGCCGTATTGCTATAAGGAATGTTTTCTTTGAGTGGCAAGGCGATGGGTGCCCGAATCATCCATAGATCGATGGTTCTAATCCCTCAATGGCAAGCATTTTTTGGTAGCAATAGAAGTAGCAGGTTGTATTTTTTGCTTTAGATGTTTTGAGAGTTATACAATTTTACCTATGTTTTTTTCCGTATTTACATGATTAATCATAAGGCAAAAAGAATTACATTTAGTTAAAAAATAACTTAATTATCAAGAAAAAAAAATAACTCATTGGGAAAACCCTGCACCGTTGCGCTTTTCCACACTTTGAACAGTGCTCGATTTCCGTTAACGACACAACAATCACCATCCCAGTTTTTCTCTTTTTTTCTTGTCCAACCATTTGCAGGTAAAATGTAGATTCATTCAAAGTAAATATGAATACGCTTTAAAATAAATGCAGCTCCTCAGCCTACCTTAGGTATAAATCTAATTACAAGTCTTATCTAAAATCTAGATTTTTTCCGTTTCTTCGCTCTAAATAGATCTCATTTGTCTAGATCTAGTCTAAGATTGAATCCGCTCTCTAGCATCCTTGGATCATTATCTGGAAACTAATCTTATCGATCTAGTCCTCACCTAGAGCCGATATTGTGTTTCTTTTCGAAGATTTTTTTTTTTTTCAATTGCAGTTCACAACATAAGAGATCTGCCCCATTTTGTTAATTTGAGGCGTGAACTTGTCTGGGCTAGATAAAGTTTAAGGTTTCTGTTTTGACTAAATTTGAAATTTATTTAGGAACGTTGAAATTAAAAGACTGCATGATAACTTTATACCAATTTTTAAGTCAGTTCAACATAAAACAGAACTATGGATCGACAAAATTTCTTAAACGAAATAATCAAGAAAATACAAAACAAATACAGTGAAACTAGTGTAAGATCGGGTGGCCCAACTGCACGAAAACTATGCCGGCAAACTGCCTAACCTTGAAACCAAAGTCATTACATCTGCACTCCTATTTTCGTTAATAATTCCATACCTTTAGAAAAAAACCGGCACCAAAAAGCACCAGACTTGATGGTGCTCACTGCTGGCTTTGCTGGCGACTGTAAATTCAAGAGACATGGATAGATAAGGCCAAATGAGAACCCTTTAACTCGCATGCTTAACCTCCGGGCTATCTGGCGGAACTTGCTAGGCTATGAAACTCTCGAGGTCGGGCCCCAGGGTGCTCGTCATATGTGTTCTCCTTGTTTTTCTCTTTCTTATCATCTTTCATCATCCGACTCCTCATCCTTCCTTGCTCTGTCTGTCTGTCTGTCTGTCTGTCTCTCTCTCTCTCTCTCTCTCTCTCTCTCTCTCTCTCTCTCTCTCTCTCTCTCTCTCTCTCTCTCTCTCTCTCTCTCTCTCAACTAAGCCTCTAAGTATATGAAAATGCATTGCAACTCGTGACATTCATCTTGTCTATAATTTTATGGAGATGGTCTGGCGAACCGCGAGTTACATTAATTTGTGCGCAAGATTTGATGCAACAGAGATACGGTACCTTAACTATCGGTTATGGTACATCAAAAGCACGTACAAAACAAGAAATGAAAGAATGTGGCAAACAATGAAAGCCTTTCTATAAGTTTTATAGAGGAAATACAAAATGGCACTGTAATGGCCATGAAAGAAGAAGCTAATTTATGTAAAGTAAATTTAGATAGACTTTGAAGATGTGAGCGATTTTGAGTACATTGTAAGGCTGGTACCAGCGTAGCTCTGTACCATCTGGCCTAGCTCGCACCTGACGCGCTTGGCGTGTTTTTCGACACTGTTGAATAGGTCGTCTGACAGGTCTGTGAGCAGGCTGGGCAAGACAGAGAGCGACACTGCGCAGGTACCCTGACTGAAGTCTGTTCGTTTGCACTATGCGAGCTAGACCAGATGCTACAGAGCTAAGCTGGGACCGTCCTAATTATGATGACCGGTGGCACGGATCACAGTCAATAAGTGTGAAGTGTGTACACAATCAGATGAAAATTACTTCTTTAAACCTACACCAAAGCACAACAAAGACTCCTTGGGCGAACAAGAAAGAATGCATATGTAATCCATTAATAAAAATGGCAAGAGAGTCCAAGGAAAACTCGGTGTTTTGCTAAGCATGAAAGTTTCAAGGTTACTGTTCCAACCTTTCGCGGCTGGCCAAGCTAGGCCAACGCCGGTGTTTCGAAGCAATCGGTAAGGAATCAGCTGATTGTGGCCTCTGCGCTGATAGTCACGATTAGATGTCTCTGTTCGCATTTTCTACTGTGCGAAATTGTGAGAAAACCTCTTGTTGCATGAATTGACTTAATGCAAGAAGTATTTGGAAAGTGTATTCCACATTGTCTATGCAGCATGTGCTTCTCCACAACCTGTCGAAGGTGTGAGTTTTTCTAAGAGCTCAGCTTCCGTAATCTGGTCCAATTTTTCTACAGAATTGGACTTAACATACTCACCTAGAATGAGAAGAATATGCACACGTGGGAGTCCCTTCTTTTGAAATTTGATCACAAGTAAGCAATGACTTTTCCGAATATTTTTTTCTGTGTAAAATCAGAAATAAGTTTAGCCACTTTCATTTTGACCACACACGAGACAATGTCCAACCGATCTGACGGTGACCTTTGTTCATAAAGTTCACATGTAATTTCAGGCCAAGATTAGCTGCAACTGAATGAGGAAAAACGTCTGGTTGGCCATGTTTGTCAAATACCTATAGTATCCTGATATAATTGGATCACACTTCTAGGACTTCCAATAAATGAAATAGGAAGCATGTTTGTGCCTTCAGTTCCTTCAGTAACTTCACTAGTAGAATCTGCACCATTGAGCTCTTGGTACAGCTCAGCGCTCAGTGAGGACTGGTTTACACGTATGAATTGGTGGAGCTGCTGTTCTATCTTAGAGATGTTGGTGCAGCACCAGAAACAATCAATCAGCAACGGTTTATTAAAGAGATTACCATGGAACAAAATGCGGCTACGAAAAAGGCAGAAAGATATTAAGCTCATCAGCATTGCGTTGACACCTCAAAATTCTGTAGCAAAAAAAAAAGTCACATCATTACAACATTAAGAATTAATTAAGTAAAGACAGAAAATATACAAAAAGACTTCTGGCAACCTTTGAGGAATCAGCTCTGAACACCATCTAAACCTGGCGAGCTTGATCATCAGCAGCAGTAATCACGTTGGATGCGTGTTTGCAGAGGTAGAGGAAGAAAAAGTAAATTATAACTGTGTTGCTACAATAATTGTTAAGAAAGCCAAATAATGATTGGAAAGCCACTCATATTTCTTTCTTTCACCTCTAGAGTCTAGATTTAGATCTAGGTGTAAAAGGGTAGATGCTAGATCTAATTCTAAAACGGCGTTTCAAATATTACTAGACATTTTCTTTCTGTGTAGATATCTTGATCAAGTTATCTTAATAACTGCATGTAATATACAATTGCAAGACGTAGAAACGCAACTTACATTTAAAAGTAAGTGAGTATTTATAGAAGATTTAGCGAAATTTTTTGTGTAGAAGATTGTGTTTGAATGAAGGAGCCGGGAGTTTTTAGATCCACAGTGATCTAGATTACTGGTTTAAAAATTAAGATTTGGAGCTCGGAAAGGACTAAATCCTAAAGATTACACCTAAATTTCTTTCTTTTTAGATCACTTTGAGTATTTTTAACATCAAAAGTCATTCCTCTTCATCAAAATACATTTTCCGTTCATATGCTGTGAAACTTCATGTGGAAATAAAGTCTTTACACAATTTCAAAGATTTCACCCATTTTTTATGTTGACATGGATAATACATAATACATAATACGGATCATAGAGAGATGTGACTCTGAGGTGGAAAACAGGCCCATGTAATCTGGTCCGTGCAGCATGCTGTGTTTCTCCAGCAGCTGTGGAAGACATCGGTCCGCCGGGGAGCTCAGCTGTCACAATCTGGTCCAGAGTGTCTACAGAGTTGGGCTCACTATCCTCACCTAGAATGAGAGGAATATGTACAAGTGGGAGACCCTTCTCTGGAAATTCAATTTCACATAAGCAGTGACTTTTCCGAAGATGTTTCTCTTTTTAAGATAAGATACGCGCTTCCGGTTTAGCCATTAGCCATGTTTCGCAGGTTGAGTTACGTACCGTAAGCATGAGTCATAACGTAACTACCATGTGGCTTTCCTAGTGACGAGTGCAAATCAGCCTGCGTTCTTTACATCGGAAGCCGCAAGCCAGTGTTAGGCCTGGTCAGTCTGGTCAGCTGTTTAGACCAGTGAAATCTGCTGCTGTTGGTAAAACTGTCTCGGATCATGTGATTGTTGTGTGATGTAACTGTGTGAGCATGCAGTGGAAACACACTCTCCACAGCGCGCTTGCACCTGGTCCAGGCTAGTACTTAGTACCGGTAGCATTAGAGCATCGCTGGCAGTCAGCTTGTAACCCTTACATAACAGTTACGTTCTCGGTGAGAGGGCTAGCATGTTTGCGAAAAGCGATTATGCTACGTACCGCTGGGTGGGAGGAGTTTATGCAAATGATGTTGGTCAGTCTAAAACTATTACGTCGTAGTCTAGCTTAGAGCCGTAAGCCTTTCCTGCGAAACCTCAGAATTGTCATTTTGAATACACGCGAGACAATATCCAACAGATCTGAAGCTGACTGTCGTTCATGTTGTTAAGACTTTAAGAGAAGTAATTGCGGTGGGAATAGTGCAACTTTCTCTCGAAGGTTTTAACTCCACAAAGGGGAAACCCAAATGTTTTTAAATTTGTATTTGTTTTAAAAATTTAATTTAGAAAAGTACAGAAAAAACCAAACCGTTATTTTTATTATTACTGGGCACAGTATAGGGGTCTATTCGACCAGCTTTGTCCTTCAAGAATAATTTTAAAATAACTTTGCCTTCATCGTTTTGTAAAACAATATTCAAATTGCCTGATTCAACTAAGTTCTTTTCTTACTTTTTCAAAGAAATGTGACATTCAAGAAAAAGATGAAAAATCAAAGACCATAATATGATAACGACGTTGAAAACAAACACCCTGCTTGTAGCTCCTGATTCGATATAGCTTTCATTTTCTTCCAATTTTTTGCTAATAATTTGGTTTAAGTAACTATAAATAACATTACTTTCTGCCCTCAGATACACCTTTTGCTGTTTCCCAGTTCAACCTGTACGGTGCCGGCGAGGTAATAAAGATGAAGGGCCACAAAAGTTGTTTGGCTTCAATCTATGTGTGCCTGTTTGTAATGAATGTATTACAAGTGTCGTTTGGAGCTTCAGGAATCAAAACTCTGAACATGAATTCTGACAAGATGTGCAAGAAAAACATGCCCTACCCTGTCACCAAGAACTTACTTTATCAGGTAAATATAGTACTGTAAGATTGTTTATTAGATTTAACGTTTTGAGACGAAGCAAAAACAATTAACGTTTTTAAAAAAAAATAATATTACAAAGAAAGGAAAAAAACTGCTCTCACTCGTAAAATGCCCTTCAACAGTTTTTATCACCTAAACCATGAAAAACAAATCCCCCCATATTTTGTGAAATCCACGTATGTTTAAACTCATCAGCCATTCTCTTTGTCGTGCTGCACAAGATACCTGATGGGTTGAATTAAAAACCGAGCATGAATTCGTACAATTTGCGTCTCATAGTTAAAACTACAAAGCGAGCTTTTAGGTGTATTAATCACTACAGTTAAAAAAGATTCTTTTAGCTTCCGTTGAAGGGCGCGCTTGTAAAATGCAATTTGAACGTTCCAGCTTGAATAGTGAGCGTTTTAACCTGTGCTCACTTTTACAATATGAGCCTCTTAGATGTGAGGCGTGCATGTATCTGTACACATTGTTACAATGAGACTCGTAGCTTCAGCTTACCTGTATTTTCTCACACTTTACATGAGAAGAAGCACAAAAAAAGGAGATTTATCAATAGGCGATACCTTTCTCCTAGAATCAATTTTACTCACTCCGACATTCCGGCAAGTTATTTGATGGTAACTGGTCGGTGCAATGGTGTTTATACGGATGCAACATAACATCAGTTATAACTCAATTTTGATGCTATCGGACAGTATGACCAGATTCAAAGAGAGGTGCCCCTGATTTGCTTTTCTTCGAATTAATATTAAATTATAAGTATGTGTCAAATAATTTTTCAAATAAAACATGAAATGGATGGAGAGGGAATTACTAAACTTATGGACTGTGGAAGAAATGTCAATTCTGTCCTCAAAGTGCAAATCCTTCGATAAACTCATCAAAGAAAAATTTTATAAGGGAAAAGAGAAGGATGAAAACCAATAGTGCCAAGAAATAGAAGTTAAAAGGACAACAAATTGCAAATATATGCATGAACAGTTGAAAGAAGTCTCAAACAAGAAATCACAATTACGAAGTAGGTGTATTGAATCAAGCTCTGGAGACAACCTTTTTGAAATCAAAGACGTACTTCAAAAGAATACATACAGTAACTATTTTTTTTTCAAAAGGGGATGGAAAACGGACAGAAGAAAACCCATTAAAGGATCTCACATCCTGCAAGAAGAGGTAGAACTGCTATAAAAGTGTCATCACATCTGATATACATTCCGGTTGAAACTCATAAGGCTTTGGATGAGTGGGAAGTGGAGTAAGTGTCCGAGCTTCTCAGTACTTTACATGACACAGGGGAGATGCGCAAAGATGTAACATTTGTATCTTCATTACTCTATTAAAGAAGCCGGGTACAACGGAATGCTAATGTCTTTTTTACATTAAGATGAATTAGGCAAACTATGAAACTGTTTCTTAGAATTTTGATAGAAAGACTGAGAGATAAAATACGACCAAGAATAGCAGAGACAGTTTGGATTTGTAACAGTATGGAGAATTACCAATGCTATGTTGATTGAGAGAAGCAAAATAGCTCAGCAAGACTTTGTCTTGTGTTTTATTGACTTCTCCAAGGCATTCGAGTTTTGAAAACATGAAGAACTATTCAAAATGCTGACAGACTTGGATACTCTCAGAATACTGAGAAATCTGTACTGGTAGCACCGGTATGAACTTTGTGAGTTTAACTCTACTAGGAGAGGCGTACGACAAGGCTGCGTATTAGCATCAGACCTTGCACACTTGAAAGACATAAGTAAACTGCAAAACAGGTCATCAAACTCAGATATCTCGGCTATACGATATCAGCATGTAGCAGGAGTGACACAGAAATAAAAATAAATAGGGATTGCTAAAGATTTCTACAAGAAATTGTGCTGGCTCATGACCATTAAAAACATCCGTTTTGATACTGTAATGAGAGTTCTGAAAGCATATTTTTGGTCAGTACTATTAACTGGATGTGAATTCTGAACAGATATATAATGTAGTGAGAAAAATCTATGAAACAGAAACGTTGTTCTACATAAGAATAATGAAATTAAAATGAGATGAACAGTAAGCAAATGAGGAACTTCTTGCTCTTGCTGGCACTGAGAGAACTTTGGACATGACTTTTAGAAAAAGGTAAATATAATATATGGGGCACTTATGCAGAAAAAAGAGCCTTAAAAAGTTAAGTATGACAGAATATACACACCTGGTAAAATTGGCAGAGGAAGACAACAGCTTAACTATGAAGAAAGCCTCAACAAGTGAGCCAAACATAACAGCATCAGCAACAACAACTTCATGCATGCTTAAGATAACAAACTGAAATGGTCACCGATGTCCGTTGTAGACAAGAGAGCGAAAGATTATGAGGATGAAGAGGATGATCATAATGATAAGGCCATAAAATTATGTGAGTATATATTTACAATCGCAAATTGCATTTATTGAATAATTTACCTTTGTAACCTTTATCACTGTTGCCTGAGTGATGCTCTTGAAATTTCACTACATCTTTTGATATGACAAATATTTCAGTACTATATCCAAGCTGTTATTAAAATAGTACCTTCATATCAAGTTACGGTTGTTGGTGTAAAGGAATAATTACAGCTGACATTACAACCTTTAATATTAATGATACTATTTTTCTTACTCATCGCAATCTCTTTCTACATGAGAAAGTCTATAAAATCGTATAGAATCATTAATATTTACACACATGATCTTTAAGGTAATGTTTCTTTTTTCATTCTTTGACCAGATAGAGGTAAAGGCTGTTTCTAACGATACTGGCAGGGCCTTCCAAACATGCATGATGCTTTTCCAAGCCAAAAATGAAAATGAACAGCTATGCCTTGTACAGGACTATCCTAGAATACGGTTGGCTGACCAAAATGTCGAACTGGTTGCTTATGCTGGGGCAAACAAAATGTTCTCACTTGCTTATGCAGGGCATTTGGATGCTGGCGAACAATGCACTAGAAGCAACAACATCAAATTGGAACTGCGCAAGGTGAGCAATACTGCTCCAGTGAATATAAGTGACCTCACGATTAACCTGAAGGTGCTGCACATCGGCAGTGCCGAGAGGCGCGTTGATTTGGCTTATGATGACTGCGAGAGAACCTATGATCTAAACCGAAGTGAAATAAGTGTTTATAACAGACGGAAGCCTGAAGATCTTAAGATGGTACCAGCCATTGAGCTGAAAGTAAAGTGCCAGGTGACCTTCAAGAGACTATCGATCGAGGGCCATGCAATCTGTTTCGTCTATGAGCCTCTCGGAACACCAGACTGCGGCTCTAAGTGGAGTCTCTATATCCTCCGGCAAAGGAATAGTTTAGCCAGGGCCAATGTTCTATACCGAATGATTTGTGAATACGACAAAAGAGTTTTGAAGAAGCACACCTGGTGTGCTCCTAACGATACTGATCAAGTCACATTGCTTCAAGGGGTAAGTTCATCCTAGAGACTAATGTCGTCTGTAAAAGCTTTACCTTTGACAAGTTTGAATCTGATACGTTTAATTCTTTTTAATTCGTAATTTGGTCTTTTAATGTTAGACTTCCTTTGATAACATTCACTTCTTCAGCACAACAGGCATGGATAACTCCTATGGCATTCGTCTTACCTCTATACGTTTAATGTTGGTCAATAGTTTCCTCAGCTTTGTTAATCGTTTTCCGATAAAATCTTGATTTTTTTTTCACCTCATATTATGAAAGCATCTAAACACATTTGTTCACCGAAAATATTATTTGCACTCAGTGAACAGGATGTCGCTTTGGGCTGTTAACCCTTCTTAATTTCCTGTGCTTTTCTTCATATTCATTCCACTCGTTTTGTAACAATTGTTTTGCCTGTATTTTCTGTCTGCCAGCGTGCAAAACAATGTTTTTGCTTGTATTTTCTGTCTGCCAGCGTGGGACTTCCCTAGTCGTATGGTCAAACGATTCGAAACTGGAGCGTCCTGAGTCATACCGTGTGGTGGTCACTGACTTCACGCCTGGTCCCGTACCTACAATTACAACCGACCCGATACCGGGACAGCAACTGGGGAAACCGAAGACATCCCTTGTGTCGGTAACTGACTATCATACCGATGACAAAACAAACTTGCCGGACTCCAGTCACGTGACCAGGCTAACTATATGGTGGATACTGTTCAGTGTTGGGACCAGCTTGGTCCTGACTGCTCCACAGATCAGTGGATCTACTTGGTAATGTCTTAATCATTGTATTCGGCTACATGAAAAACAAAGGTTGTTTTGATAGTTTTCTTTTTCTAGCTTATCACTTTTAGCCGCATGTTTTATTACGAAATTCTTAAAGATTTTTTCACGTACCGCAGGCACTCTAAACAATCGGACCAGAAAGTTGAAAGCTAGAGGATTTGTTTTGGAAAGTTTCTTGAACACGATCACTGCAAGGGTATTTTGCTTTCTGCATGTTATCGTGTAATAATAAAATATTATTCTGAGATGTTGGTTGTTTTGAGAGCAATCTTAGACAGGGACAAAGATCAACGTGCGATAAACAATACTTTAACATGGTATCGATTCATCCTGGTTGGTTTCTTATCTGCCGCGCAGTGCACAGTGTGTGCTGTTTCACTTTTTTTGTGTGTTTTGCTCATTGGTTCTGTCTTGGCACTCGACGCCAAGGTAAATTTAGAGGGTGTTTGAAAGCCTTTGAACGCACTAACTTGCTACTTTCCTCCCAAACTCTTAGTCCACTTAGAACGCCCACCCAAGGGTAGACAAGATTAGTCAGTATAACTGCAAAGTCATTCAGACATACTCACTGCACAATTTACACGTTTTATTCAGCTTTAATAAACCACCTAAATTTTCCAAATTGGCTGTGGCAAATCTCTAAAGATATAGTCACAAAAAGTCCGCCATGGGTCGATATAGTGAAGCGCAACTCTGCAGAAAGCCTGACACCAGGACAAGTGAGACTTTATGCATTCAAAGGAAAGAGTTTGTATCCTACAACCATGTCCTTCATAGAGTTTCCTCAATGTCAGTCACTAACAGAAAGTGACAAGTATAAAAACCCAGGTTTGTGGTTCTGTAAGAAATCAGGAAAGAAAAAAAAAGTTATTCACAAAAAAAAAAACAAAAACGCAAGTTATAGATTGCACATTTTTTCTTTTATATTTCTTTTATATGTTAAACGTTCTGAGTTCATTAACTCATTGTTTCCAAAAAAATGGAAAGTCTGAATTTAAGACATTTGAACTTGTCTTGCTGTTTATTTGATAAAAGTTTTTTTTTTTTTTATTCTGATTTAAGATAAGCTTCAAATTCAATCGTATTTTATAATAAATCGCATAAAAAAATTACCTTGGTTTGGAGTTTCTATGTGTTTGTATGTGTATGTGTGTGTGTGTTTGACTTTAACGCGTTTCTCGGGCCATCAATAATTGTTTCTTTTCCTCTCCAGTAAAATATACTTTTTAAAGTTATACAGCACCATTCCATCTCCGTTATAAACTTGATGTATTTTTTTTCCTTCAAAGCCTTACCTCCACTAACCTTATTCTTGAAATACGGAGAAAAACGACAATACTCTAATTTGGAACTGCCGCCTTTTTATAACGAGTGGGAGAAATAATAAAATACTAAATTAAAGGTGGGGGGGGGGAGAGAGAGAGAGAGAGAGAGAGAGAGAGAGAGGGGGGGGGGAGGTGAGATCAAGCAACATTATTTCCATTTTGCTTTTACTATGACTTTAATGTCCTGAATGCATCTTTTTATATCCGGAAATACATTTATTTATTTATTCAATATAGTTCTTACACATTCGAATACAAAACATTAACGGTATTTCCATAATAATGTTATGGGATCTAAATCTGTTCCAAAACATCCCGCAAGGTATTAATCTCCTCAAATGATCTAATAAATCTAGATTTAAATTTTAAAAAAAATGCTATTTCTCACTTTTAAAGATAAAATTTCCTGAAAATTATCTGCCTGCCGGGACATATCTAAATCTTCATCTACAAATAGCAAAAAGGCAAAGCTAAAAAGGGCCTTTGGCTTCTTCTTCTTCTTCTTCTTCTTCTTCTTCTTCTTCTTCTTTTTTTATTATTATTATTATTTTTTTTATTATTATTATTATTATTATTATTATTATTATTATTATTATTATTATTATTATTATTATTATTATTATTATTATTATTATTATTATTATTATTATTATTATTATTATTATTATTATTATTACTACTATTACTATTACTATTATTATTACTATTATTATTATTATTATTATTATTATTATTATTATTATTATTATTATTATTATTATTATTATTATTATTTTTATTATTATTTCTATTACTATTACTATTATTATTATTATTATTATTATTATTATTATTATTATTATTATTATTATTATTATTTTTATTATTATTATTATTATTATTATTATTTTTATTATTATTATTTTTATTGTTATTATTATTATTATTATTATTATTATTATTATTATTATTATTATTATTATTATTATTATTATTATTATTATTATTATTATTATTATTATTATTATTATTATTATTATTATTATTATTATTATTATTATTATTATTATTATATAAATAGAATTATTCTTTCCTTTTCTAAGGGTCCAAACTTACATGGCATGAGATTGTCTAGCGCAAATAAATCATTTAAATGTAATTTTAAAGTACCTTTCTAAGGAACACAAAGTATGTGCGGTAAGAAGAAGATTTCGTGTATCTACATGTACTTTTTGTATTGTAAAAGGTCGCTGGTGGATTCATGACAGATTTTAGCATATCTATGTGACCATTGTCTGTATGTGTTATATTTGTGCATGCTTCATAATCCTAGTGATAGCTAAGCTTGACATTGTGATCTCGGAATTTTATTTCAAAGCAGTTTTTAGTAAACCAAATAAATATGAACATTCTCTCTGTAGAGTAGCCTGTCGGCTAGACATGTTACATGCAAAATTTTCAATATATTGAATATGATATGTTCTGCAAAACTTCTTCAAACCATAGGAGTTAGTGATGTGTTCTGTTGGACGCTTCTCTAAGGTCGTCTCCGTTTGGCCTAAAACGCCAACTATCTGTACTATTGTAAAAATGATTTACAATCAACCCAAACTATATTTTCAGGAATATAAATGTATATGTATTTACAGCTCTTAACGTCACTAAACAGATTGAAATAACATGTTTTATGTCTCCACCTTGTAGTATATCTCAAAGCTTTCAATATTTTATGAGCAAAGAAATGGGTATGGTTTCTTCTGCCCTGTCTAGTGCCCAGCATCTTGAGAGAGTTCAATGTGGGCAGGGTATAAGCGACAAAGCCTCACATCCCGCCATAGTTAATTGTAGTTATATCCTTTAAGAAATAAAATAAAATTATTATTGTCTGCACTTTACTCTTTTTGCTGTATTAACTGCTGGGTTTTGCCCGCATGTTTAATATCTTCCTCTCTTGTTGACACCGATTTCTGCCTTTTGCTGTTTGGATTTGTTTACTACATGCATTCCTTGTAAGAAGCTCTTCAAATGTAAAATCAGAGGAGAACAACTAGACTTTTGAATCTAATGTTCTTTTCGTGCACTGCCCTAACACTTGAGGCCTGATTAGTTTATGTTCCTTGATTTTGATTGCCCTCGTTTTCCTGCAGAGTGTGAATTTGGCGAACGTTTTCTTCCTTACCATCATTACTGATTGTGCAGTAGACTAAAAATCCGAGGGCCGCTATCTCGTGCACATTTGAAAAGATGTTTTGTGGTTTTTCTTGTGTTTTTGCTTAGCCTATTTAACTCATATTTTCTTTTTATCTTCAATTATACTAAAACAGAGTGAGTGCCAACAACCGACCATAACAACTCCTGCTCAGAGACTAGGCTGGTGAGATGGCGCCTTGCAGCACCGATATGTGGCTGTAGCAAAGCTTCGATCGCCATAAAACTTATTTTCGAAGCTGTAAGCTTCTCACAAAACAGTTTCATTTGTCACACAGATTGATAGACATTGCGGCCGTGGTTTTATAGCATTATGATAACATCACATATATGCGAGCTTTGCCATTGGTGTCATTTTATTTAAGCATAATCCTGCAATGTTCTCTTATGATACAGTGGGGCCAAAAATAGCCAGATTTATATTTGATGCTTTAAAACTAAAATGAATTTACGGTAAATCATTAATAGTTACAGGTATTAGTTTTTGTTTTTTTTTTCCTCTTTTTTAAACATATTTAGCTTTATGTTATTCACAGGTGTGTACAATTATAGAAAAACAACAAGAACTTTGGTAACATGAGTTGAGCAAAACAGATTGCGCTAGAACTATTCGTCTGTATAATAATTGTTCTTTCTTATTTATTTCACTAATTGCGCATAAAATGTAACAACAAGATGATGCACGTAGATCAATTCATGACTTTACAAGGACTCTAAACTGTGAGTGGGAATTGGTAAAATCTAATGCAGTACTTTATTATAGAAGAATAGAGGTTTGAAATGAAATAATAAACGCTTTATTCAAAGTGGTAATGATCACAATGTGGGTATCATGATTTAATCTCGTTATTCAGACAAACATTATGTAACTACTGCTGACGATAATTTTTGCAACCCCACTTAAATTTCATCCCATGGTGACTATTCAGCTGCTATATCTAAAACTCTAAAGATGTGAACTTCTTAATGTCATCTCTTTTGTTCTAAATACACAGGACCTTGAACTTGGGACAACGCGGGAAAATTTGGGGATTTGTCTGAACAGAAGGTAGTGTATTTAACCTGGAACGTGAATATAGCAATAGTTAAGTAATGTAAACAAGACGTGGAGATGCACATACAACTAATATTTAAACAGCGATAAGCAAAAATACATGAACTTCATTCTCTCAAGCATAGAAAATCATCATTAAAGCCAATCAGCAATGAAAAAAAAATATATTTGTCAACAGATCAACTTGTCAAATCGGGGGTTAAAGATTGCATGAAAATAGAAGTTGACAAGTAAAGATTCATCTTCTCTGATGATTCTATCTATGAACATTATAGCTTATGTTTATTGCATAAGGAGAAGAGATAACATATTTTTCCCTTGTATTTGTACCCACTCTCATAATCTGAAATATATCAGAAACAATCTACATGTAATTGAGCACAGCAATTATGTCCATGTTTATGCTTAGAATTCAGGAGATAAGTTGCTCTGCATATTCTTTCTACGCTTAGAAGACCTAGTCTTGCTTTGTTAGTGATACAGATAACAGATCACGCGGTTTACAGGAAAGTGTAAAACGGACTCTGTCTTTGTTGAGACGAAGGAATGACGCAGGCTGCTGTCAAAGACTGTCTGAAGTCTGTCCCTATTCTGGAAGAATACGATTCCAATTAAATACCGGTTCGTTAAAATTTGCAGCACATTCAGAACCTCGCTGGAACTATATTCATGAGCCACCAGCGCTTTGCTGTGATAAATTTAAACATTGGGGGTATGATTAAGATATACTGAGAGACTGTTTACAATTTTGCCCTAATAACGTAGTTGCATCATTGGTTTCATGCAGAGAATGAATATGTCGCTTTTTACTACTAATATTTGTTTGAGAGACTGCTTACAATTTTGCCCTGATAACTTAGCTGCCTCATTGGTTTCATCAAGATGCTACAGAGTTTCATGCAGAAAATGAATATCTCGCTTATTACTACTGATACCGGTACTAGGTGCGGAGCTGTACAGATGAAGAGTGCGTTGCGTTGCCTTTCACAATGCAGGTGGGAAGCCAAAGTGAGCAAAGTTCTGATCCACTCTGAGGGTTGTCGCCTTCCTCGAGTTGGAAGACATGATATTCTCACACATGTATAAATAATTGAGGTGAACCTCCATTATCATCAGTAACTCATTGTGGCTGTGGATGTTGACTAATGAAAACATAGTTCAAAGGTTGCATTAGAGTGAGATGAGATAGCTGCTTAGGGTGAAACCTTTATAGTCTTCTCAGGTACCACGTTGATTGCGATGACTTGATTGCAGCACCAGTTGGTAAGCAACGTGAGCCAACTGGTAATACACTTTGAATACCAAAGTAACCCAAAGGTGATACACAATTTGGATAAGTAGTGTTGGCATCACCATCATCTGTACACAAATACGCATCGTTTGCATCTGATAGTGATAATGTCTTTGGACCTGTTTATACTTTCATGACGAATCTGAAGAAAATGATCTGATGGTGCTCTCTCCAAGGATTTCGGGTACAGCCTATAATTTTTATTCGACTGTTGGTTTATAGCAAGAATAATGGTACAGACTAGACCAGACTTATGAACATGATGAGCGGATTAGGCCTAACAGTCTTCAAGAAATATATCTCAGTCCATGTAGTGTAGGGAGAAGTCAGCTCTCAACTCTCTTAATGCAAATACAGTTGGGATTTCCAGAGAAAATCCTCCATTCGTCGCCTTGTATATCAGTTTATCAGTCCTTTCACTATGGTGCATCGGAATATGTCAGTAATCATGTAACTGTTTTGGGCGAGACTGGTTTGTTCTCTTTCAAGTGCTGTTTTAAGTTTGTTATTTATTTGTTGTTGTTTTTTCAAACTACATGTATTTCTATTTTTACATGCACCCAGAATCTTCTTAATATAATTTTCTTTTAACAATGATGTTTCCGAATAATGCATCGTCTATAATGTTCTGTCTTAGAAGTTTAAGTTACGGTCTTTCTCTTCCTCATTGTAGACCTGTATTTCATGCGGCTGCTATGTGAGCTCTCTTTTCTGTTGAGACCTTACTTTTTTTTTAAATGAGGAATGTATAGATCTCTCCTCTGCAGTTAGGGCAAACCATGTAAAATTTGAGGTGAAATTGCTTTCCCTCATATCATCGTCACATTTCTTTCAGCTCCTAAAGTAACAAGATTTATTTGGACGGTAGAAGTAAAAATTAGCAACATTTATTATTTCCTTTTCATTTTTTTGAGTGAATAGCATACACATGCGTTTAATTTTCATCGATATATTGGAATTTTCACATTATTATCCTTTTATTTTATCATCTTGACATTTGCCATAATTCGGATTTCTCTGAGATTAACATAGGTTTATACACTGATAGCTTCCCTTTAGAAGCAGAATGGCGAAAGTACTCTATGTTTTACATGACTGGTTCGATATGATGAATATATGGCGAAAAGAGCATGTTGCCAAAACCTAATTTAAAAATTTCACTAAGAGAGTGTGTAGTGTGTGGTTTCTGTGTACGTGGGCGACACTTGAGTGCCAATTTATCTTTTTTTTTTCATTCTGAATCTTCAATTACTTCCAATCCTTTCTTTCTCCTACTCCTCCTCCTCCTTCTCCTCCTCTTCTATTACCACTACTACTACTACTACTACTACTACTACTACTACTACTACTACTACTACTACTACTACTACTACTACTATTATTACTACTAATACTACTACTACTACTACTACTACTACTACTACTACTACTACTACTACTACTACTACTACTACTACTACTACTACTACTACTACTACTACTACTCCTACTACTACTACTACTACTACTACTACTACCACTACTACTACTACTACTACTACTACTACTACTACTACTACTACTACTACTACTACTACTACTACTACTACTACTACTACTACTACTACTACTACTACTACTACTACTACTACTACTACTACTACTACTACTACTACTACTACTACTACCACTACTACAATTTTACTATAACAAGTACCGTTGCTGCTGCTGCAGGTTTTCATGCTTCTCTCTCTCTCTCTCTCTCTCTCTCTCTCTCTCTCTCTCTCTCTCTCTCTCTCTCTCTCTGTGTCTCTCTCTATGTGTCTCTCTGTCTCTCTCTGTCTCGCTCTGTCTCTATTTATCTATCTATCTACATATCTATCTATCTATCCATATATATATATATATATATATATATATATATATATAGTTTGAAGATAAGGTGGAATAATTGATGAGAGTGCTCAACTGATGGAGCAATACATAAATATAGAAGATCTTACCTTAAATTTCCATGCATACTACACTTGTGTTTCAAGCGGAGGACAAAGCTGTCGCCGGTCCTCCGCTCTCTTCGGGTATGACTGAGGTGTGTTCGTTTGCGCTTGCCGTTCCGACCTTGTGTTGTTGTTTATTTTCGTTTCCGGGCCACTGATAGTTTTGTAGTAAATGTTTTTTCCGGTGGGGGCACGATGAAAATATTTCCCTTCTTTTGTTGAGGCTTGGTTTTGTGTGTAGAATGAAGTATTTTTCTGCTGTGCAAAGGTTGCATCTGTTTGTTGCTGCCGAGTATGGCTGCGCTCTGTCGATTACAGCCCATGATAAGTGGTATGCGGTTTTAGATTCTTTAAGCTTCCATATTAATTCACTTAAAGTTGTGGCTGATTTCTTGTGGTTGAGTCGAAAGCTCGACGTGTGCTGATTGTATCGGGTTTTGAACTCATTTTCTGTGATTCCTATATAGGTGTCTTGTGTTTTCGAGGGTATCTGTTCCACAGTTGCCTTGTAGACCACTCCCCTTTGAAGACACTGGCCATTGAGTGGGCAAGATTGTTTATCCCTGCAGTTGCAAGTCTTGCCTTGTGATTCCTTTACTTTTGTAGACTCAAGGACTGTTTTATTGTGGTTAGAAATGATGTGTTTCATATTCTGCATGCAGCTGTAGCTTAGCTTTACAGTGTTTTTATTTAATATTTTGTGCAGCTTGTTGTTTGTTGGGAAGCACGTGTGGAGGAGTCCGAAAAACATTTTCCCGATGTTGGTGGCGACATTTACACTGAAGGGGGGGGTTGAACCAGATAATCTTTCTCTTTCGTATTCTCTTATTACTTTTTTCGTCTCTTTTTTCATTGGGTGGTGTATTTATTTCTCCAGTAGTGTGATTGTGGTTTCCTTTGGTGGCTTTTTCGTCCGGCTTATCGCTTTTGGTGTATTGTATTTGTTGTTTATGCCCGTTTGTCCGTAGTGCGGCATGATATGGCTTTGCTGCCTTGTTAAAAATATTAAAATTAGCGGAGTTGTTTGAGAGGCGGAATGCGATCCCTTTTGACAAGTTTTTAATGATGGGGGGTGGATGGTTGCTATCACGGTGGATATAGTTGATTTTGTTGTTCGGTTTTTGGTATGGTTGATATAGCCCCGTACTCAGATTGAGGGTGACGTCCAAAAAATCTACCACTTTTTTATTTGCATCAGCTGTTATGCGTAGTCCATTCTCCTTGAATATCTTGCATATTTCTTTTTTGATCTTGTCGGCATTCCGAGGAGTCTGGTTCGTTGCGGCGAGCCCGTCATCTCGGTAGAGTCCGACATTGATGTTGAGGTGTTGGAGCTGCGAAAGGAGGAATAATCCTACCAATTCGCAAATTTCGGCGCCGTCGAAGCTTCCCATTGTTACATCGAAATTTGAAGTTTTTTTGCACCATGGCTCGCCGTCCTTGTATAGAGTTGTTTTCTTGGTGTGTTTAATTATGTGTACTTGTTCGTCTGTGATGACCGAATATTTGGAGGCAAATTTTAATGCACTTTGGAGCAGTTCGTGTGATATGGACGGATAGAAGTCGCATATGTCGAAACAGATCAGTGTGTGACTGTTTTTGTTGTCAATATTGTTAAACCAGTTTATAACATCATTTGTGTTTTTCCATTGGTTAATGTTGGTCTTCGACTTGACGTCGTGAACAATTTTTTCCACTATCTGTTTGCTGATTTTGCCGAGCTCAGGCTTGCAGGGGTTTATTAGTCTGCAGCTTGGATTGTTACGAAAATTTGGTTTGTGGTCCTTGAGAGTTAAGAATGCTTCCCTCTTCGCTGTAATGTTTATTCTGTCACTGAGTTTCAATCGCTCCGCAATGTTTTTGTCCTCTCTTGTAATGTGCGACTCTGCTGTCTCGGTAGACTTCTTGTACTCTTTCTGTATGCTTTTATTTAAGAGTGTCTCGTATTGTTCGCTGTTGAGTTTGTAATAGTTGTTTGTTTTGTCCGCAGGGATTAACAGGTGGTTGTCATTTTTTATTTTCGTTATGTCTTTTCTTAGCTTTTGTTGAAAAGTGTTGTGAACTTTCCTAAATTTGATCTTCTCGATTATTGACGTTAGTCCATCTTCAAATTCTTTAAGTTCTGGGACGAAAGGGGGTGGTTTTGTTGAGTTGAAGCCGTACGTTTCTGTGTTCCTTATGTCCAAGCCAGGATTGAGAAAGAAGAAAGCCCTCCACCGAACGTTTTTGACGAATTGTTCTGTTCTGTTTATTAACGATTTAATATATTGCTTTTCACTGCATGTTGGTATATTTTTTGTAGAGTATCCGAGGTTTATTTGCTCAAGTGGTTGGTCGGGATTTCGGCCTAGGCTTAGGTCTAGATCTGTGATCATTATTCCTCTAAAGTGCTCAACAATCTTGTTGGAGCGATATAAAGTTTGAAGATAAGGTGGAACAATTGATGAGAGTGCTCAACTGTGGGAGCAATACATAAATATAGAAGATCTTACCTTAAATTTCCATGCATACTACACATGTGTTTCAAGCGGAGGACAAAGCTGTCGCCGGTCCTCCGCTCTCTTCGGGTATGACTGAGGTGTGTTCGTTTGCGCTTGCCGTTCCGACCTTGTGTTGTTGTTTATTTTCGTTTCCGGGCCACTGATAGTGTTGTAGTAAATGTTTTTTCCGGTGGGGGCACGATGAAAATATTTCCCTTCTTTTGTTGAGGCTTGGTTTTGTGTGTAGAATGAAGTATTTTTCTGCTGTGCAAAGGTTGCATCTGTTTGTTGCTGCCGAGTATGGCTGCGCTCTGTCGATTACAGCCCATGATAAGTGGTATGCGGTTTTAGATTCTTTAAGCTTCCATATTAATTCACTTAAAGTTGTGGCTGATTTCTTGTGGTTGAGTCGAAAGCTCGACGTGTGCTGATTGTATCGGGTTTTAAACTCATTTTCTGTGATTCCTATATAGGTGTCTTGTGTTTTCGAGGGTATCTGTTCCACAGTTGCCTTGTAGACCACTCCCCTTTGAAGACACTGGCCATTGAGTGGGCAAGATTGTTTATCCCTGCAGTTGCAAGTCTTGCCTTGTGATTCCTTTACTTTTGTAGACTCAAGGACTGTTTTATTGTGGTTAGAAATGATGTGTTTCATATTCTGCATGCAGCTGTAGCTTAGTTTTACAGTGTTTTTATTTAATATTTTGTGCAGCTTGTTGTTGGTTGGGAAGCACGTGTGGAGGAGTCCGAAAAACATTTTCCCGATGTTGGTGGCGACATTTACACTGAATGGAGGGTTGAACCAGATAATCTTTCTCTTTCGTATTCTCTTATTACTTTTTTCGTCTCTTTTTTCATTGGGTGGTGTATTTATTTCTCCAGTAGTGTGATTGTGGTTTCCTTTGGTGTCTTTTTCGTCCGGCTTATCGCTTTTGGTGTATTGTATTTGTTGTTTATGCCCGTTTGTCCGTAGTGCGGCATGATATGGCTTTGCTGCCTTGTTAAAAATATTAAAATTAGCGGAGTTGTTTGAGAGGCGGAATGCGATCCCTTTTGACAAGTTTTTAATGATGGGGGGTGGATGGTTGCTATCACGGTGGATATAGTTGATTTTGTTGTTCGGTTTTTGGTATGGTTGATATAGCCCCGTACTCAGATTGAGGGTGACGTCCAAAAAATCTACCACTTTTTTATTTGCATCAGCTGTTATGCGTAGTCCATTCTCCTTGAATATCTTGCATATTTCTTTTTTGATCTTGTCGGCATTCCGAGGAGTCTGGTTCGTTGCGGCGAGCCCGTCATCTCGGTAGAGTCCGACATTGATGTTGAGGTGTTGGAGCTGCGAAAGGAGGAATAATCCTACCAATTCGCAAATTTCGGCGCCGTCGAAGCTTCCCATTGTTACATCGAAATTTGAAGTTTTTTTGCACCATGGCTCGCCGTCCTTGTATAGAGTTGTTTTCTTGGTGTGTTTAATTATGTGTACTTGTTCGTCTGTGATGACCGAATATTTGGAGGCAAATTTTAATGCACTTTGGAGCAGTTCGTGTGATATGGACGGATAGAAGTCGCATATGTCGAAACAGATCAGTGTGTGACTGTTTTTGTTGTCAATATTGTTAAACCAGTTTATAACATCATTTGTGTTTTTCCATTGGTTAATGTTGGTCTTCGACTTGACGTCGTGAACAATTTTTTCCACTATCTGTTTGCTGATTTTGCCGAGCTCAGGCTTGCAGGGGTTTATTAGTCTGCAGCTTGGATTGTTACGAAAATTTGGTTTGTGGTCCTTGAGAGTTAAGAATGCTTCCCTCTTCGCTGTAATGTTTATTCTGTCACTGAGTTTCAATCGCTCCGCAATGTTTTTGTCCTCTCTTGTAATGTGCGACTCTGCTGTCTCGGTAGACTTCTTGTACTCTTTCTGTATGCTTTTATTTAAGAGTGTCTCGTATTGTTCGCTGTTGAGTTTGTAATAGTTGTTTGTTTTGTCCGCAGGGATTAACAGGTGGTTGTCATTTTTGATTTTCGTTATGTCTTTTCTTAGCTTTTGTTGAAAAGTGTTGTGAACTTTCCTAAATTTGATCTTCTCGATTATTGACGTTAGTCCATCTTCAAATTCTTTAAGTTCTGGGACGAAAGGGGGTGGTTTTGTTGAGTTGAAGCCGTACGTTTCTGTGTTCCTTATATCCAAGCCAGGATTGAGAAAGAAGAAAGCCCGCCACCGAACGTTTTTGACGAATTGTTCTGTTCTGTTTATTAACGATTTAATATATTGCTTTTCACTGCATGTTGGTATATTTTTTGTAGAGTATCCGAGGTTTATTTGTTCTGGTGGTTGATCGGGATTTCGGCGTAGGTTTAGGTCTAGATCTGTTATCATTATTCCTCTAAAGTGCTCAACAATCTTGTTGGAGCGATATATAGTTTGAAGATAAGGTGGAATAATTGATGAGAGTGCTCAACTGATGGAGCAATACATAAATATAGAAGATCTTACCTTAAATTTCCATGCATACTACACTTGTGTTTCAAGCGGAGGACAAAGCTGTCGCCTGTCCTCCGCTCTCTTCGGGTATGACTGAGGCGTGTTCGTTTACGCTTGCCGTTCCGACCCTGTGTTGTTTATTTTCGTTTCCGGGCCACTGATAGTTTTGTAGTAAATGTTTTTTTCCGGTGGGGGCATGATGAAAATATTTCCCTTCTTTTGTTGAGGCTTGGTTTTGTGTGTAGAATGAAGTATTTTTCTGCTAAGCAAAGGTTGCATCTGTTTGTCGCCGCCGAGTATGGCTGCGCTCTTTCGATTACAGCCCATGATAAGTGGTATTCGGTTTTAGATTCTTTAAGTTTCCATATGAATTCACTTAAAGTTGTGGCTGATTTCTTGTGGTGGAGTCGAAAGCTCGACGTGTGCTGATTGTATCTGGTTTTGAACTCATTTTCTGTGATTCCTATATAGGTGTCTTGTGTGTTCGAGGGTTTCTGTTCCACAGTTGCCTTGTAGACCACTCCCCTTTGAAGGCACTGGCCTTTGAGTGGGCAAGATTGTTTATCCCTGCAGTTGCAAGTCTTGCCTTGTGATTCCTTTACCTTTGCAGATTCAAGGACTGTTTTATTGTGGTTAGAAACGATGTGTTTCATATTCTGCATGCAGCTGTAGCTTAGCTTTACAGTGTTTTTATTTAATATTTTGTGCAGCTTGTTGTTTGTTGGGAAGCACGTGTGGAGGAGTCCGAAAAACATTTTCCCGATGTTGGTGGCGACATTTACACTGAATGGGAGGTTGAACCAGATGATGTTCCTCTTTCGTATTTTCTTCTTGTTTTTTTCGTCTCTTTTTTCATTGGGTGGTGTATTTATTTCGCCAGTAGTGTGATTGTGGTTTGCTTTGGCGGCTTTTTCTTCCGGCTCATCGCTTTTGGTGTATTGTATTTGTTGTTTATGCCCGTTTTAAGCTGTTTCATTTATATATATATATATATATATATATATATATATATATATATATATATATAAATGAAACAGCTTAAAAAGAATTACATGTCTATTTCCAGATGTTTGGGTAAGGCATATTCACTTTTCAAACATGAATATTGTTTTCATATGAGTATGTTCTTATTGTTATTATATATGTACAAGCATGATTGTCATTTCAAATGAAGACGCGGGAGGCAACTACATACAAGAAATGCAAACTTCACAAAAATCAGACTTATATCCTCCTCAGCCATACAACTGAAGAGAAGCTACAACAATGAACAGACTATTACATTAAGAAAAGGAAATTTTACAACATAAACGGATCTTTTATCTCTTCCAAAGCTATACAACTACAGTTAAAAAGCAAACATTACAACGATAAGAGATAATATAGAACCCGGGGGGTGGGAGCCCTCTTTTCAGTTGATCTCTCCCCATCGAGACCAGAATGTGGTGGTGTTGATGGATGACCAGTTACAGATTAATGTAGTGCTCGGCCTGGGCTGGTGAAATAGTGCACTCCAAAATAAAGTAAAAACCTGCAACTGCTCGGACAACATTATTAAGAAAAAAATTAAAGGCTCCGGATTTTTGCAAATTTATTGGGATTGCTGAAGCTTACAATTATTCTAGATCTAGATCCAGTCACTATCTGTTTAACTCGTGCAAGACAAGTTAAGAGTGACAATTTCACGAAATTGATTAATTTGAATGTTTCAACGGTTCTCTGTTGATAAATAGTTGATCTAGTTGAGAACTCATATATATATATATATATATATATATATATATATATATATATATAATTATATGGTTTTGGAGGAGATAGCGGAGAAAGAAATCGATTGTGTAATATAAAGACTATGAAGCGTCGCACGTCTATTTTTAAACAAACGTAAACAAAACAAAAATTCTAGGTCAACCCCATCCCCCAACCACTCATTCTCCCCCCCCCCCCCCCCCCCCCCCCACCCGAAAAAAAAAAATAAATAAATAAATAAATAAATAAAAGTGTCAAGCACGCTTGAAATGTTTGACCGCGCATAAACAAGAGAGCCACAGCGGCGTTTTGAAGGTAGTCACCCTATAGCTGTCAGCTAAAGCACCATTTACTTTCCTATTCTAAAATAAATTGTGTGGGGTTTCTAGATGTATCACCTGGCTTGCAGAGAGACACTCGTTTAGCGCATGACATGCACCTTCTAGCAATTATTTTCTTCTTATGAATTTGCGCCCTAGGTCATATTATGTGGGTCACATTATTATTTTATGACGAATGCCAGTCCCTTGAAGTTTATTCTATGTTGCCAACTCCTTGACACAGTCGAGCGCATGTCATATGAAACTGTATGACTTGTACATGTTTGTATTTGGAGTTTTCCCGGCTCATTTTTTTTCGCCTCATAATACCTGGTAAGTACACTTCATATATACTCGTCCATGTTCATGCTTTTTTCGGCCACTCCGTCTTGCCAAGTCGAAGGTCTGGTTGTAACAAACTGGTTTTCAATTAAATTTGACCTAACTAGGCCCTGTAAAATCATACTGAGTTTGAACTCGAGTTTGGTCAACACACAGGATGATCTAGATCTACCTACCATCGTATAAAACTATTATAATTTGAACTCTCCCATTATTTTATGAACATCTTTTCCCTTGACATTTATTCTTTTATACGTAGATATGTATTTTCCATTTACAAAATAAACTTGCTTGTTCCTATATCATGGTTTTAACCTAGCAATACTAGTCACTGCATAATTATTCGTGCAAAAGTTTAGATTGTTAAATAGTGGGAGGCTTTCTGTACAGATACATGAACATGTAGATCTAAATTTATAAGCTGGAAGAGGAAATATTTTTATAGATCTAGCTACGGCCCTGACCAGTTTCAAGTGTCTTATGTAGGCTATGATTGTCTTTGCTTTCTTCTTAAATTTTTTTAACTTCAGAATTTGTTACGAAAACATTCTGAATGTATTTTCATGGTTGGTGCCAAATACACTTTTTCTACATCTCTACATGAATTAGAGTATTGATCAGATTTTGGTCTTGGATGAGAATTCCGAACTAACGTTATAGAAGAGGGTTCAAATGTCATATCAAGGCCGCACGTTGAATATTTGGGAATTAAACTGTTATTAAGCCCGTCATATATGTAATATATACATTATATATAATGTATATATTATATATATGACATATATATTTATATATTCCCTTTCTGGTACTATACTGAGTGGAATCTTTCTGGTGTGTAGTGTGTATCAAATGACCTAGTTAAAATGGCCGAACCTAAATCGCGTGCTGCACAGCTGTTACAAGCTTTAGTCTAGATTCGCTCTTTTAGCATGCTGCGCAATGCATGAAATGCCGGTACTTGTGTTTTCGGTGACATTTTAAGCATGGAAGTTCACCAAGGCGTCTATTGGCCTCTAAAGTTCTCAAACATTATTTGGAAAATAGCAGCAATATTTGCAATGACAATGGGAAACTCAAAAAAAAAAAAAATGGGGCACCTTTCTTTTGGCTGCCGCTTTATCATGAGATAAGCGGATGTCTTTTCACTGAAATGACATATCAAAACATAACCTAAACTAAACTGATCTAAAAACAGAACATCTAGCTGGGTAAAACTTGGGTCCTCTTTCTCCTCCTTCCTTTTCCACTCCGTCTTAAAATTTCTCTCAGTTATCTCTAAATTAAATCCATCCTTTTAACCTTCATTTTCTTGCTATCTCAACTTTCCTTTTTCTGGAAATACCGGGGAATCTGGATTAAGTCAACAGCTCTGGACCTCTATGAAATTTCTAAACGTGTTTGTTAAAATGAGCTCTTCTTCTTCTTCTTCTTCTTCTTCTTCTTCTTCTTCTTCTTCTTCTTCTTCTTCTTCTTCTTCTTCTTCTTCTTCTTCTTCTTCTTCTTCTTCTTCTTCTTCTTCTTCTTCTTCTTCTTCTTCTTCTTCTTCTTCTTCTTCTTCTTCTTCTTATTATTATTATTATTATTATTATTATTATTATCATCATCATCATCATCATCATCATCATCATCATCTTCTTCTTCTTCTTCTTCTTCTTCTTCTTCTTCTTCTTCTTCTTCTTCTTCTTCTTCTTCTTCTTCTTCTTCTTCTTATTATTATTATTATTATTATTATTATTATTATTATCATCATCATCATCTTCTTCTTCTTCTTCTTCTTCTTCTTCTCCTTCGCCTTCTCCTTCTTCTTCTTCTTCTTCTTCTTTTTCTTCTTCTTCTTCTTCTTCTTCTTCTTCTTCTTCTTCTTCTTCTTCTTCTTCTTCTTCTTCTTCTTCTTCTTCTTCTTCTTCTTCTTCTTCTCCTTCTTCTTCTCCTCCACCTTCTTCTTCTTCTTCTTCTTCTTCTTCTTCTTCTTCTTCTTCTTCTTCTTCTTATTATTATTATTATTATTATTATTATTATTATTATTATTATCATCATCATCATCATCTTCTTCTTCTTCTTCTTCTTCTTCTTCTTCTTCTTCTTCTTCTTCTTCTTCTTCTTCTTCTTCTTCTTCTTCTTCTTCTTCTTCTTCTTCTTCTTCTTCTTCTTCTTCTTCTTCTTCTTCTTCTAATTTTTCTTCTTCTTCTTCTTCTTCTTCTTCTTCTTCTTCTTCTTCTTCTTCTTCTTCTTCTTCCTCTTCTTCTTCTTCTTCTTCTTCTTCTTCTCCTTCTTCTTCTTCTTCTTCTTCTTCTTCTTCTTCTTCTTCTTCTTCTTCTTCTTCTTCTTCTTCTTCTTCTTCTTCTCCTCCTCCTCCTCTTCTTCTTCTTCTTCTTCTTCTTCTTCTTCTTCTTCTTCTTCTTCTTCTTCTTCTTCTTCTTCTTCTTCTTCTTCTTCTTCTTCTTCTTCTTCTTCTTCTTCTTCTTCTTCTTCTTCTTCTTCTTCTTCTTCTTCTTCTTCTTCTTCTTCTTCTTCTTCTTCTCCTCCTCCTCCTCCTCCTCCTCTTCTTCTTCTTCTTCTTCTTCTTCTTCTTCTTCTTCTTCTTCTTCTTCTTCTTCTTCTTCTTCTTCTTCTTCTTCTTCTTATTCTTCTTCTTATTCTTATTCTGCTGCTGCTGCTGCTGCTGCTCCAATTTCTCCGCCGGCGCACCATGGAAGTACATGATCACTTTTCACCTTTCACCACATTTTATCAACTCTTAGTCTTACTGCGTTGTAAGCTGGTCTATTTTTGAAAGTGGATATACAGATTATATTTATTGCAATAAGAAGCACCTACGACAATAACATCCTTAGCGAATGTTAAATCTATACTTGTGCTGTTTCTTTTTTTAGTTCCGTGTTATAAAGTTGTGTGCCTTGTTTCACACTATTTACAGACACACACGCGTCCTTTTAGGATCCTTTATAATTACCAAATAGTCCTCCACGTGTGGTGTTTTTGCTTTTCTATTTGGATTCTCTCTCTCTCTCTCTCTCTCTCTCTCTCTCTCTCTCTCTCTCTCTCTCTCTCTCTCTCTCTCTCTCTCTCTCTCTCTCTCTCTCTCTATCTATCTATCTATCTATCTATCTGTCTCTGTCTGTCTGTCTGTCTGTCTGTCTGTCTCTCTCTCTCTCTGTCTCTCTCTCTCTCTCTCTCTCTCTTTATCTCTCTCTCTCTCTTTTTTCGCTCCCCCCCCCCCTCTCTGAAACACTTAAAGTGAGCATCCAAAGTTTTCTGAAGAGTATAAGGATCAAAACAAAACTTAGAGAATGTGCGAATCCTGCCTCATGCCAGTCGTCAGAAGGAGCTCACTGGGCGGCGCGAGTTCGCATCGCACTTCATCTCGCGTCTCCTCTCTCACGTTCACGATCATCAGAAGACGGATGGACTTGGTGGTGAGGGAAAAAGGGGGGGGTCTTTATCCTTCTCATCTCCTTGATTGCAATCGCTAATTACGATTGAACGGAAAAAAAACTTATTTATTTAACATTATGATATAATTATTATCTTTTAAAAATTAAGAAATAATTGTAACTTCCTGCCAATAGCGGTACATTTTCGAACTATTATGTGAATCTTAGAGCATTTTATCAAGATTTAATTCGCTCACATGACTGCTGGGATACCTAGAACACGATGACAGAACGAGACGAAAGAACCAGATAATATCTGACATGGCGATGAAAAAGATTCTGATTCAGACTAGGGAAGTTCAAGTATTTTGAAACCTTTCCACTTTAATGTATAGGATTTATCATAACCTTATGATGTACTGACAACTTAAAGCTGATTCTTTTTATCATAGTTTGAAGAACTTCAAGTAGCACGTGAGTGATTAGTACAGCTTCAAGCACGAAAAAACAGTCCTGTTTTGAAGTTACAAGTTTCAGTGTTGGTTTTCCCAATTAGTAGCCGATTCGAGTGACTGTCCTATCAACTGCTATCTTTGTTGTTCGGATGATTCTAAAACTATTCAAAAACTGACAGCAGTGTCTTTCTCAAGAATCTACAAGAAAAAAAACAGCGTCATGTGAATGCTTTATTTATCACTGAAAAAGC
>JAWDGP010006598.1:442500-492500 GCA_033675545.1 Elysia crispata
TCGCATGGACATTGGACAGCCGGACAGAGATCCGTAACTGGGACTGCTACGAGCGCACCGTGGACAGACTGTTTGAGCTCTGCCCTCGTATCGCTCCGTACACCAACGATTTCGTCCTGAGAAAGCTGAACGTTTTGGTGAACTTGTGTAACACCCAGACAGAGAGCGAGATCATGTCGGCCATTGACCGTGTGGTGCTGGCAAGTCCCCTGTGTTACTAACTTTCAGGTGATCGAGATGGTGTAAGGTATGGGCTATAATAGATAGATCAATATATAAGAAATGACTGTGTTATATTTGTGCGTTTTATTGTAGAAAATGACAAACAAACGTTCGTTTGTGCGCGAGATACACATGTTTCATCTTATATTTTTTTGCTTAAAAGACAATAATCTTTAATCTTCAGGACGTATTGATTTGCTGTTGAATAAATCAAAAACTGGCATTTCAAACGTAACATATAAAACGTCTTTGTTTTTGCGTCTTTGAATCTACAACTTTATGCCATTATTCACTCATGAAAAAACAATGTTTTGTTTTGAATAGAATTGGTATCATATAGCTGATTGATTTGATGCTCTGTTTTTTGTTTGTTTTTGTTTTGTTTTTTAAAAATACCAAACGCATGCAACCTTAATAACTCTTCGATAAGTTGAATCTATTTCTTAAATACGACTTTTATCCTAAGGTCTGAATCTTTAGAAAGCATGACTAATGAAACGAAAAGACTGATTTTATAAAGTCTACTATATTTCAAATCTTCAACTATCTTGTTTATAGCTAAAGGTTTTTTAAACTCTTCTTGATATTCATTTTTCCGTACGAATTTAATATTTATTTAACAGCATATTTGAAAAGGCATATGCTTACATAATTTTTTTCCCTGCGCCCCCCTCTCCCCCCCTCCCCCCAAAAAATAAAATAAAATAAACAAATAAATAAATAATACAACTTATTTCCTACAGATCTTCCTTTTCAGGACACCATGAGAGATCTCTACAAGGAAGGAGCAAGATTGTCACTAAACAGATAATTGTAAACATGCCGCTCGAGGAGGAAACAAACAGATTTCTTATTTGGTCATATTCCTTCGAGCTTTGAATAGTATTTATTATTATTATTATTATTATTATTATTATTATTATTATTATTATTATTATAAATGTAATTTATTCGGCTGTTTTCATTAAAGAAAGCAGGCTATATTTGCCTAATATATGAGGACGCATTGACACCATAGCTATTTAACATGAGCCTAAATTTTCAAGAAATATGATTGTCAAGTCTTCTGAACTGATTGATTGTAACTTCATCTGGCAATGGCTTGGCATCTTTTTTTTCTTTATTCCTCTTGACATTTGCCCTGGTTCAACCAGTGATCATGAGACCAGTTTTGCCGTCATTGCTAAAGCTCTAGCTGCAGTTATTGATTTGGAAGCTGTCAGCAAGCTTGACATGAATTCCACCCATGTTTTTTTATAGTTTGAAACGTTTACACAAGTTACATTGATAGGCGAAATGATTTAAAGTCAGCCCAGTTCCAAAGCTAGAGATATGCAACTTCATAATGCATTTCTTAAATGTAGTTAATTTTTTTATGTCTCTCTCTCTCTCTCTCTCTCTCTCTCTCTCTCTCTCTCTCTCTCTCTCTCTCTCTCTCTCTCTCTCTCTCCTCCCTTCCCCCTCTTCGTTGTGCGAGACATAACCAGCATGATCTGAAGCAAATTGTGCTATATTATGGATTCATTATAAAACCTAAGGACGACAGGATTTCACATATTTTAAATCACTAACAGGCGAACTAAAGTTTATTATCGAGAGAGTGTCAAACATCAACCAATAAATCTTACTACCCTTGATTTTTAGGAAGCTGCAGAAATCTATTCAGGTTGAAAGGCTCGCTGCACAGATGCGGCTGAACGCTCGTGTTAATTGATGTGATAAGGTTAAGTTTTTCTGTGTCTACATCGATACTTTAACGATGAAATTTTTTTCACAAAGCAATAATCAAGAGTGCCATTGTTTTTTTATTTTTTTATTTTTTTTCCCTTGTTTTTTTTTAACTTTGTTCGTAAATGTGCATAATATACATTTATTCGATTTGAAATTACACGTATAAACAAAAGAATTAACAATATAATATAATCAAACTTTTTTAAGCTGATGATATATGTCCCATTTATAAGTTATTGCTGCTAATTTGATTTTTATACAAACATGAAAAAAGAACTCAAATTCCATTTCACCCGAAAGGGTGCGAAAATAAATTTTTCATCATTCCAGTTAGTTTATATACTGCAGAATATATTTATCCTCGTGGTTTAAAATTTTGTCAAATTGTTACAGTGTATTTTCATATTGTACATCAATCTTAAAACTCTTATGTCGTGCCTGTTATATTCCAGACTTGCTATTTTCATGATGCAGCTGACACTGATTTGCCTAAAATTTTGCTTTTTGTATTCAAATTACAATAAAGATTGTAAATATATTTTGGTCTTTTCTCATTTCTTTCTCCCAACTCAGCTATTCTCGGTGTTTTTAACTTGAACATTCACATCCTGCGTAACATGACACTGTTATCTTGCATTATTATTGAAGATGATCCTTATTCAAATTGTATGTCATTTAATTAATGTCTTATCCTATTGAATTTTATTTGATAGAGACAAGAAAGGATTATGCTCAGATGAAGTCTGTGCGAGATTAGAAAAGAGTTGGGAAATATTGACCTGACGGTATAAAGAAAAAAAGGACACCATCGGTGTATACATGTATAGCAGCGATTATCTGAGACAAGGCAACATCTTTTTCTACAAAATGGCTGTAAAATTAAATGATGAAGACTTTGATCGAGGGATACAAGTATTTCTAACTACATTAGTCGATCGATTGCTTGTATCAATTAAGTTTATGCCTTCCCTTCTCCCCATATAAAACAGACTCTAATCGGGAAAGGAGTTAGGGGTGAGACACAGAGAGAGTGAGAGAGAGAGAGAGAGAGAGAGAGAGAGAGAGAGAGAGAGAGAGAGAGAGAGAGAGAGAGAGAGAGAGAGAGATGGGGCGCCAAGGATCTTTCCATTTATTTCATTTTATTTAAAATTCGAACCCAAGATATGTTTAATTGTCGAATCAGGCCTCCACATCAAGTAAACAAAGTAGGAAACATTCTATCATCTATGACTGGTTGGTCGCTCTTCTTACAACCCCTTGTCAATATTGTCAAATCAGTCCGGTACTCTCATGTGAGTAAAAAGAGTGGAAAAAGTCGCCTAATTCTGACAGGCAGACAAACTTTTTTTCAGGAGAGCGAACAAACATTTTCTTCATGTATGGATCAGTCATGAGAGTAAATTAATAATATGCTAAAATAGTAAGTAAGTTCATGTGCTAAGAACAGCCAAGATATAAAACTGAGGACTTGATAAACAACTTACAAACTTGCTGCGTTACAGCATCTCGTGAAATGTGGGGTACGACCAGATGAGTGTATCTGGCGGAGACCAGTTGTCGCTTTTGCACAAATTCTTATATGAGGACAACAATCATCAATAAAATAAAAATCCTACATGAAAAATAACGGTAAAAATGATAAAAACTATTTTTACCATTGTTATTGTTAATAGTACTCCTCCTCCTCCTCCTCCTCCTCCTCCTCCTCCTCCTCCTACTACTACTACTACTACTACTACTACTACTACTACTACTACTACTACTACTACTACTACTACTCCTCCTCCTCCTCCTCCTCCTCCTCCTCCTACTATTACTACTACTACTACTACTACTACTACTACTCCTACTACTCCTACTCCTACTACTACTACTACTACTACTACTACTACTACTACTACTACTACTACTACTACTACTACTACTACTACTACTACTACTACTACTACTCCTCCTCCTCCTCCTCCTCCTCCTACTACTACTACTACTACTACTACTACTACTACTACTACTACTACTACTACTACTGCTACTACTGCTGCTGCTGCTGCTGCTCCTGCTGCTCCTGCTGCTGCTCCTGCTGCTCCTGCTGCTGCTGCTATTGCTACTTCCACTACCACTACTACTATTGTTATAGTTTTCTTCAACTTAGATATCATCCCAACCTGTTTACTTGAACCGGCAGCTAAAGTTCTGTTACATATAAATATAATTATATGAAAAAAGTGTTTGTTTCTTTCCCTTGTTGCTCGCCCGTTAACCGTTCCCCAACCATCCTATCCATTCACAAGTTTACACACATACAACCACCCACACAGTTGTTCATCTGCAAACGTTACCCAACTATACCACACATACACATACATACATACATACACACATACATTCAACTAAATTGTTGCTCGCCCGTCAACCCCTACCCAACTATACCACATATCCACAAGTACGTATTCATACACACACTCAAACGGTGGAAGTCACTCGTCACGTTCTGGTTGTATTTCAATTGAACATGTGACATGACGCCGCTAGACTTTTCAATCTGCAAAAAAAGACTTAACGGGATAGTCGCTAGAGAGGAAAAGTTACCGTTTCAAACATCATGCTGGCCAAATGTGGGCGGTTTCCAATTCACGAAAGAATAAGCTTCTAATAATTTGATAACTAAACTGGTGCTTGAAATGGGAATAGTTTATCTGTACCATAAGTTGATCTTAGTGGGTTTAAGAAAGACCTCAGATAAGAATAAGGAGAAAAACCACGAACTTGTTTCGAATATGATGGCGCTCCAGCTCAGTGGTATAAATTAATAGCAACGTGTTATCAGTCATTAAACACAAACGACCTAAATAAGAAAAAACCCAACAAAATATATGTTGCTTGTTTGTCATTTTGTTATCAAGATTTATCCCACATGACTCACGTGATAGACAGAGATAGCCGGCCTGACATAATAAAAGGCTGAGATTTGTACTTTCCGTCGCTCACAACGTCTCTGTGACGAGCATCGTAACACAGGTCTCACCATGATGAAAGTTTCCACCATCACCTGGGCACCAGCTCTCTTAGCTGTCCTGTGTCTTAGCTCTGGTGCAGCTGCCGAGAGGAAAAACTGGGTCCTGTTAATCGCAGGTTCTGCTGGATATGGCAACTACAGACATCAGGCTGATGTGTGTCACGCTTACCAAATCGCACACAAAAATGGCATTCCTGACGAGCAGATTGTGGTTATGATGTACGACGACATTGCTAACAACCCGAGCAATCCAGTCCAAGGCAACATCATCAACAAACCTGGAGGTCCCAACGTCTACCCTGGAGTCCCGAAAGATTACACTGGAGATGACGTGAACGCCAAGACCTTCCTAGCTGTACTGCAAGGAAACAAAGAAGAGGTGAAGAATCTTCTTGGCAGAGAGGGAAAAGTTATAGACTCCGGCCCAGATGATTACGTGTTTGTCAATTTTGCTGACCACGGAGGTCCAGGTATTCTTGGTATGCCATCACCCCCATATCTTCAGGCCAGACCCCTAAATGATGCACTGAAGAAAATGTACGCTGCCAAGAAATTTTCCAAGCTTGTCTTTTACGTGGAAGCCTGCGAGTCTGGCTCTATCTTTGAGAATATTCTCCCTAAAGACATTAATGTGTATGTCACCACTGCTGCCAATGCTGAAGAATCAAGCTGGGGTTGCTACTGCCCACCTGATGATGACAAGAGGGGAAGCTGTCTGGGCGATACCTACAGCATTAACTGGATGGAAAACTCAGATTCCGCTGATCTGCATACTGAAACTTTGGAAAAACAGTACAAGATTGTGAAGGCTTTAACAAACCAGAGTCATGTCATGCAGTACGGAGACACAAGTTTTACAAATCTTCCAGTGGAGCAGTTCTTAGCAAATGGAAAAGTTTGCCCCAGCTACATTAAACAAGAAAGAAAAACAGTTCCCACGAACAATGTTTCCACTGACATGGCTGGCATCCTATCTCTTCAGAGCCTTGCAGTGAGCACCAACCCACGACATGTAGCCAGGAGAACAGAGATCAAGAGAGACCTTCAGGCGCAGTTGTGGATCAAAGCCCAGACCACTCAGGTGCTCACTGACATCGCCAAGCGGGTCTACACTGGCATGGACCTCGCATGGACATTGGACAGCCGGACAGAGATCCGTAACTGGGACTGCTACGAGCGCGCCGTGGACAGACTGTTTGAGCTCTGCCCTCGTATCGCTCCGTACACCAACGATTTCGTCCTGAGAAAGCTGAACGTTTTGGTGAACTTGTGTAACACCCAGACAGAGAGCGAGATCATGTCGGCCATTGACCGTGTGGTGCTGGCAAGTCCCCTGTGTTACTAAGTCTAATCCATTGACGATGACAAATGAAAGGTATTTCTTCTTTGGTTATTTTAAAGCTGGTAGATAAGCTTTGATAAATATATAATTTTCTGAGTTTTTTCAAGGTTCTTCATTTTTCAGCATATTTTACATTATAAATGTATCTAAATAAAAAGTGTCTGAATAGACTTTTTCAATGCTTTTTTATTTAAATTACTATGTTTACATAATTTTAGACAAGAAACTTATTTGTTTATATATTTCCCAAATTTTCTTTCAAGTCTATTCCCCCATAAAACAGTTTCTGCGGATGAAATGAAACAAAAGAATCAGAGGGTAAATGAGTACTGTGAGGTTTCTTAGGGTTTTGAGTGCTTAATAATATTACTAGGCTAGGCCTGCTAGGTCTGTAAGATTTTTCATTTTGATCGAGATTTTAAGTACATCAAACACAAGCTTAGTATCTTAATTCCATATTGTATGCTTTATAACGCATTAATCGCCAAATGTGATGCACTCATCTGATATGCAGCCGGAGAAAAACCATCTTGCTGCTGTCGCCACCGAGCTGTTCCACAGTTTTCAAAACGGCGTCGCTACCAGTAATGACTCGTGATATGTTCTTTAAGATATTGACGAAGCGTCTGAAGGCAAGAGCTTGAGCATCTCATTCTAGCCCAGAAAGTTTATCAGCACTTTGAGTCTGACGACTTGTGTGCTGGAGTGTATGTTCCTGACTCAATCCTCTTATCATCACCTGCTCTATTGAACTCCTTTGGGTTCAGTCATTAATTGAATATTTTTTTCTTCTTTTGTTTCTCTTCAACAGAATGTTGTGCTAGCCTTTTAACTGACTCATAGCTGATGAAATGTGTGCAAGGGTTCTGACTTTGTAATTAGCCAAAGAATAAGTTATGATTGTGATGAAACTCTAAGAAATGAAACAATTAGCACCAGTGTGCTCATCTACATAGTTTTTGTTTTTCTTTTATGATTGTCCATAGAGTATGGGAAGTAAAATTTATATTTAAAACGACTTTCTTTCTTAATAATCTGATTAAAATTTTTTGCTCTCTACCACACATGAAGTAAAGAAAAAGTAAGCTTATTGCAAAAGCATATAATATTTGTTTTTGCAAGAAGCTTGCTTTTACATATTATTTACATAAGTAATATACTTAGCAGCTTCACCAAAGTGTGTGTAGTATTATATCTGAGGAATTCAGTTTTTACAAGGATGTATAAAATATGATTAGGTCCAAAGTACCTTGTTAACATTGAGAAGCAGGAAAAAAAAATTATTTTATTTTAGAATATTATGTTTAAATTATCTACATTTATGTAATCTGCATCTCATTTGACTTTGCGCACCTTTGAACAACGATAGCAAAGTAAACACACTTGTTAGCTGCGCCTTTAGCCCTTTCTTTTATTACCCATCCACGCGCGGGGCAAAACTCTAACAAAAATTGATCGGATTCGCTATAGAGTGATGGTCCATTTGGCACAATGACAATTACCTTAATTGAAACTGTACGGTACATCCTAGCCTCTTCATTTGGTGAATACAAAATTTAAATAATTTTTGTCGGGGTTTTCCTTCTTTTTAAATTAATGACCATGACAAGTCTTATTTTAAAAAAAAAATCATTTACTGTGTCAATTACAAGACTGAAATATTTAAAACATTTTTGAAACATTACTATACAGAAAAATGCACACACACAAACCAGCATCGTGAAAAGTGTTTCTGGATTTTGAAAAAGTTTTAGATTATATAAGTTTCAACAATGTTAAAGTTGCTGAAATAAGAGCATTCTTCACTTTAAATATTTTAAGAATTGGAGTTTTGTTTGCTCCAATTAATAAAATCAAAATGGGATTTCACTCATAATAACAGCAAACAAAAGGAAGTGGTGAAATATGAAAGCATTGTTTATCTACAGTTGGTATTAAAAATGGGAAAAGAAAAAAGACTGTCAAGAAACATTTAAGTAACCTCTCTCTCTCTCTCTCTCTCTCTCTCTCTCTCTCTCTCTCTCTCTCTCTCTCTCTCTCTCTCTCTCTCTCTCTCTCTCTCTCTCTCTCTCTCTTCTATTTGTCTCTGTTTTTCTCTCGCTTTCCTTTTCACGTTCTCTCAGAATCTTTTTACATTTCACTCCCTCTTTCTATTCCTCACTCTTATTTGTCTTCCTGCATTTATTGTCCGTCATGATTTACTTGGTAAACAATTAAGAGAAGATGAGAAATATATATATATATATATATATATATATATATATATATATATATATATATATATATATTCATATATACTTATATATATACACACACATATATATATATTCTAATTTTCTATACCTGTATTTTTAAAAAATACAACGTTAGATAAAAGGGAGAAAAGATGAAAGAAAGAATTTTTTTTTAATGTGGGAGGTGAAAAAGAAGAGGAAAAGAATGAAAATTCGGAAAAAAGAGAAAGGATTAAAAGTATGAAAAAGAGAAAAAAGAACGAGAAAAGATAAAACATAGAAAAACGGAAGAGGAAGAGTGTATACAATGAGAAGGAAAAGGCCATAAAAATAGAAAATAAATCTTTTCTTTTGTATTTCATTGAACCCAGTTCGTTAACTTTCCTCTAACTGGATCATCTTAATTCTGATGTCAAGCGTGATCGGAGACCAGTTTTCGAGTTTCAGTATTTGTCCTTCTGTTCCTCTTATCCTCAACACCATTTTCTAAAGCTGAGTAGCAAAAACTGTATTTCATAGATATAACAGGACAACTTGAAAATGTATCCTTTTCCCGTAAACTTGTGAACTGGTAAGTTGATAGTTATGAAATGTTGTGGCATTGCTAATGATATCGTAAATACGTAATTTAGAATGGCTGAAAGGCAGAACTCTTGAAAACTTGTCTGTCTATCTTGCTGTGTGGCAAACTTTACGGCTGTGCGGCACTCGGATCTATGAGTAGGAAACCAGAGTCCTCAGGATATGTCTGGCTAGAACTTAATCGACACCTGTCAGACAAAGGTTGGAAGAATTTTGTAAAAGTTGAACTGCAAAAAAAGGGGGGGGGGAGAGAAACTTGGAATTAAAAAAAAAATCTTTTTCTTGCAAATTTTTATCTCGCTTATTTGCGTTAATAAAGGGATATAAGTACAGACAATAGTCAATGTATATAATATTTATAGGTTTAGTGTTTGCAACACAGGATTACCAAATTGCAAGTCCGAAGAATTTCAAATGCGACTTAAAACACCCGTGGTTTTCTTGATTTAAATCAAATGAAACAAAAACAAACAAAAAAGTTATAGTATAAAATAGTAGACTCATTTGCTTACTTTCTATTTGTTATGTTGAGCCCCTTTGTAATAAATAATGTCAAGTTCATTCTGTTTTTTTTTTTTTATTACATTTCATAAAAAAATCTGTAACTTAAACTAGGAGCTGTGGATGGTTTTGTGTACAATTTCTTTGACTTATATGTACTTACTGCAAAGTTGGTCAACCTCCATATTCATCAGCCTGTTCAGGTTGCTATAGGTCGCCGTGTCTGATGTATCTTGAATAACAAGGAACGGAAAAATAGCCACAATTTTTAGATTATCAGTGAATATTTGCTAAACCGTTTATCCTCATGATTTCATTTAGTTACGAAGATTCTAGAAGTAACATAAATGAAGTTAATTTAACATGAGTGAATGAAGGTGAGAGGACTATAATCATATCAGGCAGATACAACCTATTATTAACAATTAAGTAAAATTTATTATAACAGAGAATAAATTAGATGATAGATGAACAGACTGAGAGACAAATTAATGCCTTTTTCAACTATATCTCGAATCACATCTACTGGCTGACAGTTTACCAGTCGAAATGCATGGTCTAGTCACTGTAACGATTATCAAACACTGGCTTTTTTTTTAAATTTTTATTTAAAGGATTAAGAATTTTCTATCTTGATATCCAGTAGTTCTGCGGTTCTGGAGATAAAACTCAGTATATTGGTATTCATCAGGTCTAGAGCTCATTGCGAAAGGTCACTTTGTGCTATGAAGGTCTATAAGTCTTGTGATAAGGTCACGCAGTGCTGTGAGGGTCTAAAGCTCATTGTGATAAGGTCACTCAATGTTGTGACGGTTTAGAGGTCTGAAGCTCATTGCAATAGGTCAATCAGTGCTGAGACGGTCTAGAGGTCTAAAGCTCACTACAATAGATCCCTCCGTGCTGTGACGGTCTAGAGGTCTAAAGCTCATTGCAGTAGGTTACTCGGTGCTGTGTCGGTCTAGAGGTCTGAAGTTCTGTGAACTGGGTCACACTCTGCTGTGATGGTGATTCCTTTTCTGTGAATGTTTCATAGAAAGAAAAAGAGAGAGAGAGAGAGAGAGAGAGAGAGAGAGAGAGAGAGAGAGAGAGAGAGAGAGAGAGGGAGGGAGAGAGAGAGAGATACAGAGAGAAACGCAGACATAGATGGAATGGTGGAAGGCAAAATAACGCAACATAATGATAGCCTCCAACCCTTTCAGCACAATCATGTAAGTTTTTCAACAAACCAAAAGGAAATGGTTCATGACGAAAATATATTTAGCTTATTTAAAATTATATCTATATTCTAAATAAGACTTTAATCGTGTTAAAGGTAAAGTTTCCCTATCTTAATTTGGAAATGTTGAATATGGTTTTGAACTTGCAAAGATAAAAACAATTTTGCCCTGTGGCTATAATAAAGAATAAAGATTCTGGAAATGGGCAATTTTTTGTTTTAACTCACCCTTGATCAGTAAGTGATTAAGAAAAAAATTGATGAATGTCAAGTTCACGGCCAGCTCCAGCCTCAGTTTATTATGACTAGCAAAAGAAAACAGCTTTCTAGTATCAGAGGAAGAAACAGTCAGGATGTCACAACTACTTAACGACATTTGCTTTCTAATTAAATAATCGTCATTTATATTCTCAAGTGCTTAAAAGTCGTTTATGACCTGGAACAACAGCACTTTTTTTTTTAACTGAGCTGTGAAGAAATCTCATCACAGTAACTAACAGACGACAAGTCGCAGACGTGATAAAGTAGGATCTTTTTTCCGATCGTTTAGAACAAGCAATAGCGTCCAACGTTTCCTTCTTCTTCATTGAGTTTTTTAAATATCCGCGCAGATTTCGACGAGGGCTAGGCCTAAAACTGTGAGAAAGCTGCAACTTACTCTTAATGTCCATACACCATGTTTCTTAACTGATAGAGTATTCTGGATCTCACCTGCTGAAGCAGAAGACTGTTTTACTTCATAAAAGTCTGGCTCATAAGTGTCAGTCTTTCTGTCTGGGATCAAATAGGTGTTTGATTGTCTCAGGATGTGTGCATTATTCGCATAGACGCCACAGCCTGAATGGTAGACATGGACATCTTGTGGATCAGGTACGGTTGTGTGGTAATGTTGCTGGGGGTCGTCCTCGCTGCAAGCCTCCTCGGCCCTTGGCAGGGTTTCACTGCCAGCCTCTGGCTCGTCACCTACTGGACCCAACTCCAGACCATTAGAGAGGTGGTTTGTTCCTGCTGACTGAGTTTCCTTTTTAAAAGCTTTCTGAAATCTGAAAAAAATCTTCATGTTAGTCCCCCTTCTTTTATTTCTCTAACAAACGCTGTCTTTAAGAATGACGCGTTGATATATTCCCAGCTCACGTGACAAATATTATCCTGTGTTAGGTTACAAGTCAATTTATATTAGATAATGCTGTCTGAAAGTGTTGCGAGTCATTCCTGGAAACTATAGGATAATGAAAAAAAGTCCTATTTTTGCCCATTAATTTCTCAAGTCTAGGGATTTTAAAACTATTTTCTCAGAACTAATTGTGTATCAGTATGAAGAGTTCAGTTCTGATACCAGGCTTGAAAGTATGGAAGAAATTATTTGCGACCTGAATGTGTGGTTCTGGGCATTTTCAATTGCATAAAGTCTATCAGAATTTCATTTTCAATACAATCGCAAATGCCTAAAGTTAGATATGAGAGAAATTTTGAGGGCACACTTGTATGGCTAGAAAACTATAATAGAAATTATTACGTTGGGGTGACCAGCAAAACCAATCTTGCTTGCTTCTGAGCTACTTTGAAATGGTTTTCAATGCAATTACAAGTGCTTAAACCTTAGAAGATCAACTGTCAGTAATATCCCATTCCTTTATCACACTGATAATTTTACCACTATTTATTATCAGGTACTTATTGCACCCACCCACACACACACACACCCTTATGAAATGAAAAAGTGGGTGAGGGGTCTTTCCAAAATTTCAAGCTAAACTTGAAAGCCTTGTCATTGTGCATTGGATGAATGTGTCCTACGAATAATGAGGCATGGATAAAGATTTCAAGCCTTCATAGAAAATGCCATGCTTACGAAGTTTTAAACTTTTCGAACCGATACCAACATTGAAAACAGTCAACGCTGAGGAGTATTGAGGAATCCATTAGACAGTGAAGATAAGAGCTTGTACGTGCTTTAGATTAGTCAGTTTACCTCAAAGGCAAATATAGCCTAAAAGTTAATGGATTTCCTTTTTTTTTTTCACATCCATTTCCACCTAGAAAATTTTCGATTTTCAAACATGAACGCCTACCTCCAAACAACTACTCCTATAACAACAGCAGCAATAGCGGCAACAGCAACAATTGCTGCACCAGCTGTAGTCCAGGCCTTCTGTCTAAAGCTATGTTGCTCCCTGCTCAATCTTGAACGTTCAAATTTTATATGTCGGGATAGGGCTGTGGATAAACAGAACACAGTGTTTTACGATGGTTTTTTTTTTTTTTTTGGCTTCCAAAAACTTGTTTTGCTGACTGAAATTTTGTATCTAAATCTGGTGTATATACCTTCACCTAGTTGAAGTTGTCCAAATTGGATGCTTTGGATGACACAATATTTCCCACGATGTTATTTTTTGGCTTATTTTGATTTTTTAATCTAAATTTTCTTTGGAACATGTAACTTCATTTTTACAGAATTCACTTCCAGCTGCCGCCGTCTAACTTGATAGATTTCTGTGCTGGGTTTGAGCGGCATGCAGCGCTTACTTTGGCTTTCCACAACCGGCACATGACAGGAAAAAACTTTCAAAACAAGATTTACCGTTACTTGATATGAATTGAGGAGATTGAATAGACTGATTAGTATCGTTTGTTGGATTAGGTTCTTGATTTTAAAAAGCCTTATAAAGCACCACTGCAGTATCCATAACTGTGGTTTGATGAAGATGGTATCTCATAAGCGGATTTATGGATATTTTTTCTTTGCGAAGTTTGAACAATAAAATTTTAGCAAAAATAACAAATTAAACTATGAATAAAGCCCATCATTTTTTTCTTTCTGTTGACTATCAACTTTCAAGATTTTTTACTCTGTCTGTGAAACATGTTGCTTTTCTTCTCTACCTTAGCTTAAAACTCTTCCCGGTTATAGCAATAGGAATGTAGCAACAATGTCTTTTCTGAAGACTTGCTATCAAAGATTATCCTCATCGCTAGATTGAATGGGTCTACATAGATTTGAGCATAATGATTATCTTTCTACTGTAGAGCTAATCGAAAGCTTGGAACATCTTACCACTGCGACACATGAAGGAAGTGTCATCTTCCACACAGCCCAGGTAGCAAGATCCGTCCACGTGATGACACGGGTTGTCTGGTCCCGCACACCTCGCACTGCACGTGCGGTTACAGCCAGGGCCATGGGTACCCCTGGGACAGGCTGTGAGATGGCACCATTATTAGTACATGGAGATCCTCTACAGTTCGATGCTGAATCTCTATTTGTTCAATGCTGCGATTTTCAACTTCAAAGACTGGCATCTAAATCAAGAATGCTCCAGTTTAGGTTACAATAAATTCTTTCTTACTGTTTGTCTTTTGATTGGGGTGAGGGGGTGTCTTGCAATGGTAAAAATGTGCATAAAAATTATCACAATACTTGAGAAATTTTTTATACGCGTCAAAATAAAAAAGGAATTGATTTCCCACTGATATTTTTTGTGGAGGAATATACGTTTGTTTATTTCTTTATTTGGCTGAATAGGTATCTTTGCAAAGATCAATCATGACAAAACACAACTCAAGAAAGAAAGAAAGCAACATGAATGAGTAGTCTGCGTCAGGCGGGCGAGTCTCGGGCAGCAGGGATTGTCATGTGTTGCAGGTGACACCCGGTTGGCATCATGCGTCTGCGCGCAAAATGAAATTAAGAAATCAATAGTGACATGGAATCTTAGAACAATCCTGCAAGAGAGAAAGTTAAACAGCATAAAAAAAAAGAGATAAAAAGGACGAAAAGCAATATTCTAGGCATGCGCGAAGTCAGATGGCAAGACGCAAGAAAGGGAACACCAGGAACATTTTGAAATACTGAGGAGGTCCAGAGCATTGCGCTCGACCAAAAGATATTGGTCGATATCAGGTGGTGTTTTACTTTTAAGGGCTGCAGGAAAATCATGGGAACTTAGCATCATTCAAATATACGCCACAATATCAACTAGTAACGATCATAACATAGAATATTTTTTATGAAGCTCTAAAGCAAGTAAACGAACAATACAGTCAGTAGGACCCTCTTATCATCATATGCAAAGTAGAGAGATTTTGATGCTTAGTAGAGAGAAGAAAATGTGATAGACCCTGCTGATTAGGTATCAAAAACATGCGAGAAGAGAAACGAATGTAATGTTGTCATATCATCACCCTTAGTATCGGAAACACATAGTTTTAGCAACCAGCAAGAAGGATATGGACATGGAAAAGCTCAGGAGATAAAAGCAGAAATCAGATCGATTATATAAAATGCGCTTCGCTCAGTAAACACCTCCTCTGGGGCAGACTGTTATGGTTATAGTGATTATGTTCTAGTGGCTGCTGAATTTAGACTGAAATTTTAGAAAATCTGAAGTAAACCTAGAAACATCAAACGATTTGGCGCCTTCGAGAAAAATATCTTGTGGCTGTTCAAAACAATTTGAAGTGTTTGGAGAAGCTGAAGAAGTGGATCAACACTGGTTAATGTTTTCTAAAATAGCGCCCAGAGGAACAGCAGTGGAACAGACACCAAGAGTAAGAGGGAAAACAATACACAAGAAGATACGAAATGATATTTTAGACCTCATGGAAAAAATTGAACAAGTAAAAAATAACAGGTAAAAATACATAACATTGCATAAGGAAATCAGAAAACAAATATGATGAAGCCAAAGGAAAATGGATGAATGAGAAGCATAGAAGCATCGATCTATACCATACAAGTACTGAGCAGATTATATACAGAAATGTGGAAGGAATCTCAGGAAGCAAAACCTTCTCATCGACAGGATGCCTGCAGTCGAAAGCGGTGATATCATTAGAGGGAAAAAACAACGCTATTTTGCTGGTCCATCTTTGATGGAAAATGACTCCCTGGCAGCAATAAGGAACAGACCCAGACTGTAAATCAGTGGAACTTTAAGAAGCTCTTTAAGACTTTTGATAAGATCAAAACTTTACTAAACGAAATGTATGAAATAGGTCGGATTCCATTACATTTCCTACATCTAAATTTATAGCACTTCCAAAGAAACCAGGGGCAACAGAGTGTGAATTACATAGAACAATCGGTCTTATGAGTCACATTACCAAACATTTTAAGAATCACACCAGAAATAGCAAAGAACCCATGTGGCTTTGTTAAGGGAAAAGGTACAACAAGTGCTATCTACATCTTCGAAATATAATTGAACGAGCTCTGGAAGTACAAAAAGTGTTACATCATCCCTACGCCAAGACATTTGACAAAGTGCGACTTGATGAGATAATCACACAACTTACGCAGTTAAAGATAGATGGAAAAGATATAAGAGTGATCAAAGACATGTACTGGGAACAGACAGCAACAATAGGAGTTGATGGGAAATCATCTCATTTAAAAAACTAAAGCGTGGTGTCAGGCAAAGATGTGTGCGCTCTCCAGCCCTTTTCTCATTACACAGTGAAATAATTATGCAAAACCTAGAATCATACCCAGGAATTAAAGTTAGAAAGCGCAACGTAAATAACTTGAGGTACGCTGATAACACTGTATTAATTACAGAGAGTATAAAAAAGACCTGCATGCAATAATTAGTTAGACCATGTTGAAGAAGAAAGCAGAAAGAAAGGATTGGGGTTGACAGCAGAAAGACGGAAGAAATGGTCGTCAGTTGAAACAGTAAGTGTCAACATATAAACATCTTTATCAGCAGGAATAAACTCAAGCAAAGGGATCAATTTAAATCAATCGATGGTCGCAACAATGATGAAATCGCATCAGAAAAGAGCAAGTAAAAAAGGAGTTTTTAGAGAATGAAACGGGTAAGAAGACATAAATAAATCTCAATCAGCACGGGAAGAAGAGACTTAGAGTGCTATAAAAAACATATACTGATTTATGTATGCGACTCTAGACAATGAAAAAAAACTGCAAAATATGGAGGCAACAGGTTGCGGTTCCTACGGAGAATGCTACGAATCTCGTGGACTGTAAACCAAATGAAAGTGTTAAGAGAAGCTGACACAAGATTACTTAACGGAATACGTAACGCCAGGCAATTTCGTTTGGCCATGTAATGAGAGGAGACATACTAGAACATCTTGTGACAAGTGGAATGATCCAAGGAAATCGCAGCAGGGGACAACAGCGACAAAAGATGTTGAATGAACTAACAAAGTGGCTCAATGCAGGTCGAGTGACAGAAACATTGAAAGTGACGAGGATAGAGATACCTGGGAGGTCATGATCGCCTACGTCAAAGCGCACGGTATCTGACTGACTGAACTGGCTTCACTGCTACCGAGGCAATGCAGCATATTAATTTGCTAGTTGAATACCTACTCTTATCACAGTGTTTGCCCGTGTACCCTGGGTTACATTGATCACAGGCTCCGTCCAGTTGCCCACACGCCTGCTGAGGACCCATGCAAGCTGGGCTGCACCGCTCAGAACAACCGAAGCCGTAAGTCCCAAGGGGACAGTCTGGTTTAAAAACAAAACAATAAAACTAAATTTAGATATTGCGTTTCTGGTAAAGTAGAAACCAAGTAGAACGTAGAGGGAGTGTTTAAATAGTAAAACCGATAACCTAGCCCTCAATAGTCTGCAGAAATTAAGGTCATTGATAACTAAGTCCATGTCAAATAATGCACCATTACATTATTTCACACATTGAGCATGATGTGTTGCTTAAAATGTTCTCATACAAGAGGAAAAATTACATCAGCAATTTTATATCAAAGTCATTACAAAACAAATTTTTTAAACTCATAACTGTTGTTTTTTAATAACAATAGAGTTCTACATAAAATAATAATTGTTGAAACTGAAATCTATGCCCTATCGGTAAAAGCTCACCGCCGAAAACTTGCACTTCACAGAGGGTTAGGATATCCTTGCCGGGCCCCACATCGATGCGGACCTCACTGACAAGAGAGCTTATTCTAGGAGAAGGTATCACAGTGTACACGTCCTGGCCTGGTCCTCCTGGGTCACGGTACGTGTAGGCCCTAACGTTGATGCCGTCAGTGGTTTGGGTCTGGACTGCCATAGAGAAGTTCACGAGGCGGTCAGCGCAAAGTCCTGAACGTAAAAGAAAGGAAAAACAGAACGATGAAGAATTATCGTTCCAATAACCAAACAAGCAGTTGCCAGTGAAGTAAAATGAAATAAAACCAAAACGTTTGTCCCTGTAATTCCAGTTTTCTGTATTTTTTTGCTCAGGCTAAGTATCATTAGTTATTCTGGGTTACAGGCGCATATATAGTTTGTAAGCTGATCTAGACATTTAGGAATTTTTCTCGTGTTCTAGCAAAAGTGGTTTCCCTAGACGGCAATTATGTATCTTCAAAAATTCTTGCAAGACATTAAGCATCTCTTGAGCATCACGTCCTGCATTTTCCGTGTTCTCTTTCCACCTTGATACAAGAAAGACACAATAAATGTGAGGAGTGTCGGGTGAAGATCAAAGAGATAGGGTGTACTCTCGTTTCTGAACAACAGACATGCCTTGTCCGAGGACTTTTTTTTACCCCTTGGCTTTGATTTCATTTCTTTTTTCGTTAATTACTTATAAAGTGTGACTCCCTGTCCTCAAACAGTTTTAGTTTTGACATGCTCTGCAAAGTAAATGCTAGTATTGGGCTACGAGCAAAAATTCCCAGAAATCATCATTTTTAACTCTCACAGCCAAAAACTTGTGTGTGTGTGTGGGGGGGGGGGCAGGGTTGTGTCATTTACACCTTTATTTCGGCCACGATTTTCTTTATACATCGCCTGCTTATCTAGCTAGTACAGCAATCTGTTAAAGTCTGTTTGGCGTACTCGACATTATGGTAATGCTATTGTTAGTAATGTGTAACGCACTACTTGTCGTCATGACAATCCCCTCCTCTGTTATTGTTAGTGATGTGTAACGCACTACTTGTCGTCATGACAATCCCCTCCTCTGTTATTGTTAGTAATGTGTAACGCACTACTTGTCGTCATGACAATCCCCTCTTCTGTTATTGTTAGTGATGTGTAACGCACTACTTGCCTTCATGACAATCCCCTCCTCTGTTAATGTTAGTGATGTGTAACGCACTATTTGTCGTCATAACAATCCCCTCCTCTGTTATTGTTAGTAATGTGTAACGCACTACTTGCCTTCATAACAATCCCCTCCTCTGTCATTGTTAGTGATGTGTAACGCACTACTTGTCGTCATGACAATCCCCTCCTCTGTTATTTTTAGTGATGTGTAACGCACTACTTGCCTTCATGACAATCCCCTCTTCTGTTATTGTTAGTGATGTGTAACGCACTACTTGCCTTCATGACAATCCCCTCCTCTGTTATTGTTAGTGATGTGTAACGCACTACTTGCCGTCATGACAATCCCCTCCTCTGTTATTGTTAGTGATGTGTAACGCACTACTTGCCTTCAAGACAATCCCCTCCTCTGTTGTAGACCAGGATTCTGGAGACCTCCACAGGGTGCTGAAAGATCACCCTCCACCAGCCGGCCTCTCCTTCGGGTGTGTGAGTGCATATCTCGAAATGGGATGGGTAGTACTGGCTGGTCTCGGGTCTGCCATCCACGGCGTGGGCAGCGTGCCAGTTGAGGTACAGGGAGGACTGTTCTGTCGCCTGCTTTAGAGCCATGTTACGCCCTGGAGAAAGGTTGGAGAACGACACGGCCGTAATGTTTCAAGGTAAGCTTATTCTAAATTATTATAACTTTTACCTTCATCGTTATGAAAATACATTCACACTTTGAGTTTTTTCATAGGATCCTTTTTACGCACTACAGCTAAAAGTAACATTTCATAATTTTGTGATGAGGTTTTAATTTTTTATTTAAAAAAAGCGTCAAACGATGATGGGAGGCCTGAAAAAAATTAAAACATTTAAAAAAAAATATCACTTTCATTTTAAAACAAAGAGTTAAGTCTTAATAGAGAATGAAAAAAAGGAACGTGATAAATAATTCAATGGCCACCGGGGAACAAAATTTAACCACTCGTATTTAGAACAAATTGAACATTTCTAGGTCGTTCAACATATAGACGACTAACATCTAGAGCACATTTCTGTACCTGAACACATTTACAAAACCATGTACATCAATATGTATTCAATTTTTAAAATGATTGAACTAAACTTTTCTAAATCTTGCATGTGGCCTTAATTTCTATTCTTCTTTGTCCTCCCTTCTCTTTTTGATTTTCCTCTCATCAGCAATTTATTGACCATTGATGCAATGTGCATATTTGTAAAGTCTTTAAAAGATGAATTTGGCAATGATAACACGCATTTATGGATTCAGTCAGCGACAACCGAGTGATAAATAAAATGTTTAGAGAACACCCGAAAAGTTCATCTTTGTTTGAAATAAAGAAAGAAAGCATCGTTTTATAACTGTCATAATAGACATCTAAGGCGGCTTGTAAAATATTTAACATTCTTAATGTGAAAAACTGAGACACTATCATCATCATCATCATCATTGTCACTGCTACCATCATCATCATCATCATCATCATCATCATCATCATCGTCATCACCATCACTTTCATCATTATCATCAGCATCATCAAACTTCACCATCATCAGCACCATCATCATCATCATCATCATCATCATCATCATCATCATCATTATCATTATCATTATAAGTGCCACTAAGTTAATATATTCAATATAAGACCTACTAAACGTTTGGTGGACCTAGTATTAATTTTATTTTTTACCAAGTAGAAAAGTAATGTAAATGTTTAGTTAAGAATTTACCTCCACTGATATATAGGGAACATAATTCCTTCACGGCCTTTCCACTCAAGGTCAAATTAGCGACAATGTCTGGTGAATTATAGAAAATGTCCATTGTTGTGTCGTCCACCTTGATGCTGCGAAGTTCAGAGGCGTTCTCTTGTCGTGAAGGTTTTCGAGAACTTTCGAGTTGGTAGCTTATAGCGAGCTGGCTGAGGAGACCTGCGAAATTCAAAGCAATGTTGCTGTTATTATATTAAGATTCCAAGTTGTTTCTCTGTGGTAGCAGCAATTAAAATCGTGGCTACACTTAACCCCATGCGAGACGCTTGACAGTTTGACCTTTTCTGTTCAGCAATATGTTTTGATACAAATTACTAAAATGTTCTTTTCCAGTTAGGGACTATTCATATAAACTGATACTTATTCCTGAGAAATCGTTTGCTGATGATTTTAAAAGGTTAAGAGTTTTCCTTCTGCAATAATTTGATGTTAGATGCTTTAGACAGTTATAAGAGGTATTTGCTTTTCAGCGAATTATTTGTAATAAATATGTCTTAGTTTACCTGCGTTTGTAAGAACAACTCGAATACGACTGACGGGTATGGGAGTGTCCAGGGTCACTGTGATGGTCTGGTGTCCGCCCTCCTCCTGGTTACACGTAGCGTCATCCCTGTCTGTCAGCCAGCCCGAGGCAGATCCTGGGGCAGCAGTAAAGTTCATCGAGACTGACCAAGTAAGAAAGTGGATTCTAAAGTTACCTCATTTGGAGCTGCCTGCTAGACTTTGAAACGCCTCCTATACCCCGCATTATCTTGTCTATTGAATGCAGTTGTTGTAGGGGGCATGGAAAGTATAATGTGTTTGCGTTTATAAATTATAAGATGAGAACACAGCATGCTTCAGATTGAAGAAATTAATACTGTTTACAATTCTATAATTATTTTATGGTATCATCCACACAAGGCAGATAGAAGCATTTTTGTTTAATTCACCCTTTTAGATCATCTATAATTATACTCTACAGAAAGAAAAGTCCAAAATTGCGTGCCTGTGAAATTTATTTTATAGAGTGAAAAAATAAAAATTCCCAATTAAAATGTTTATTTTACTTTTCACAAACTTACAATACTGGCAACCTGGCCCGAACCACTCTGGGTGGCAGCCTGAACTGCAGAAGCCATCTTGTATACCACAGCACTCCCCCTCTGTGGCACAGTGACACTGGAACTCGCACTGGCTCCCGAACCACCCCGCCTCGCAGCCTGTAGAGCAGACTAGGATACTTTCATCTGTGCAGCTCAGCCAGCTCGTTGGTCACCGCCTCGAGCATCGATAATGGGAGGTAATTGTGGTCTAATGTATGCTAAAAATTATATTTATTTCAAGACTATTGGGTACTTGGATGAGTTCAGAGATTAATTATTGCGTCTTCCTTGCACGCCACTATCCTGATCTTTAATATCTCTCCCTTCTTCCCAGTCTTTGTTTGTTTGTTTTATTTTATTTTTTTTTCAATCTTTGTGCTCTTTATCTATACATAGCGGTACGTTGAAAAGACCAATAAGATAAAACGAACGAGAACAGGTTAAAAAATAGTCTTATTGAGGTTGAGTGAAATGACAGATATTTGAACACTGAACAACTCAGTAATGAAACATTTGTTAGATATGCTGCTAGAATATCAAAAAGTTTAAAACTAATATTTCCTTTTTAGCTTTATCGTTTTTCCCATTAAACTGCTTTTGTTTATGAAGATACTCTGTGTAAATTGATTTGAATTAGAGAGAACTCACCATCACACGGGGTGTTGGAAACAAGCGCCACTAGTACTAGAGCAAGTAACATAGATGTGACCTGTCCAGCCTTCATAATCCTCACTGCTCGTCTAAACCTCAGCCCGGGGTGTGGAGAGCCGCGGCCGAGCGAATTACATCATTTCTCATGTCGGAAGTAAAAAGTTTCCTGAGTGCCCTCTTAAAGTTGATGACAGAAGGCCGCTTTCGCTGTTAACCTTATTTCTACTAGAGTTACAGTCAAATAATATTTGCATCCTCTTTTTTTCCTGAGAAAAGTCAAAGATTAAAACTTATAAAATGTGTTTCTTAGCTTTCTTTCCGTTTAGCTCTTGAATAATTTTTTATGTAACACGTCTGAACAAGTTGTTATGTAAGGTTATTCAACTCCTGCACAATATATTTTTTTCGCGACATATTCTTTTATTAGATCCAAACAATGTATGTAATAATATACGTACATGAAGTGCTTGTAGGAGTGGGACTCATTCATTGGGTTTAAGACAACGTTTGATTTTCATAGAGCTTACATTTAGTTCCATGTAAAGTAGAAATGGAATTTTTCAGAGTTGTGTTAAGCTCTGCTTTAACTTTTTGCTCACACATGAAATAATAGCGAGTGCTTGAGTAACTTTCGACTTCGCAATTTCTGACTTTACTTTCAATGATCAGAGGTTCGTTTATTCAAAGCCGTTTATTTAAAAATAATATAAAACATGCAAAACAGAAACAAATTCAATACGCATGTCTTCTAAATGCTTCTAGTTGTTGTAAAAATGTAATGACTTTTGACTGAGTGCCATAGCGCTTGATGAAATACCATTGTGGAATTACATAGATCTGTGTGTATGTCTGTGGGACTCAAGACCCGATTTGTGTTTCTTAAAAGACGAAACAATAATGTCCTTCAAATTCTTTATTGGTTTCAGGCTGTATAACATAAGAGGGCTGCCTTCCTTACTTAAAAACATAGCAGTTACACCTGGGTGCTTGGATGGTAAACAAGAAGCTGAGGGTTTCAATGTGGAACAATTTTCAAATGATTTTTTTTATGTGTTAAAATATTTGAAGCTAATATATAAAGATGTTAGTTGTTTATTTGTCTCATTCTTTGTTTGAAATTGCCCGGACACAACAAAGCGATCTCGGGTTTTTTCTTTATTATCAAACAGGACCCGAGAAGATGAAACCCCGCACTCAAAACTAGACGGTGCGGCGATGGAACCCGGGAGCAATGCCTCTGCCGTTGTGGCTGCTAACGTTTATCTCTACAGGGACAGCGAAAAGTTAACGCAATTAGATTCCGTAACAAAATATTACACTATAGAGGACAAAGGCATCGGTGCAAAAAAAGACATCTCTGATGAGTAATATTTCAAGGCTTTAAGAAAATGTTCTTTAAACATTTTGTAGATAGGTTTTAGTATTCAGTCAACAATTTGAGCCTCAGCTGTTATAACAGTAATGACACTGATGTAGCAAGCTTTCTGATCACACTAATTAATGAACACCAGACACCAGAATGAGAAAGAAATAAAAACCAAACATAAAGCATTGTGCATTGAAAAAAATCAATACTCTTTCATGAAATCATTTATTAGCAGACAATGAAAAAAGGTTTTATATATAGGAAAAACTAGTGTGAGCACAAATCAATAGGAAATGAAATCCATAAAGTTATTCAAAGCTCTGCTTCGTTCACGGATACAGCCGCAGTGACGACCCAACTGTGTGACATCTGTGTGACATCTGTGTGACTCATCTCCAACATGTCAATTGTAGAAGCACTCGTGTCTGGCTCAGCTCAAGTGTTGCTCAGCTGAGCAATGAGACAAGGAAATGACGAAGATGTCATTCTATCAAGTGGGCTCTTGATGCGGGGATTTTGGGATGTTCTTTTCCTTCGAAACTGTCTCTAGGACTCTGATTATTTATTTAACCGACTGTGCATGTTTCTAATACATGTAATGATATAGTCTAGAAACAACAATGAGACATAAATGGCTGGTTTATGTTAAAAGCTGTGTTTTACTTAATCAAACGGCCATTGGCAGTATTATAAATGTCAACTCTTGGTAAAAAAAAAAATATCGATAGCAGTGTTTTAATGATTTCGAGTTAATTGAACAAAAAAATTAAAACACAAACATGATCTCTCTCTCTCTCTCTCTCTCTCTCTCTCTCTCTCTCTCTCTCTCTCTCTCTCTCTCTCTCTCTCTCTCTCTCTCTCTCTCTCTCTCTCTCACTCACTCACTCTCTCTCTCCTACCTATCTTTTTCTCTCTCATTCTCATACTTAATTCCATATTACACGCCATTTAGAACTTTATTTATTTTAGAAGTCTATTTCACCACTGGTTACGCAGAGAGATTAGCTGCTCCACATGTGGCTCCTACCGTGCAAAGAACGTCAGTGTGTCTCAAGCTTTATCCCACACTGAGACTGGCACCAGTTCACACTTGAGGAAACTCGCAAATATGTGTAAAATATTTTTCTCACTGAAAACAATCGGATAGCTCCTGTCATGATTCGAGCACTAGGCTTTCTAATCCGAAGTTTAGAGCTCTAGTTCGATTCGAATACTAGCCGGTTTTAGGAAAAGTGTACATCGGTAGCACACGTATCCTTCTAAATGACCTAACATCTAACGTCTCGCGACGTGTAAAAGTTTACCTGCTAGGTGATCATGTCATCATTCCATGCGTCTTTTATAAAACTTCAGTATTAGAAGGGTCGCAAACTCATAGACAATCTCCCGATGGCTGGTTACTTGCAGAAAGTGGCATTTGGGTAGGGGACAGAGTGCAGGCTCTTCCCGACCGTTATCACCCATGACGGTATATGCGGCCCGTCCAGGTACTCCTGCTTGGTGTTACACCATTTCGGGACTGATCGGAACAAGCGCTTAGCGCACTTCACATGGCCCCGCGGGGAGACACGGGGGCCCCTCCAAAAAGTCCTTTGTGTTGATGATTCAAATACATGACTTTCCAATCCGAAGTTTAGAGCTCTATTTTGATTTGAATATTCGACTTTCCAATACAAAGTTTAGAGCTCTATTTTGATTCGAATATTCGACTTTCCATTCCAGTTTTGGGGCTCTATTTTGATGTCATTTAGTCAACCTTGCAGACAAATAACGAAAAAAAATATTCTAAAAACCGTGAAATCGTGAATGTATACAGGAACAATTTAAAGCTCTAGGCTTTGTTTCTTTCTTATTAAGATCTCTGTTGAAATCGCTCGAAAAGGAAAACAAATAGAATTCATGCTAAACGGTAAATGAGAAAAACGTTTCACGCTAAGCATAAATTAGTTCAAAATAAAGCACACTTCTTCTACCAATGGGACACACCAAGTCATTGATGGCGGCCTGGGTCCTAGACCCAAACATACTTTCAAATCACTTGGTTTACACAACTGAGACTTTCCACGTATATTGGTGCTGAGCAGGTGAATTAATGACTTTAACATAATGGTAATAGAATACTTTTCTGTAAGTTTTGTTCAATTTATGAACTGGACTTGTTAGAACATATTTAAGGGTTTCTTTTTTAATAATATTAAGGATTTAAGAGGTAAGCTAAGAAGGGATTATACACGCCAGAAGTGGTAAAGTCTTAAATGCATAGCAAACCTATAGCTGAAAAGTAAAAGTGAAATCAATTATTATCTAATGATTACTAATTTGGGAGAAAAGCAAACGTAGGAGAAAACTTCGTACCAAGTTTTTTGACGATACAGAATTTCTGAGATGCACACAGCTAATTTATTTTTTGAAGCAACAATTCAAACTAATCCGGCAAAAAAGGAAAAAAAATTGCAATTAGACCAGTCCCCTTATCCTTTTCAAGTTATGTTGAACTCAGTCTAGGCTTAATCCTAAAGTGCAAGACAGACTTGATGCAACTTCATGTTTTAATTATCTCTTATTAATCATAACACACAAGCAATCAAATCAATATGTTAAAACATAAGCTTTTGGTAAAAATAATAGGGTGCGGTAATTCTAGATTGGCCAACGTCCCCTAAGCCTGTCCCACTTTCTTTTCAACGAGGACTAGTGTTGGTCAAGTTAAATTAGTAATGGTTCTCTAAACGTTTTATTAGGTAAGATATACATTTTCTTTGGCTCTTACCAGTTAACTTGTAACGTTATGTGCAACATGAGAGTAACAATCTATGGCTGCAAAAAGATGTGTAGGATACTACAGTTCATATGTGATCAATGCTTAAGTTACAAGAAAGCTACTTCCAGGTCAAGAAGAGTTCCAACCTAGTTACAGATTTTTACGAGGCGCTGATCATGGTTACTATTAAAGATGTTGTCTTTTACCCTGGTTAAAGACAGAGATGATGAAAATTGGTAATTTGGCTATTGCTAATCTCAGCCAAAAGTTTTCAGCCATCTAAATAATGTAAGCAATCAATTTGAGTAAACATTATAATCTCCCAGGCTGAACTTTCTGCCTCTCCAGACAGTGCAAGTCACAGAGAGTTTTGATAAAAGCTTCTTTAGTTTCATCATCGCCATTAAAACACAGCTAGTACTAAAAATGGCGAATGATGGTGAAAAAAATTCTGTTGGCAGTGGTGCAAAATTCTAGATACTAATACAATCATGCTTTTTTCTCATTGTCTCTCTCTGTCTCTCTGTGATTTCTATTTCTCTTCTCTTTCTCCCTCTTTTTCTTTCTCTTTCTCTATATTTCTTAGTCTCTGTGTATATGTCTAACAATAATTATGTTGATCTAAACGTATATGTGTCTCTTCCTGCTTGTCTCTGCCTCTCTTACCACCTCACCATTTCTCACTCCCTACACTTAACCTCATCTCTATTCTCTTTCTCTCTGATTATGTTTCCCATTCTTCTTTTCTTCAACGCTCTGCAGAAATTCAATACTTCTTTGGTTTGAAATGCAAGGCACTATTGAAGTTTACGAAAGCCAAACACAATAAACAATAAGACATGTTAATTTAACTTTTTATCTAGAATCACTCAGATAAGCTTTTTTTTTTAATAAAGTTTTATACATAGTATACACAGTAGGCCTATTTGTGTAACACCACTTACCCACATTATGCATGTAAAACATACATATAGAAACCGTTATCAATGGAAAGGCGATCATTTGTATTACATAACGGTTCGAATCTTCTGGTGTCAACCACTGCTATGACCAATCTGTGGCTGGGTGAAGTGAACCACTTCAGTTGTTGATTCTTTCTTTTTAAGTCATGTCAGAGGTCATCGGAAAATCGGAAAAGCCAATGTACATGACTCATAGCAACATAGGTTTTGTGCTATCAATCAAAGTCGTAAGTCTATCTTACACTTTTTTCATTCATTCCTCTAGACAAAAGCGCCAAGTTTCACTTTCTCTGTCTCTCTCTCTCTCTCTCTCTCTCTCTCTCTCTCTCTCTCTCTCTCTCTCTCTCTCTCTCTCTCTCTCTCTCTCTCTCTCTCTCTCTCTCGCTCTCTCTCTGTCTCTGTCTCTGTCTCTCTCTGTCTCTCTCTTTATCTCTCTCTCTCTCTCTCTCTCTCTCTCTCTCTCTCTCTCTCTCTCTCTCTCTCTCTTCCCCCCCCCCCCACTCCCACTGATGCAAACAAGAAGTTCATGTATTCTCTGTTGAATCACTGCTGATTAGCAAAATAACTGCAAGAGTCATACACTTCACGCATAAAAAAAAATAAATCTCTCTCTAATTGAAAGTATTATCTACTGAATATTAGTGTCTTAAAATGTGTTACTTAATGTCTTATAGGAGTCACTTGTTCTGCTGTCGGAAACTGTTACACATCTTTGATCCTGCAACTTGTTTCTTGGTTAAAACATTTCTATCTTCGTCCTAAACAAACAAGAAACGGCAGCCCTACAAATGATCTGTTCAAAGCAAAGAGGCTCAGTTGTTTTTAACGAGTAGAATCGTTGCTAAATTACGAACATTCAGGACCTCTCGCTTCAAATCTTATTCAGCGTTAAAGAAAAATTGAGGTTCTTTAAAAAAAAATGATCATCTCAGAACATCATAATTATGTTCCAGTGTGTCCTTTAAAAACCAATGTCTTTATTAATGGCAAAAATGGTAGGCAGAGTTCATAGCGCTACTCGGTAAGTGCTAAGCTTGTTCGAAAATGGAAGGCAGCGATAATGCCGCTACTAGGTAAGTGCAAAGCTTGCTCGAGAATGGGAGGCAGAGTTCATAACGCTACTCGGTAAGTGCTAAGCTTGCTCGATAATGAGAGGCAGAGATAATGCCGCTACTCGGTAAGTGCTAAGCTTGCTCGAGAATGGGAGGCAGAGATAATGCCGCTACTAGGTAAGTGCTAAGCTTGCTCGAGAATGGGAGGCAGAGATAATGCCGCTACTAGGTAAGTGCTAAGCTTGCTCGATAATGAGAGGCAGAAATAATGCCGCTACTCGGTAAGTGCTAAGCTTGCTCGAGAATGGGAGGCAGAGATAATGCCGCTACTAGGTAAGTGCTAAGCTTGCTCGAGAATGGGAGGCAGAGATAATGCCGCTACTAGGTAAGTGCTAAGCTTGCTCGAGAATGGGAGGCAGAGATAATGCCGCTACTAGGTAAGTGCTAAGCTTGCTCGATAATGGGAGGCAGAGTTCATAACGCTACTCGGTAAGTGCTAACCTTGCTCGAGAATGGGAGGCAGAGATAATGCCGCTACTCGGTAATGCTAAGCTTGCTCGATAATGGGAGGCAGAGTTCATAGCGCTACCCGGTAAGTGCTAAGCTTGCTCGATAATGGGAGGCAGAGTTCATAGCGCTACTCGGTAAGTGCTAAGCTTGCTCGAGAATGGGAGGCACAGATAATGCCGCTACTCGGTAAGTACTAAGCTTGCTCGATAATGGGAGGCAGAAATAATGCCGCTACTCGGTAAGTGCTAAGCTTGCTCGATAATGGGAGGCAGAGATAATGCCGCTACTCGGTAAGTGCTAAGCTTGCTCGATAATGGGAGGCAGAGATAATGCCGCTACTCGGTAAGTGCTAAGCTTGCTCGAGAATGGGAGGCAGAGATAATGCCGCTACTCGGTAAGTGCTAAGCTTGCTCGAGAATGGGAGGCAGAGATAATGCCGCTACTAGGTAAGTGCTAAGCTTGCTCGATAATGGGAGGCAGAGTTCATAGCGCTACTCGGTAAGTGCTAAGCTTGCTCGATAATGGGAGGCAGAGTTCATAGCGCTACTCGGTAAGTGCTAAGCTTGCTCGAGAATGGGAGGCAGAGTTCATAACGCTACTCGGTAAGTGCTAACCTTGCTCGAGAATGGGAGGCAGAGATAATGCCGCTACTCGGTAAGTGCTAAGCTTGCTCGATAATGGGAGGCAGAGTTCATAGCGCTACTCGGTAAGTGCTAAGCTTGCTCGATAATGGGAGGCAGAGTTCATAGCGCTACTCGGTAAGTGCTAAGCTTGCTCGATAATGGGAGGCAGAGTTCATAGCGCTACTCGGTAAGTGCTAAGCTTGCTCGATAATGGGAGGCAGAGTTCATAGCGCTACTCGGTAAGTGCTAAGCTTGCTCGATAATGGGAGGCAGAGTTCATAGCGCTACTCGGTAAGTGCTAAGCTTGCTCGAGAATGGGAGGCAGAGTTCATAGCGCTACTCGGTAAGTGCTAAGCTTGCTCGAGAATGGGAGGCAGAGATAATGCCGCTACTCGGTAAGTGCTAAGCTTGCTCGAGAATGGGAGGCAGAAATAATGCCGCTACTCGGTAAGTGCTAAGCTTGCTCGATAATGGGAGGCAGAGATAATGCCGCTACTAGGTAAGTGCTAAGCTTGCTCGAGAATGGGAGGCAGAAATAATGCCGCTACTCGGTAAGTGCTAAGCTTGCTCGATAATGGGAGGCAGAGATAATGCCGCTACTAGGTAAGTGCTAAGCTTGCTCGAGAATGGGAGGCAGAGATAATGCCGCTACTAGGTAAGTGCTAATCTTGCTCGAGAATGGGAGGCAGAGATAATGCCGCTACTAGGTAAGTGCTAAGCTTGCTTGATGCTCTAACAATCATATTATAAGTGGTATAATAGAACCAATTTTATTTTTTTAATCAATTTCCCTTTTTTAGTAAGAGAATGTATAGATTTGCTTGCTCTGCTTGGAAAATGACCGAGTAGGAGAACCTTGTCTAGTTTGTGGATTCTGTCGGAATCTTTTCAAATAGGCCAGAAGATAACCCTAGTGGTGTCAGCTTATAGGCGACACACCTCTCTTCTCGAGGGACAATCGGTAGGATAGGAGTGTTATAGTGCTGGTAGGGTTGTCTGAGGTGTGGTTCACCATGACTCAACGCTGCTGGCTTGGCGTAACCAATCATGAAAATGAGTTCATAAAGCGAGACGGATATTGGATTAGGTGTTAGACATCATCAAACTGAAAGGGAGAAAGCTGAAAAAAAAACATCTTTAGATAATAATCATTAGGAAAGCTATCTTCTTAGAGTAGCTTAAATCTATTTATTCGTTTAATCGGCTTTCACGTACTCTTTCGCTGTTCAGAAAGCGGCCTCATATTATTGTTGTTGTTTTTTTTTATGTTTTTTGTTTTGTATTTTTTTGCTAAAGGAAAGATACATTGACTGACAGGAGAAGTTATAATTGTTTTCATACGATTCATATACTGGCACTTTTCCTTCTTGTTTCACGTTTTGTCCAAACAAATGTGCTTCTTTCAGGGAGAAGAGTCATCAAAAGAAACAATCAATGATACCTGAGAGCAAACTTAGTCATGATCGAAAGCAAAAAAAAAAAAAAAAAACGAAAAAAGAGAGAAGAAAACTTTGGTCTGCCAGCAAGCACAGATTGTAAAAAAATCGTAACTGATATTCGAAGAGAATGTCGAAAAGACAAGAAGAACTCACGACAAATGTATATCATATAACATAAATAAGAGCTTTGAAAGGTTCTTGACCTAAGTTCAATAAAACAAAACAGAAAAATTCAAGGAAGAACATGAGCAGATCCTAGCAGAGACAACGATATACCTACACTATGACAGCAATGTAGCGAATAGATTTCTAAAGCCACCGCACCAGGCTAGAGTAAAGAACCAGAAATATCACAAAACAAACGCAAAGGCAATGATAATGGTCCGCGACTCTCCGACACTGAATGGCTCGTTGGACCGAGAAAGATCATCAGGGTGGGATACAAGTGCTATCAAAGTGCTTGAATGGTAATCAAAATGAAGAATCTAAAGGCTTTTTTTTATCTAAGGTTGGTTAAATTAAGCCCGACTAATGGTATTGAACTTGATGCAATTTATCTTTTCTCGAGACACACATACGTTGCGGATAAAGTAAGAGGTGAAGAATTTACAACAATACGTCTCCAGAATTTGCTGCATTAATCAACTGTTCTTCATCTGAAAGAGCTATGCCTAGCTTTAAAGTAGTAGTAAAATTTCAGCTAATCTTTAGTCTCCGCGAGTCAACTCTCTAAACAGCATAAACAATAAGCTTTTTTCCGTAACTCTTACGTCCAATCGTTTTCTGCGGTCAGAGTTCTCTCTCATTTTGCTCCGAAACCTTGTACTGGGGCGATAACTATCTACCAAACTCAAAATAGAGTTGACTAGGTGAGAATCGATTCCATCACCCAGCCATCTATCAACCTCAAGGTAGAGCTGATAAGATGGGATGCCACCCATTCAGCAGATGATCCAGTCATCTATCAACTCCAAGGTAGATTTGATTAGATGGGATGCCACCCATTAAGCAGATGATCCAGCCATCTATCACTCCAAGGTAGATTTGAAAAGATGGGATGCCACCAATTCTGCAGATGATCCAGTCATCTATCAACTCCAAGGTAGATTTGATAAGATGGGATGCCACCCATTCAGCAGATGATCCAGCCATCTATCAACTCCAAGGTAGATTTGATAAGATGGGATGCCACCCATTCAGCAGATGATCCAGTCATCTATCAACTACAAGGTAGATTTGATAAGATGGGATGCCACCCATTCAGCAGATGATCCAGTCATCTATCAACTCCAAGGTAGATTTGATAAGATGGGATGCCACCCATTCAGCAGATGATCCAGCCATCTATCAACTCCAAGGTAGATTTGATAAGATGGGATGCCACCCATTCAGCAGATGATCCAGCCATCTATCAACTCCAAGGTAGATTTGATAAGATGGGATGCCACCCATTCAGCAGATGATCCAGTCATCTATCAATTCCAAGGTAGATTTGATAAGATGGGATGCCACCCATTCACCAGATGATCCAGCCATCGATCAAACCAAAGTCAGAGCTGATTAGACTGGACCCAACCCCATAACCAGATGACTTAGCAGTCTATCAAACCCAAGAACTTCTCAAAGTTATCCCAACGCTCTGCTAACTTTGTAATGTGGCACACTGAGATGTCACAATATCCTATCTTCAGTTGCTATGCAATGGTATCTTGCATTGATATCAGGTAAAAAACCGAATATATTTATCAAATTCACAGAAGTATAGGGATTTTGAGAGACGACAAAAGACTTCGACGCCGGGTCATCTATGTAAATACACCATTATGACTGATGTGGACAACTTTTGCAGAGTTTTTTTTTATCTGGAATACTTTACGACGCCGAAGTTATTGTTTGATATAAAAAGAGCAAGTTAAAAAAAGTGAAAGAACCTCGCAGTGCTATGACACGGTCAGAGGACAGGTAAATTTCTTTGTAAAACCTTTGCAACTTAAAGGAAAGGGTATTTTGATTCTATCTAATGTATGGAAACGATTTTGTTATGCCCTTATTTATGGAAATGGGCATACGGATAATATTTATAGGTATATGGAATTCTACTCACAGTACAAGACGCTGTAAACCTCTTCAGCCTTATAAACATTAAGAACAGCTGTAGCGGCCACAACTACAGCTGTAATTATTCCACTATCCAAAGTTCCGATGTTAGCTACTGGCTGTGATGATTCTTCTCGTGCAACATGCTGGATTAAACATGCAAGGGAACACGGAGCAAATGGAAGAAAAAAAACAATTATCACATTTTTGATTATAGTTAAGATGAAGAAAAAAGTTACAGGTGATAGGTTACAATAAAGATGGAATAAGAAACAATAGGATGTGGCTTAGTCTAACGGAAAAGTCATCTTGTCATCTTTCTAAATTACATGCGCAATCACAACACTAACCAAGGCTAGTCTAAAGCAAAGGTCTTATCGGTAAATTTGATTCTCATTATTGAAACGCATGTTGCAATCATACCGATTTACCTAGGCAACCTCACAGACAATCATACCGATTCACCCAGGCAACCTCACAGACAATCATACCGATTCACCTAGGCAACCTCACAGATAATCATACCGATTCACCTAAGCAACCACACAGACAATCATACCGATTCACCAAAGCAACCGCAAAGACAATCAAGTCACCAAGAAATTCATATCAGCTCACCAAGGCCATCAGATCCTCCAAATATTTTCATATTTGATTCTTGGTTGACAATGAATAAAAAAGGTGTTACTCTATAGTTTGTGAGTGTTCGGGATTTTAAAAGTATGTATAGAATTATAATTATTTTCCTTTCCTTTCCACACCATAGCTAAGTCGAAGATACTACATCTAAAACCAGTCGCTTCTAAGGCTAACCGTGTTGTATTGATTGGTTAGAGTGTACTATCTTCTTCTGATCAACTCCGAAATATTGAGGTAGCAAATTTTGGAGTCTTCCATTTCCTGCGATCTCAAATATATTTGGGAAGAGACTTACACACACCTAAATATCGAGTTAGGAGGTTTTGGAGACTTTTGTCACCTGTGATCTCAATATATTTGGGAAGAGACTTGCACGTACCTAAAACTTGGAGCCTTCCATCTCTCTGATCATTAAAAATGAATTATTTCTTAAATAAAATATGTTTATTCAATTAAAATCTCTAAGATTTGCTGCCGCAGCGCGGGCTTGTTGTTGCCAAAGCGAGCGAGAAAAAAGATGTCACTGTAGAAGAAACCAGTTATTGCAGAGAAAAGGAATCCTGTTTGTACCTAAATAAATACCAGAAAGGCATTTTCATAAATCTATGGGAAATATTTTATGTAGCCTTTATCGCGGGCATTTCAACATCTGCAACTTAACAAAAATCTGTGTACCTTATTCAACGCCATTGGAAAGCTGAGCAGTTAAATAAAACAGGGAAAAAAGCTCTTCTAAAATTGTTACTGAGATGAAGTTGACAATACTTTAAGAACAGCAAAAAATAAATTCACCAAGTTGAGAGTGAGAAGAACAATAAGCAAAAGCAGCATCTCCATATTTTTTGCGTAGATCTGACTTCAGGGACATTCAAAACTTTACTGTTGCTGTCTGTTGAAAGGTACAAGATATAATCATCAAATATCCCTCTGCGCACGAAAGGATGTGAAAGATTAAACAAAAATTCATCTTTTTTTCTTTTACACGAATAATCTTTTACACTGTACGGTCCTCGTTATCCACCCAAAATATCCTTTTTTCCATTTAAGGCGACTCTTGGTTTAATGTCAATAATTATTTCCGTTTCTTATAATATATATGTGCATTTTTTTTAAATAAAAGTATGACCAGTCCTTAACTGATAGGGAAAAATTACGAATATTTTTAAAACAGAGTTATTGGGTTTTTTATATATTTTTTCGTACTGCCTGCAAACATTTTAAAGTCTAAATGGGTCTACATTAACGATGTTTTATTCTTTGTTTTGATCCCACCTACACACTAGTTATTTGTGATTTAGCTTTCTCCTTGGAGTAGCAAAGCTTTTAAAGAACAGCAGATGGCCAAATTTTTTAAAGCAAGTAGTTAGATGAACTACATTATAAGGCTGGATTAAAACAAATTGTAGTGAATTTTAACGTCGCATTCTAAAGTAGAATAAAATACAAGTTTACTGTTAGCTGTTGAAACAAACTCAAAATGTTCTCTGTTCTTCAACAGCCCGGACGATGTTCGAAGCTACTGACAGATGTTTACCTTAGCTGCAGCTGCTGACAGATTCAATCACTTGAAAAGTTTGAAGATAAAGCTCGAAAGACACAACGACTATATATATATATATGAATATATGCGGATGATAAATTTGAACAAATTATCCATTGATACAGAGACAGCAATAAAATACCCAATGCAAATAACTCGGAGATGCTGTGGCAGAAACGAAGCAGTCAAAAGTCCAGGAGATTTTGGCTAGAATCTTCTGACGTCCAGAGGTTTTGACCTTTGCACTTGCAGTCGATTTCTTTTCATGGATCACAACGCTCTGAGAGTCTTGTCTGAGACAACAAAGTCTTTGCTTACTGTTGCAGCAAACAGGCTTTCATTTGGAGTCAATACACTACAAGACACATGTAGAGTACAGGAAGACAGAAACAGCAATGCATGCGTCTAAACTGAATATCTGCGTGGGCAAATCCATCTTTTAAAAACGAGACTAGTCTAGTCTGTTTCAGTATTCGTGCTATAAATCAACAGTGAAATAAAACTTTTAGGCTATACCCGAAACCCTTGAGGATCATTTTCTTCAGATTTGTCATAAAATATAAATAGGTCCAAAGACAATACCACTATCAGATGCAAGCGACTGCGTATTTGTGTACAGATGATGGTGATGCCAACACTACCTATTTACATTGTGTATCACCTTTGGGTTACTTTGGTATTCAAAGTGTATCACCAGTTGGCCCTCGTTGCTTACCAACTGGTGCTGCAATCAAGACATCGCGATCAACGTGGTACCTGAGAAGACTATATAAGGTTTCACCCTAAGCAGCTATCTCATCGCACTCTAATGAAACCTTTGAACTATGTTTTCATTAGTCAACATCCTCAGCCACAATGAGTTACTGATGATAGTGGAGGTTCACCTCAATTATTTATACATGTGTGAGAATATCATGTCTTCCAACTCGAGGAAGGCGACAGCCCTCGGAGTGAATCAGAACTTTGCTGATATTGGCTTCCCACCTGCATTGTGAAAGGCAACGCAACGTACTCTTCATCTGTACAGCTCCGCACCTAGTACCGGTATCAGTAGTAATAAGCGAGATATTCATTTTCTGCATGAAACTCTGTAGCATCCTGATGAAACCAATGAGGCAGCTAAGTTATTAGGGCAAAATTGTAAGCAGTCTCTCAAACAAATATTAGTAGTAAAAAGCGACATGTTCATTGTCCGCATGAAACCAATGATGCAACTACGTTATTACGGCAAAATTGTAAACAGTCGCTCAGTATATCTTAATCATACCTGCAATGTTTAAATTTATCACAGCAAGGCGCTGGTGGCTCATGTACATAGTTCCAGCGAGGTTCTGAATGTGCTGCAAATTTTAACGAACCGGTATTTAATTGGAATCGTATTCTTCCAGAATAGGGACAGACTTCAGACAGTCTGTGACAGCTGCCTGCGTCATTCCTTCGTCTCAACAAAGACAAAAGAGTTCGTTTTACCCTTTCCTGCAAACCGCGTGATCTGTTATCTGTATCACTAACAAAGCAAGACTAGGTCTTCTAAGCGTAGAAAGAATATGCAGAGCAACTTATCTCCTGAATTCTAAGCATAACCATGGACATAATTGCTGTGCTCAATTACATGTAGATTGTTTCTGATATATTTCAGATTATGAGAGTGGGTAAAAATACAAGGGAAAAATGTTATATCTTCTTCTTATGCAATAAACATAAGCTGTAATGTTCATAGATAGAATAATCAGAGAAGATGAATCTTTACTTGTCAACTTCTATTTTCATGCAATCTTTTATCCCCGATCTGACAAGTTGATATGTTGACAAATATATTTTTTTCAGTGCTGATTGGCTTTAATGAAGATTTTCTATGCCTGAGAGAATGAAGTTAATTTTCCTTATCGCTGTTTAAATATTAGTTGTATGTGCATCTCCGCGTCTTGTTTACATTACTTAACTATTGCTATATCAACGTTCCAGGTTAAATACACTATCTTCTGTTCAGACAAATTCCCAAATTTTCCCGCGTTGTCCCAAGTTCAAGGTCCTGTGTATTTAGAACAAAAGAGATGACATTAAGAAGTTCACATTTTTAGAGTTTTAGATATAGCAGCTGAATAGTCACCATGGGATGAAATTTAAGTGGGGTTGCAAAAATTATCGTCAGCAGTGGTTACATAATGTTTGTCTGAATAACGAGATTAAATCATGATACCCACATTGTGATCATTACCACTTTGAATAAAGCGTTTATTATTTCATTTCAAACCGCTATTCTTCTATAATAAAGTACTGCATTAGATTTTACCAATTCCCACTCACAGTTTAGAGTCCTTGTAAAGTCATGAATTGATCTACGTGCATCATCTTGTTGTTACATTTTATGCGCAATTAGTGAAATAAAGAAAGAAAGAACAATTATTATACAGACGAATAGTTCTAGCGCAATCTGTTTTGTTCAACTCATGTTACCCAAGTTCTTGTTGTTTTTCTATAATTGTACACACCTGTGAATAACATAAAGCTCAATATGTTAAAAAAAAAAGAAAAAAAACTAATACCTGTAACTATTAATGATTTACCGTCAATTCATTTTAGTTTTAAAGCATCAAATATAAATCTGGCTATTTTTGGCCCCACTGTTTCATAAGAGAACATTGCAGGATTATGCTTAAATAAAATGACACCAATGGCACAGCTCGCATATATGTGATGTTATCATAATGCTATAAAACCACGGCCGCAATGTCGATCAATCTGTGTGACAAATGAAACTGTTTTGTGTGGAGCTTAAAGCTTTGAAAATAAGTTTTATGGCGATCGAAGCTTTGCTACAGCTACATATCGGTGCTGCAAGGCGCCATCTCACCAGCCTAGTCTCTGAGCAGGAGTTGTTATGGTCGGTTGTTGGCACTCACTCTGTTTTAGTATAATTGAAGATAAAAAGAAAATATGAGTTAAATAGGCTAAGCAAAAAAAAACAAGAAAAACCACAAAAAAGTGAACACCTTTTCAAATGTGCACGAGATAGCGGCCCTCGGATTTTTAGTCTACTGCACAATCAGTAATGATGATAAGGAAGAAAACATTCGCCAAATTCACGCTCTGCAGGAAAACGAGGGCAATCAAAATCAAGGAACATAAACTAATCAGGCCTCAAGTGTTAGGGCAGTGCACGAAAAGAACATTAGATTCAAAAGTCTAGTTGTTCTCCTCTGATTTTACATTTGAAGAACTTCTTACAAGGAATGCATGTAGTAAACAAATCCAAACAGCAAATGCCAGAAATACGTGTCAACAAGAGAGGAAGATATTAAAGATACGGGCAAAACCAAGCAGTTAATACAAGAAGGAGATTAAAGTGCAGACAATAATAATTGTACTTTATTTCTTAAAGGATATAACTACAATTAACCATGTCGGGATGTGAGGCTTTGTCGCTTATACCCTGCCCACATTGAACTCTCTCAAGATGCTGGGCACTAGACAGGGCAGAAGAAACCATACCCATTTCTTTGCTCATAAAATATTGAAAGCTTTGAGAAATATTACAAGCTGGAGACATAAAATATGTTATTTCAGTTTGTTTAGTGACTTTAAGAGCTGTAAATACATATACATTTATATTCCTGAAAATATAGTTTGGGTTGATTGTAAATCATTTTCACAATAGTACAGATAGTTGGCGTTTTAGGCCAAACGGAGACGACTTTAGAGTAGCGTCCAACAGAACACATCACTAACTCCTATCGTTTGAAGAAGTTTTGAAGAACATATCATATTCAATATGTTAAAAATTTTGCATGTAACATGTCTAGCCGACAGGCTACTCTACAGAGAGAATGTTCCTATTTATTTGGTTTACTAAAAACTGCTTTGAAATACCATTCCGAGATCATAATGTCAAGCTTAGCTATCACTAGGATTATAAAGCATGCACAAATAGAACACATACAGACTATTGTCACAAGGAAACATTTTTAAAATCACATTTATTTGCGCTAGGCAAACTCATACTGAGTAAGTCTGAACGCTTAGAAAAAGGATCGAAAGAATAACAAGAACAAGAACAAGAACAAGAACAAGAACAAGAAGAACAAGAACAAGAACAAGAAGAAGAACAAGAACAAGAACAAGAACAAGAAGAAGAACAAGAACAAGAACAAGAAGAAGAAGAAGAAGAAGACCAAGACCAAGACCAACAAGAACAAGACCAAGACCAACAAGAACAAGACCAAGACCAACAAGAACAAGACCAAGACCAACAAGAACAAGACCAAGACCAAGACCAAGACCAAGACCAAGACCAAGACCAAGACCAAGACCAAGACCAAGACCAAGACCAAGACCAAGACCAAGAACAAGACCAAGAACAAGAAGAAGAAGAACAAGAAGAAGAAGAAGAAGAAGAAGAAGGAGGAGGAGGAGGAGGAGGAGGAGGAGGAGGAGGAGGAGGAGGAGGAGGAGGAGGAGGAGCAGAAAAGGCACGTTCTAGCTCTGCTTTTTTCATATTTGTTGATCACGATTCAAATATATCCCGACCGCGGACAATTTTCAGGAAACTTTATCGTTAAATAAAGTAAGAAATAGCATATTTTTTTTCATTTAAATTTAGATTATTTATTAAGTTATCTGAGGAGATTAATACATCATGGGATGTTATGAAAGAGATTTAGATCCTATAACATGATTATGGAAATACCGTTCAAGTTTTTTGTTCTAATGTGTACCAACTGTATTGAATAACTAAATAAATGTAATTCCAGATATACAGATATATCGATGCATCCAGTACAGAAAATCGTCGTAAAAGCAAAATAGAAATAATGTTGCTTGATCTCACAGCGCCCTTACTTTAATGTTTTATTTGTTTCTCTCATTCCCTATAAAGAGGCAAGAATTCCAAGTAAGAGCGTTTTCATTTCACTCCATATTGCAAAAATAAGGTTAATAGAGTTAGGCTTTGAAAGAAAAAAAAATACATCAAGTTTATAACGGAGATGGAATGGTGCTGTATAACTTTAAAAAGTATATTTTACTGGAGAGGAAAAGAAACAATTAATGATAGCCAGAGAACCGTGTTAGAGCCAAACACACACACACACATACAAACACATAGAAACTCCAAACCACGTTAATTTTTTTTTTTTTGCGATTTATTGTACCATACTATGGAATTAGAAACTGATCTTAAAAAACTTATCAAATTAACTGACAAGACAAGAAAGGTCTCCTTACTTCAGATTTTACTTCATCGAGAGAATAATAATAAAAGGAGAATTAGTAGACTCTTAATGTTTAACTTTATGAGGACATTTTTTTTTAGAAAAAGTGAATCCATAACTTTCTAATTTTTGTGATGTATTGTTTCTTGCTTTCTCTTTTCTTTAACCTGGTTTTTTTTTTCCTCGTCCCTTTCGTTAGCGACTGACATTGAGGAAACTCTATGAAGGACATGGTTGTAGGATACAAACTCTTCCCTTTGCGTTCATAAAGTCTCACTTGTCGTGGTGTCAGGCTTTCTGCAGAGTTGCGGCTCACTATGTCGACCCATGGCGGACTTTTTGTGACTATATCTTTAGAGATTTGCCACAGCCAATTTAGAAAATTTAGGTGGTTTATTATAAGTTATAAACTGAATAAAACGTATTTTCCTGTTGCTCAGTAAATTGTGCAGTGAGCATGTCTGAGTATCTTTGCAGTTATACTCACTAATCTTGCCTACCCTTGGGTGGGCGTTCCAAGTGCGTTAAAAGGCTTTTCAGAGTGTCAAGACAGAATCAATAAGCAAAACACAAAATGTTTAAATCAGAATAATCGAAACATAAGTATGCTGTAATCAAATGTGCGGCAAATATTGATAATCAAAACTGTGTACTTGAAAAAATTAAAGCAGCTAGACAGGCAAACTTTTAAAACAACTTAAAAGTTTGAGAGGCTTGATGCTATGTTTAACATTTAGCCGGATTCAATGAAAAAGACTTTACCAAGTAGATTCACGGATCTGTGAAGTGGTCATGACCCAGCTGGTCCCAACACTGACCAGTATCCACCATATGGTTGGCTGAGTCACTTGACTGGAGTGGTCATCTTGCCAGCCCTTGCCCCTATCTAGCAAGTTCGTGTGGTCATCACTAGAAAAGTCAGTGACCACCACACGGTACGTCTCAGGTCTCTCCACTGCCAATTCGTTTGACCACACGATTAGGGGAGATGCGCGCTGGCAGACAGGAAATACAGGCATTAATTGTTTCTAATGAATATCAAGAAAAATACAAGAAAACCAACAGGGGGAGGGGAGCAGCAGAAGGAGACCATCTGTTCACTGCGTTCAGTTCATGTTTTTTTTTTTTTTTTTGTTAACCGATGTTTTCAGATTCTTTGATAATAATTATGATGAATAAATGAACGAAAGTTTTGTTTTATCAAGCAATGACTATCAGATCTGTACGTATCATTCGTCTACATTTAAGATAAAGAAAAAAAAAACGATTCCCATAGCACTTGTCCACGCCTCTTGCATCCAATAAATGAATGTTATCAAAGGAAGTCTTACAGTAACATTAAAAGGGCAGATTACGAGTTGAAAAAGAATAAATATACCAGAGTCAAAAAGTTATGCCCAAAAAAAAAGAGCTTTTATCATCTTCAAAGACATTGTTCCGCATCGTACTTAAACAAGGAAAGAACAGAAAACTATATTCATTATCTTCTAAAGGAATTAGCAACATTCGAGTCTTCAGTTGGTCTAATGGAATGACCATTCCATGAGGCTGTTTAGCTTATAAATTAATTGTCACGTACTAATGATTTTTGTCAAAGGTAAAGCTTTCAAAAATGACAGTCTCTAGGATGAACTTACCCAATGAAGAAAAGTGACTTGATCAGTATCGTTAGGAGCACACCAGGTGTGCTTCTTCAAAACTCTTTTGTCTTGTGCACAATTCAATCGGTATAGAATATTGGCCTTGGCTAAACTATTCCTTTGTTTGAGAATATAGAGAGTCCACTCAGAGCCGCAGTCTGGTGTTCCGTGAGGCTCAAACACTATACAGATGGCACGATCCTTGCTCGATAGTCTCTTGAAGGTCACCTGGCACCTCACTTTCAGCTCAATGGCTGGTACCATCTTAAGATCTTGAGGCTTCCGTCTGTTATAGACACTTATTTCACTTCGGTTTAGATCATAGGTTCTCTCGCAGTCATCATAAGCCAAATCAACGCGCCTCTCGGCACTGCCGATGTGCAGCACCTTCAGGTGAATCGTGAGGTCACTTATATTCACTGGAGCAGTATTGCTCACCTTGCGCAGTTCCAATCTGATGTTGTTGCTTCTAGTGCATTGTTCGCCAGCATCCAAATGCCCTGCATAAACAAGTAAGAACATTGTGTGTGCCCCAGCATACGCAACAAGTTCAACATTTTGGTCAGCCAAACGTATTCTAGGATAGTCCTGTACAAGACATAGATGTTCATTTTTATTTTCGGCTTGGAAAAACATTATACACCTTTGGAAGGCCCTGCCAGTATCCTTAGGAACAACCTTAACATCTATCTGGTCAAAGGATGAAAAAAAAATCACTAAACAATCATATGGCTAAGTATTCATTACGGGGTAGTATTCAAAACTACATATACCATTTTACAGTCATTCTCTGGCAGAAAGAGATTACGATAAGTCAGATAATTAATATTTTAAACACTTAAGGCTGCTCTGTAAAATATATTTTTTCCTCTACACAAATAAAATTAATTCAAAATATACATATATATATATATATATATATATATATATATATATATATATATATCCGTATACATATATATATATATATATATATATACATACATAAATACATACATACATACATACATATATATACACATAAATAAATAAATAAATAAATATATATATATATATATATATATATATTTATTTATTAATACTCCATTAACAGCATGGATATAGCACTGAAACATATGTTATAGCAAAAGATATAGTGAATTTACATGTCATGTACTAGTTCCTCAAGTAACAGCAACAACAAAAAATTAAAAAAGTAAACTCTTAAATTAATGTGACTGGCCTTTTCCCTTTCTCTGTCTCTCTGTCTCTGTCTCTGTCTCTCTGTCTCTCTGTCTCTCTGTCTCTCTGTCTCTGTCTCTGTCTCTGTCTGTCTCTGTCTGTCTCTGTCTCTGTCTCTGTCTCTCTGTCTCTGTCTCTGTCTGTCTCTGTCTGTCTCTGTCTCTGTCTCTGCCTCTGTTTCTGTCTCTCTCTGTCTGTCTCTCTCTCTGTCTGTCTCTCTGTCTCTGTCTCTGTCTCTCTCTCCCTCCCTCAGTGAGCCAAAGAGGTTTTCACATGGCTTAATTGAACTATATTATGTGGAAATATAAAAACCTATGAATGGATTTGGGTCAGTCTAAGTTAAAAAAAAGAAGATGCAAGCTATCAATCTTTGATCCAACAACAACCTGTCTACGGTCTATTTCAAAGCAGTTAAGGTGCATGTTCGAACAAAAAAGCAAAAATAAAATGCTGACTGGTAATCAGGTACCTATTGACCGCAAGTCATTCCACTTGTCCAATGGGCTGAATGAGCACAGTATTAAAGTGTCTTTGCAAGTTTGGTAGTGTTATAGTTATCAAGTTTGTTGCATCTTAATTTATATAATTTAGAGACAAAAATCACTGATCGTAGTAAAGAAGCTTTTCTCAGTAGCACAAGGTATTATACATATCGAAGAAAGGCATTAAAACTGGTACCATGTTCGATCATAGTAGGTAGGGAGCAAGTGACAGGGGATGGTGAATACAGATTTTCCCCTAATATTCCAGAGCTACACTGCTTTCGTTATTGCTATAGCTATAAATTAAAAAAAAAAAAAAAAGAAAATAGGCAAATTATGTTGTCTTTTATTTTAATAACACTCAACTTATCGTTCTGTTGCAAGAGAGATAGATAGAATGAGAGAGAGATAGATGGATAAATAGAGATAAGGAGATATAAAGCTAAAAAGAAACGAAGAGGGATAGAAAGAGATAAAGAGATAGATATGGGTAGAAATTGATGGGTAGATAGATACTGATAAACTGATAGAGGTACAGAGAGAGAGAGAGAGAAAGAAAGAGAGAGAGTGTGTGTGTGAGAGAGAGAGAGAGAGAGAGAGAGAGAGAGGGAGGGAGGGACATTAGAAAAATAGTAACAGAGAGAACGAGAGAGTTGCACCAATAGGGAGAGTTGGGAAATCTGGAGCGTGGCGAGCAAGTAAAGACTGAGAGACAAACGCACAAGCAAAAAATAGAAAGAGAGAAGACATAGACATACTCGTATCGAGAAAGAAATAAAGAGAACAGAAAGCAATACAATGGCGATATGAAAACAGAAAAAAAAGGAAAAGGAACAAGGCAATCATAGAGACAGAAAGGCAGAAACAGCTTTAGTGATAATTATGTTTTATAAAGGAGCAAAGAAAGTGGAGGAACAGAAGAAAAACATTAAAAAGACAGAGGGTGAAGAAGCTAGGTAGCCTAGAAAAAGAAAAATATGAAAAAAGCTAAGAATGTAGAAGGAGGCTTGTTTGATTGTTGTTTGATATAGACTACCAACAACGCTGTGATCTCAAGTATCCATTAGATCGATTAGTAGTGAATAATTTTCATATCTCATTTACAATCAACGGCACGGAAGCGGTATGGCGGAGATTCAACCATAAAACATTCGACAGATCTATCAAAACCAGTCTACCAATTCTGGCCTAGAATAGCGTGTTAAAACTAGGTGCGACTAAAGAAAAACAATATGTTTAAAACTGTATAAATGTTGCCGCAGAAGGGAGATGAGTTAAAAAACCCGAGTTTTTATTGGCTGCCTCTCCCTCACTCCGAAAAAAAAAACCCGTCTCACTGCTTCAAGACTGCTGTAACTAAGATTTTTTTCAGATTTCAATTTGCTACATTTTTTGAAAATTATCTCCCCTGGAGTACATTGTCTCCAAAACTCAGATCTCTATCTCCAAGAGTAGTCTCAATGCAGAATTTCTATACTGATTTCAACACAAAAAAGATCTTGTAACAACCGTGTAACGGCCGATAGCGGAGTCTTATGCTATGATATTTGGTATGTGCGGTCCCAGATTCCGGCGGTTTAGATTTTTACTTTTCATGCATATAGATGCAAATCTCAAAGGTGTTTCTTGTCAGTTGCAATAGGAAAAAACAGCTTTATGCATGCACGTTGAGGCTAGCCGGATGACTTTTCGGGCCGATTCATACACGAGATGTGACAATCAGTTTCCTTTCTACCGCCGCATCAGCCAGTAGTGCCTAGAAATGTTTTGGGCAAAAATAAACTTTCGTGAATCAAGAATCTAGCCTGTTGATTCCCTTTCGGCCAATCTGAGCTCTTAATCCATCCAATGATCTTTTATTGTTTTATTCTCTACAATCTTGACAGTAACTATACACTTCGGATTGATGAGAAAGATAGAACATTCCCCAGCGCTATGGGTAGAGTTCCTTCTTGAAAATATGTACCCTGTAAGATGAAAGGTTAAACATGAGTAATCAAGGAAAGCTACCATCTTCCTTTTTGTGTAGCAAAAAGTGATAAAGCAGCTAACCAAAAGCTCTTTTCAGAGAGAAGCTTATACTTTTCAGGCCGAGGATATAAAACTTAGATTGAACTAGTCTACCATTGCAAATTATAGTAGACTTTTAATTCCAATAAACACATATGCTTTCAAGGAACCAAACTGTATAAGAGCTGGTAGATGGTACAAATCAATATTTTGTAGGGAATGACAGAATCATATGTCACAACTGAAATGGCTCTACAAAAACAGAATGAACAACTGTGCATTAGACAGAATTATGACGGTGTTCCTCTTGTAATAATCCACACAAACTAAAAGGAGACGTGATTTATTCTAATAAAAAGGCAATTTGGTTTGACTTTAATGAGTTTTTGTTTTCCACCAATTCCCGCAAGATGGTGTGGATCAATTAATGTTTGGTGGTAATATAAGTTTATTTCATTTTATTTCATGTGCGAATAGTATAAACATGTATGCTTTATACAGAGTTCTGGCTGTTTTCTCCGTGTACATATCCACGGAACATCTAAGCAGATATAAAATTCAATCAGAGGACAAGGTTCCTTGACTTTTATGGTAATCTTTTCCACTAACTAGTACAAGATGGTGCAGATCAATGGATGTGTTAAGATTGGCATATTTATTATGATGACGCTGTCTGCATATGTAAAGTTATACAAAAAAAGGAGGGGGGGGGAGGGATTTGGATGGGGAGAGTTCACCCACTTAACAGCTAAGAAGTCTAACTGAAGATCAGTCTGTTCTTAAAAAAAAGGGGGGGGGGGGGGGGGTGGGGACGAGGTGGAGGGGGGCTAGTAATATTTTAAATGTCTAGACGCTCGGTCTAAAGAAATTTTAAGAAATATGGCAAAACTTGAAATTTAATCCTTCCTTAGGTGCCAAGTTTGACTCGGAATTGAGAGAACCAAGCGCCTGCTTCACATCATGTCAACCAACATAAGTCCAAGCCTAGCAGTAACAAAAACTTCTCAGCAGGCCTACTTTCGTTAAAAAAAAATAAAAACAAGGATCTAATATGCAAGATTTAGATATTTTTAAAAGAATCTAGAATCTTGATAAAAAAAAATTAGATCTAGATCAAGATTTATAGTGGAATTAGGGAAAAAAGTGACCGTTCGGACATTTGACAATTTCACGTGGCAGAATTATCCACATCCATACAATAGTATTGAGCAGCAATATGCTTTCAGAACTCTCTCAATGTTTCTATTGGTCATGACGGTACAATTTTTGTACGAGTCTTGAGCAATCCCTTTTCTGTTCTTAATTTTTGTTTCACTCCTGCCATATGCTGTTACCGTAAAGCCGAGATAGCTGAGTTTGTTGACCTGTTTACCTTAGTCTGTCAAATGTGCAAGGTGACACTTTTGAGTCTTTTGACTACTTCCATACTTTCGGTTTTAGTCATTTTTAGTTCCAGCCCTTTATCTCTACTTTCTTCTACCACAACATGCAGTATGTATTTGAGCGTCTTTTCTGTTTCTGCAATAAGTGTCGTGGCGTCGTGGTATCTCAGATTGTGAAGGTTTTGTCCTCCCAGCCTCACTCCATCCAGATGCGTGATGCCTCTCAATATCAAAACTCTACACAGATTGAAGAGGTCTGATGCCAATACGCAGCCTTGTCGTACGCCTCTCCTATAAGTTAAAACTCACAAAGTTCATTATCACTTCTTACTGCTGCTGTTTCTTCCCAGTAAAGATTTCTCGGCGTTCTCAGATTTTTACGACTAATAGCAAACTCCATCAGCATTATGAATAGTTCTTCATGTTTTACCATATCGATTGCTTTGGATTGGTCAATAAAAAGCAGGCTGAAGTTTTTCTGTGTGTCTAGGCTTCCGTTACTAAACATTTGGAGGGTGAGGATAGCATTGGTCTCTCCCTAACTGTTAAAAATCTAAGCTGTGTCTTAGCTACTACTGGTGGTATTTTACCTCTCCATCAAAGTTCTGGGAAATAGTATCATAGTATGGCTTATTAAACTTGTTGTGCATATGCATTCACAATGTGTTGGAACTGGCTGTTTTGTTAGTGTGGTGACAATAGATGTGCTTAGATCTTTGGGTATCTTCCTTGTGTCGTATATGGTATAGAGCAGCTCTGTCATTTAATTGCGTCCGTTTTCCATCCCTTTTGATAAAAAATGGTTCTTGCATGTATTCTGAACATCTTTTGAAATACGTTTTTGATTTAAAAAGGATGTCCTCAGAGCTTGATTTAATACACCTACTTTGTAATTGTGATTTCTTTAAACTCTTCATGCATATATTTGCAATATGTTGTTTTATCTTCTATTTCTTGGCAGTATTGGTTTTCATCCTCCTCTTTTGCCTTATTGCATGTTTCTTTGATGAGTTTATGTAAGGATTTACACTTTGAGGACAGAATTCATATTTCTCCCACAGTCCATAAGTTTAGTATTTCCCTCTCTATCCATTTCATGTTTTCCCTTCTATTTATAGTAGGCAACTTCTCTTACGTTCCTACGGTGATGAATTATCAATTACAAATTTAAAAAAAAATAGATTTAATTGTTTTAGAATGATTTTCTCTTTGTGTTTCTAGCTTCCTGTCATGCAGTACAATGTACTTCAGTTCATAATGCTTGGACACTGGTATGAATAGTTTGATTTTATTGCACAGACTTCTTTGTCATGTTGAAGAAAGAGAGTGTACAGAATAGTTTATTTGAAAACGTATTTCACTAATGCTTATAATTTAATGTTAAATCAATGAAAAGCAAGTCAGGGGCACCTCTCTTTGAATCTGGTCATTACTGTCTGATAGCATCAAAATTGAGTTATAACTGATGTTATGTTGCATCCGTATAAACACCATTGCACCGACCAGTAACCATATAATGGCTTGCCCGAATGTCGGAGTGAGTAAAATTAGTTTTAGGACAAAGGTTTCGCCTATTGATAAATTTCCTTTTTATTTGTGCTTCTTCTCATGTAAAGTGTGAGAAAATACAGGTAAGCTGAAGCTACGAGTCTCATTGTAGCAATGTGTACAGATACATGCACGCCTCACATCTAAGAGGCTCATATTGTAATAGTGAGCACAGGTTAAAACGCACACTATTCAAGCTGGAACGTTCAAATTGCATTTTACAAGCGCGCTATTCAACGGAAGCTAAAAGAATCTTTTTTAACTGTAGTGATTAATGCACCTAAAAGCTCGCTTTGCAGTTTTAACTATGAGACGCAAATTATAGGAATTCATGCTCGGTTTTTAATTCAACCTATCAGATATCTTGTGCAGCATGCCAAAGAGAATAGCTGATGAGTTTAAACATACGTAGATTTCACAAAATATGGGGGGATTTGTTTTCATGGTTTAGGTGATAAAAAGTGGTTGAAGGGCCTTTCTTTTCCTCGATTTGTAATATTTTTTTTAAAAAACGTTAATTGTTTTTCCTTCGTCTCAAAACGTTAATTCTAATAAACAATCTTACAGTACTATATTTACCTGATAAAGTAAGTTCTTGGTGACAGGGTAGGGCGTGTTTTTCTTACACATCTTGTCAGAATTCATGTTCAGAGTTTTTATTCCTGAAGCTCCAAACGACACGTGTAGTACATTCATTACAAACAGGCACACATAGATTGAAGCCAAACAACTATTGTGGCCCTTCATCCTTTATTGTCTCTCCGGCACCGTACAGATTGAACTGGGAAACAGTACAAAGGTTGTATCTGAGGGAGGAAAGTAATGTTTAAAGTTACTTAAACCAAATTATCGTCAAAAATTTAGAAGAAAATGAAAGCTATATCAAATCATATCTTCTACGTGTATAATATGAAGTACTTGAATGTCACATTTCTTTCACAAAGTAAGAAAAGATCTTAGTTGAATCAGGCAATTTGAATATTGTATTACAAGACAATAATGGCATAGTTCTTTAAAAATAATTCTTGAAGGACAAAACCGGTCTAATAGACCCTTATACTGTGCCCAGTAGTAATAAATATAGCGCTTTGGTTTTTTTTGTACTTTTTTAAATTAAATTTTTAAAA
>JAWDGP010006598.1:495000-498291 GCA_033675545.1 Elysia crispata
CAGAGAGAGAGAGAGAGAGAGAGAGAGAGAAACAGAGTGAGAGAAAGCGATGAAGAGCTTTAAAACTTTATAGGAAGAAAAATAGATTGTAAAAAAATGGGTAAGGAAAGAGTGATAGAAATAGAGAGTAAAAAAGAGAGAAAGAGAGCATGGAAAAAAGAAATGGAATATTAAGAATTTTCTACATAGAAAGATAGATAGTAAGAAAGATGCAGTAAAGTACAGATAAATAGAGAGATGAAAAGAGAGAGAGAGAGAGAGAGAGAGAGAGAGAGAGAGAGAGAGAGAGAGAGAGAGAGAGAGAGAGAGAGAGAGAGAGAGAGAGAGAGAGAGAGGAGAAATCAATGATTGGTGTTAACATAATAGTCAAAAGAGATTTACACTTCTTAGTGCATGTCAGACTTTTCTTATTCTCTCGGAGAAAAAATATTCGAACACATTTGTATCTTTGACGAAAAGTCAATGTATTCTCTTTGTAATCACATTACTATTTCTTTACATTTATCCCATTTTTTTCGATGAAGATAAGAATAAGATAAGATTTTTCTACCATCCTTCACTGTTTTGAAAACTAAAATGACACAGGTCGCCAGGACCGTTGCTACTCTGAAGTGTGGTCGACACAATGCTCTTCTCATAGGATTTTTTGCTTTTAGTTTGCAGGCGGTGCCGATTGTTCGCAACTTAAATAAATGTCTTGGCCACGCGCTGTCTACTTTCTCTAGCCTTTACAGCATTGCTTACTATTGCAGGGCTCTATACTCTCAAGTCCATTTCTAATCTTTCCTGAAAAAAAAACCCCAGCAAAACTACAGTCAGGCAGTGTTTTCAAATTATTTTTGTGTAAAAGTTATAGAAACATAAAATATGCAATAATAAAGATGATAGTGGTGTTAAAATTTTCACTTTATCTTTAATTTCTGCCGAGAATCTTCAGACACATCTCTTCCAACTCTTATCGTTACAATAAAAAAAAAACGCTCTCAGTACAAAGAAAGAGAAGACGAGTATAGAAATTGTGGGAGAGATTTGACATATTAACTTTGACCAAGTTCGTAATACGACACTATCCGACATGATATATCACAGTAACACATTAAGCTGATTACAGACCGGGAGCTTTACAGCGAAAACAACAGATGTTGAACAGGCTGAACACTCCCATTCACATAAGATGTTTTTCTAATTCAAAACTAACTTTGATTGTTTGATAGAAACTTACCTGTGCTCCTCAGGCACCGCAGAAACGTCGCAGACGGACGAAGAAAAGGTTGCTTTAGCCTTGGCAGGTCTCAGTGAGAGCTAAACAATCCATGACCATGTGGAAATATTACTTTCTCGCTCTGGCTCTTATAACCGTCACGGTTTCCTTGCAGGTAGGAAGTAAATGTATTCAAGATTTGTTCCCTCTAGTACCGTTCGAACGTTCTTCGATCATTATTTTTATAAAAATATAATTTTTACCTCATAATAAACCCCTTTGTCTTCAATTATTTTTTTTTTTTTGCTTTCTGATTATAATCCAAGTGGTATAAAAAGAATTTGTAAAATGTTAAGTCTCAAATCTACTTCTAAAAGTTCTATGTTCCTCCTAAAGGTAAACTGCTCTTCTATTTCAGCATCTTAAACTCGGACCATATTTGTTTGGTTTTTTGTTTTTTTTACTATGGCTTTTTTTATTTGTCTTTTTTTCCTCATTTTCTTTCTCCTGTTCCTTGTTTTTTTTTTCACATTTGTTCGAATTTTCAATATATTTTATCACCACATTTACTTGTACTTCTGCATCTTACTCTTACCATTATGACTAGTGTACATTAGTCTGCAACAGCCACCGTACTAATATTAACGCTACCACCACCACTCCCACCACCACCATCACCACTACCACTATCGCTACTACTAATAATAAAGACGATGATGATGATCATGATCATGATAATGGTAGTTATAGTGATTTTTACGACAAGTATGTTGATTATGGTGATGAAGACGATGGTTATATATCATAGACATTTTTTTATATTATTTAATTTAACAAATAACAATGGGCCGAAAGTTTCCACAGACACAGGGACAAGATGTACCAGACGGACCAGACCAGACAACCCAACCTGTGAGACTGAATGTTTCAGATGTACCGGGCACACCAAACGGAAATAATAGATCAGATGACCAAGACCCACCTTCACTGATCAAGTTCGGTATGTTATGTCAACATAAACCTCGCTACAGGCCAGAGGGTAAACTTTGAGATTATTAAGATTGTATGACAAGAATAAACAAACAGTTCGAGTCCATGCACTCATCTAAATCCCTACATTAGTTTTTGTGCTTAATGTGTGCAACAAAAAATATTGACTAAAATCATGAGTTGTGGCAGGGGAAATTGTCCAAAGAATCAGGATTGGCAAAGCATAATGTTTCCCTGGTAAACTTGTTCATAGTCATTGCAGTTCAAGTCCTATAGATATAGCCACATAACTCTGAGGTTCAAATTCAAATCTGCATAAGACAGTCTTATCTGAGTTCAATTGTAGAAACTAGAATTTTAGGTAGTGCTGAGCACTAATTAAGATAAGCCTTAGAGTGAAAATGACCGAAAATGCTTCTATTAATTTTTTTTTGCACAACTCCTAAATTGCGGCATCAGCACAGGTTTCTAACAGAAACATAACGAATGTTTAGTGGAAAATACAGGGAAGCAGAAAAGTACAGAAAAGGAGAAAAGTAACTGTAACTTTTTAAGTTGATCCCACATGTTGGTACACAATAACTTACTTTGTTTTCCAATATGGTTTCTATATTTTGATAATGAAAGACTTCCTGTAAAATAGGTAAGTTCCTTAGTCTGAAACACTTTGAACTTCGACCCAGCCATATCTCGTAACGAAAAACATCTCGTTTGATCGGTGCAAGTAAAAACATAAAGCGATTAACGGTTGTAAGACATGGCTTTCAATCTCATATTCTAATTCATTCTCTACAAGAGTTGCGACAAAAATCGCAGAGGCCATTAGTATCCTAGTATCGGTACAGGTAGAAGCAACTATAGGTTCAATATCCTTCTGGTCACATTGAAATACAGAATCTAGGCTGTAGCAGTTCTGCCTTCGAGAAGCTAGATTGTTTCAAGGTTACTTAGAGTTTTAAGAGTCTTAAATTTCGATTTTCTAATGAACAGATTTGACCTCAGGTGGTCTCTGGTAGATGACAAGAACCCCAGAAATTGGCCACCTCACAGCTGGTATAACATGACACTTGTCACTCACTAATGACTCACTAGCCTATATA
>JAWDGP010006599.1:5000-42500 GCA_033675545.1 Elysia crispata
TGTTCTTGTAGCAAACCCTGAAGCACGCCTGACATCCTTGTTTGGTGATGATGAAGGAGCCAAACACGAAGTAGTTGACCCGTTCCTTACAGGGAATGGTGGAGGAGATCTGTCTGACCAGTGTGACGCTCTCCAGGTCTGCGGGCTGCCCCTTAGAGTCAGTGATACGCGCTTGGCCTGGCTTCTTCCTCGTGCTCCGCACAATCACTTTCTTACAGGTCAGTTCGGCTGGAGCGAGAGGGACAAAGAAAAAAGAAAGGTTTTAGGTGGGGAAACAGGGCCTCAGACAGGAAGTGAGTGAGAGAAGAAAACAGGGAGAGACATGAGTTCATACACCCCATTTGAAGATTATTTTCATGTCATTCGAAATTGAGCTAAATCAAGGGGCTTTCGTATTCCGCTTTTCTTTTAAACCTTCTAGTACTTAAAAGAGAGACTTGGAGGATATAGAAATTTAAATTCATTTCAGTCAAGCTCATATTAACTGCATCTTACAGAAAACATTTGTGATATGTTTACATATTGCTACTACAGTTCTAGACTGTGCCGACTGCCAAAGAAAGTAAAGAAACTGGCCACAGACTGGACAGGGCTTACGCACAGGCTGGTGTTGTCAGCGCAGCGGCCCCTGTGCACACCTCGAAATCTCCTCGACAGCCTAGCTCGGCAAACACTGTGCTTCCCTCAAACCGGAAGTTCACGCCCTCCTCACACAGCACCTTGGTGTGCAGATTCTGCAGCAGGCGCATGCTGCTCACAGTACCGCCAACATCCTTAGACACAGGCCTGGCCACACGGCTTAATAGCCTCACCTTGGTGCAGCCTTGGGCAGGAGGGAAAGGAAAGAGGGAGGAGTAGTAATGTAGGGGGTTAGGCAGAGGAGAAGGAAGAGGTATAGAAAATAAATGTTAAAAAATAGAGAACGAATCGGAAAAGGAAAGAGAGAGAGAGAGAGAGAGAGAGAGAGAGAGAGAGAGAGAGAGAGAGAGAGAGAGAGAGAGAGAGAGAGAGAGAGAGAGAGAGAGAGAGAGAGAGAGAGAGACAGACAGACAGACAGACAGACAGACAGAGACAGAGACAGAGACAGACAGACAGACAGACAGACAGACAGACAGACAGACAGAAAGACAGAGAGAGAGAGAGAGAGAGAGAGAGAGAGAGAAAGACAAAGAGAAAGGGAGAGAGGGGTGGTGTGGCGGGGAGGTAGAAATAAAATAAGAGATCTGGTGTCTGATTGACTTTGTGACATTGTCCATACGCAATAAATTCCTTTTCATATATAGTGGTAAAGTTACCTTTAAAATATCATCTTGGTTTTATCGCATTAGCCCCAACTAAAAGAAAAACTTAATGCACACCCTATCTAGTGATCAAAACACATTTTTTTTACTACAGCGGTTTATGTTGAGATACTTTTAAAATTAATTAAAGATGGAGAAAAAAATTAAATAGTAAGTGTGGTTTTCCTTTTACAAGAAATAGGGTTCAAGAGATGAGATCTAACCCTGTCACAGAATGATCCTGTCCAATGTGGAAACCGGGACCTATTCAACAATATTTACCCTACCGACTAAAATTGTTCATTTTTGTTTCTAAATATTGGTCCAAAGTGTCAAAGAAAACGATAACACGTCCTATTAGGCCAATCCGAGGCGTACCTGGTTGGATGGTCGTCAACGGTGCAGCTGTTGTGACCACTGGCGTTTTCTCGTAGCACACCTTGAACGTAGCCGCGCAGCCTCCCTTGACGATGAGGAAGTGGCTGTAGTGGAAGAAGTTGATCCCATCCACACACTTGAGAGCTGAAATCTGGTCCCAGACACTGATATCTTTGATTTTCTGCGGTGCGTTGTCTTTATCTACGACCACTTTACTCTCCGGTTTCCCGTAGATGCTCTTTAGAGTAATCTGGACGCATTTCACGTCTTTATCTGGGAATCCATAATAAAAAAATGTTGATTGAGTAAATATACATCACACATTACACTGAGATAGAATGTCTAATTTAGCGTCCGCATCTTGCCTTGATAATCAAAAGCCTTGAGTTCTTCACATCTCTTCTTACCCGATTGGTCAAGAGGATGAGCAAGAGAAGGAGGAGGAGGAGGAGGAGAAGAAGAAGAAGAAGAACAAGAACAAAAACAAAAACAACAACGACAACAACAACAACAACAACAACAACAACAACAACAACAACAACAACAACAACAACGACAACAATAACAAGAAAAAGGGAAAAAGAAGGAGAGGAGGAGGAGGAAAAAGAAGAAGAAGAAGAAGAAGAAGAAGAAAAAGAAGAAGAAGAAGGAGAAGAAGAAGAACAAGAAGAACAAGAAGAACAAGAAGAACAAGAACAAGAAGAAACCACGTCTAATGCTCTGATTGTAATATTTCAGATGAAATTTTGAATGTGCAAGTTAAGCTTACGAGGCTTTAGGATGCAACTTCCCAGCAAAAGAGTAAAATGTAGCTTATATTCAGCACAACGTAATAAAAGATGATAATCATCGCAAAAACTAATTTTTATATCATCAACATCATCATTATTACTAAAGCCATCATCATGCTTATCATTAGCATCGTCACAATGCCATCACTATCATCATAGTCGTTACCGTCGCCCCGTAGTCGTCACCATAATCATCTTAATCATCATAAGTATCTTGCTCACATCGCACTCAATGTGCATATCATGATTATCAAAAATTTTAATTATTATAAGTTTTAAATCTATCCATGGAGAGGAAGATAAGATGAGAAAAAAAAATACCGCCTTTTTTCATGGCCAATGTCACGATTGCCTGTAAAGAGAAAAGAAAAATCTAGTTAGAGTCCTTATTTTGGGTTTGTTTTCATGGATAACGCTATGTCTTAGCTTTTTCATATCTATATGCCTTAGCTTTTTCATATCTATATGCCTTACTTTTCTGAGAACAAGCCAATTTTTTTCAATGTTTTAAAATTAGAATATCTCTGAATTTAACAACATTGACAAAATTTCAGAAAAAAAAAAACAACTCAAAGAATTCACATATTCCAAAGAAAACTAGGATATAGTATTAATTGGCTTGTTGTCTTAATTGATATTTCATATGAAATCCAAGATAAAACATTTCGAACTTTATTTAAATGATAAGATAACAAAAAGCATTCTCATTTTGACTTGACAAGCGAGTAGATTTTTTAAATCGCAAAAGTAACTTTCATATTTTCTGTACTTTTTTTTAAATTATATTCTTAGTTTTTTTTCTAATATCAGTTATTACAAAAACGTATCCAATTTAAAAAAAATTCATCTTTGTATCCTCATTTTCCGAATGATTGAGGATATATTTCAACTATTTTACAGCATAATGTAGATTGTTCCTTCTAGTTTTTATCGTTTCGCCCCTATATTCGACCGGTATCTATTTTTTTTTAGAATTCAGAATGACTTGGGTTGGATTGGGAAGGAAATTAGTATTATATATATAAACAAACCCTTTCAAACAAAAACATTCTGGTTACACTTTGGCGAGTACCCTTAAAATTGAAAACCTGAAGTACAATGATGACAAGGAGCGCAATATTATGCCTTGTTTTGATCATTAGGAGATATGTGTTTAAGATAGTCTAATTTATCATCATTGATATCATCATCATCTTTATCACAATCATCAATGTGAGGAATGAGAGTTTACTACAAAATGTATCTAAATGTAAAGCAAATTTAGCAGATTTGATAGAAGAGATTGTCTGAATATTGCATATCTCATAAAACCTTTACTCACTAAATGGGATGATCAAATATTAGAATGGATATTTTTTTCCGCACAGATACTGAGATAGACCCACTTTGTTGTCAGGTCCTTTACCAAATTTTTCCATTAGGTATCGCCCACAGCGCCATAAACACACAACATCGTGTTGAGTATTAAAAGGGTCAGCAATAATCAAAAGGGAAATAAAATATTTTTCATGCGACGATTATTTCGATGGCGAGATCGAAATCTAGAATAATCGGTTTTCCCTTTTCGAATTCAAGAAAAAATTTATCATAATTTGCTCGATTTATTTTACCTTTTTTTTGCATCGATTAAAGAGAAAAAATGATTGAAAGGCATTCCTTACGGTTTGAATATTTTTACCATGATCTTGCCTTAAATCGAATGAAAAAAGTTGAAATAACTATGTCAGACGACATAACTCACCATGAGAATGACAAGCACGGAACACCGGATGAAAGCCATGGTGACCGCCTGACACTTCATTATGGCCTGAAAGATGCACGTTCCCAACGTTTATATACAGCTATTGATTTCAAGCAGATAGATTGAAACCAAAATGCAAGCGCTAATTTCTTCATTAAATCTTGCTACTTTGCTGATCTCATCGGTAGGTGTCAATAGTTAACTGCGCACTAACACTGAAGACAACTCTAACAAGAAAAGTTTCCTAGTGTGAAATGAGCAGCTGGCCAGTAAACCTGACCATTAATTAGTGAGTACAGAATTTTTTAAAATTTATTTATTTAAAAAAAAGGGGGGGGGGGGGAGAACTGTTTGAAGCTCATTAAAATGGGCCGCTTATACTGAAATATTGACATTGCCAAAGAATTCGGTTAGACTCGATATTAAACGCAACCTTCTAGCTTTGTCTTTGCTGCAATTTCTGGATAAGAAGATGAGTGCAATTCGGTTGATGGCGTGGGAAGAGAGAGAGAGAGAGAGAAAGAGAGAGAGAGAGAGAGAGAGAGAGAGAGAGAGAGAGAGAGAGAGAGAGAGAGAGAGAGAGAGAGAGAGAGAGAGTTAGATTTCTTATAAAGGACCTTAGCGTTGCATTCATGTGTTTTTGGTTTCTTTTCTGTTCATTATATCCTTAAGAGTTTCTTGTGTCTTTTGTTGACGCCTCTTCATCGTTACCACTTTCATATTTTGTAAGCATCTGTAGCATGGGCTTACCGTATAAGAGTAGAAAAGGCATTTTGGTGATATGAAATTTATTAAAACGCAGACTTAAATATATACAAATATAAATTAATATCTTCTTAACCTCCCTCTTTTCGCTCTCCTCGTCCCATTTTCCCTTTTCCTCTTCTTCCTCTTTTTCAACATCTCCTCTCCTTTTCTTTTTTTTTTTTCCTCGTCCTTACTCTTCTTTATCAATATATATGCTTCTTTCTTTTTTTAATTTTTACCGATTAGCGGGTCTAGCTTTAAAGACCCAGTCGCAGCATCTGTGATATCCTCAAATTTTCATGCATAAGTCTATCGTGACAGCAGTGAAATTTCAAATTAAATGTGAGACGCTACTTACAGAATAGCAAGGTTTCACAGGATGAGTAAAGATTCAGTCTTTGATCGAAACATTTGAGTTTAAACTCTGGTCAAGACTGGGTGAATTCATACAGTCAGAACTTATGTTTCACTTATGTGAAGGAAATTTGCTTTTAGATAATATTCTCAGGGGTGACACATCCCAAATCAGCTGTCTCTCTATATAACCAAATTGATTTTAAGGTCGAAATTTGACAGATTCATTAGGGCCCAGCTGTTCATGGTGAACGGGGGCCAAATTCATGAGTAGAAGAAAAAAAATTCCTGACACAGCAAATATCACAACTCTTCATTTCGAAGGTTTTACTCCAGCAGCTGTCTGTGAATAGATTGAGGAGTAGATTTTAACAGTGTCGAGAAAAAATACATGATTAATTTGTAGACACTGATTTCCATCTTAGATTTAATTTACAGTGATGATTCATAAAAGTAAGTTTTAAATATTTCCTTTAATTTGAAAGAAAAGTTTACGAGTGAAAACATTAATGATATAATGCTTTCAACCATACTGTAACTTCCTTTTGTGAACAACTGAAAATCTCGTTAGATAAAATTGTGCGAGATTTCCAAATAATGTGTACAGGATTATACATTTTGTCTTAACTTAAGTAACAGCAGATGGAACATACACACACAAATTAAAACTCCAAAGAGAACAGAATACACTGTATTTGGTATGTTTTATTTTGAACTTTTGAAGCAAGATGTTGAATAAACACTTTACACATACTTTTTCATTTCAATGTAATAAATAAAATGGATGAGCTTTTAATAAATATTCATAAACATTATGTGCATAATATAGCACACACTTTATTTCAATTTTCAAGAATTTGAAACTAAAAGAAAAAAAGGGACAGATAATCAGTAGAACTCTATGGAAGATAGATGAGACAAGAGCTCTCCTTCCATAAGTTTTACTTGAAAAATCTGCAGCTTTGCTTGCAACATTGACAGCTCTGAACTGTACTTTTATTTTTATCTATGCTGTCACCTAGGACGACCTAGACAATTGACCTCCATCTTTGTTGACCTCTTCCCCAACACTTTTAACTCACTGACCTTCACCTTTGATCACATTCACAGGTCATACTCAAATACCTTGAAAAAGGGGAAACATTTTACGATAATTTTTAATTTTTGCTTAACAGTTAGGCCCACACTTAGCCGAACAGTTTAATTCAATATTTATGCCAACTTGCTTGTGAAACACAAGCATTGCATTCTCATTGATATTATTCTGTGAAACCAAAAAAAAAATATACGTATGTATTTGCACCTTAAGATGGGTGCTTTAAAATGTCTTTAATCCAAAATGATATCAAAGTGAAACATCTCATGGTGGTTTGGCGAAAAAAAAACAACAACAAAAAAAAGCTACGTCACACATGAGTAGGGTTTGCTAGTAAAAGATATACAAGGATCATTTAAAACAATTTTGTTTAATTTTTCAAGCCTTGCTATGATATAGATCTATATATATATATATATATATATATATATATGTGTGTGTGTGTTCATATTATCTGCAATGATGATAAATTTTCAAGGTAACACCACAGAACTAGATCTTGATTAGTTTTGTTCAAAGAGTTTCAAACAAAATGAAGTATGTACAAGGTTCAGTTATATTTCTCACCAAGATTTACTTCACAAAGATCCAGTCTATAAAACTCATGAGGCACAAAAACAATTTAAGTCCATATGTCTAGCCAAGTCCTGACACTTTGTTCACAGGTTTGAGACCAAGCAATATTTTTATTGACATTTTTCAATTATTGACACCAATTAATCAAAATCAGTGAATCTGTGTGTGAATTACAGCCTTTTAAGAAGTCGGGTCTCTATCAGTTTAAGTCTGTATAAGTTTTATTATTGCCTTCACTACTCTATCAAAGTCTGAGTCCTCAAAGTGTATCAAGTTGGCTTCTTAGAATCATAACCACTCTGAAAAGGAATAGACTCACTTGCAAACAGATATAATAAATTTAAAATGTTCTGCTTTTAATTTCTGATCTCTAGAGTGTATTAATTTCATTCAATTTTACCAACCACCTATCAAAAAAGGAAAAATTTGAGGGCAGGCTGATGCTGGTCAAAATAGCAAGAAAAAAAAACAACTGAAGTGGCAACATAGTTTGATGCAATTTTCTTTCCAAAAAAATAAATCAACATGTTAACCAGCGTTCTTCAGCAGCTTAGAATTGAACAGGCTTCAACCTGCTATAAAATTATTATTTCAATCTTGATCTTGGAACAGAAAAAATTTTAATGTAATGTAATTTACATTTAACCATTTTTTATAGATCACTAAATAAAAAAAAAATGACGAGACCTACATTTTGATGTAGGTTGATAAATCTATATTGCCTCTATTCAAAATGAAACCCAATCTTTGATTAAAAATGATCTACATGGATTTTGCAAAAAAAATAAGTCTTCAAAAACATGTGCATTTGACTAAGATTACAAGATTGATATGACATAAACTGAAAAAACTCTTTTAGAAAAAAAAAAAGAAAATAAATCATACCAGCTATAAAAAGAGCTGGACAGAGGTGGTCAGCAATGTGGCAACTTGAGAGTTGAAGCCACTACTTTGTTTTTGCATTATTTCAAATGTTGTTATAGAAATATCACTTGCCCTTTACCCAGCTTTGATACGTTTCTAACTCAATACATGTATACATTTCTCACTTCTGTACAAATCTGTATGCAGAGATGTAATGAAAAGGAATTAAGTTACGCCATTTTACTCAGATTATCAAGCAACACATATTCACATAAAATGAAATTATAAATTATGTTTTCTTCATCATATAACATACACAAAAGTTGTTTTATTCATATTATTATCTGGAATATTAGTTTTACCCTTAAAATGTAAACAATGAATAGAATAAAATTATCACACTAATGACTGTCTTTGTGGTATTTGCAATTTGAATCTAGAATAAATATTTGTATGACATGGTATGATTTAAGTTAATGTCAGAAGAAAACGGAGACTCTAATATTTTTTTTTTTCAAGTTATATTCAATAAACAATTCAGCTTTTTACAAGTGATTTGTACAAACATGCACCAATTTTTTTTATTCATTCTGCCAAAAAAGGCATCAAATTCTAGGCATCATAAACAATTAACATCTTATCTCCAAGAAAAAAAATAGAGAGGTAGAAGCAATTTTTAAGACCTGTCATTTTCCAACTTCATAAAGCAAGAACTAATACTGAAGACAAATGTTAGACCCAAATAAAAATGTATGTACTTTGGTCTGTCAATTGAATGTACACCTATAACTTAGATAATAGTTGTCAAACAAATACTTTGTGCTTTCAGAAAAATTGCAAGCTCTCCTTACAGGGGTGTGTGGATTAATCTTAACTACTGGAGTGTCAATTGCTCACAAGTAGTCAGATTGATTGGATACTACACCCGTAAAGATTTGATAACAAAACAGTATGGCTAGTTATAAAACTGAATGTGAAAAATCTTCATTTAAATTTCTTGGATAAGATAATCTTACATGGCTGCTCCATTGAAAAATGACCTGTGACCCTAGGCATTAAAAAGGATGTTGGGGAAGCCCTTAAAACACAAATCTTGAACCTGATGTGTCGTGACCCCCACCCAAGCCAGGATTACATCCTGGGCCACGATAATTGTCATTATCATCATCATCATCATCATCTTTATTGGTCCAGTTTGAAAACTTGGCAGAATCCACAGAGGATGATCGCCGTCTTTGCTCCTTTCTCACTCGTGCCTCCAGTTCCTGTTCCTGGAGAAAAGGGCACAAAGTCGTTATGATCAACAGGTTCTAAATTAGTGCAATTTGACAAATTTTCACATTACAATGTGGAGAATTTAAGATAATCCGACTTGATAAGTTTTCACATTACAATGTGTTGGTTTTAAGATAATGCAACATGACAAGTTGTTCAGTAAAAATGTGCAGGTTTTAAATTTTGCAAATTGATAAGTTGTCACAATACAATGTGCAAGTTTCAAGATAATGCAACATGATAAGCTGCCCTTAAAAGTTCACATAATTTCATACTTTATCAAGTGTTTGAATGTGGGAGTTTGTCTAATCAGAGAAGAATACACTGGACACCAATAGGCTTAGATATTGACTTTTCTATTCACTGCATAACCCTTTGTATTTCTTAGAATTTCACTTACATTTTACTAGACCAGTTATATTGATTGAATAAATTACACTTTTGCATGACATAACCATCAGAAGAAATGAACAAACTGAACAATGAAAGAGATGCTTTAAAAAGGAAAGAAAAACGTTGAATAGAAAATACCAAGCATTACACTTTCTACAGCAGCAAAAAAACTGAACATTTTAAAAGTTTGACCATTATGTGGTATAACAACCTCTTCCTTCTCTCTCTCTTTTTTGTAATTTTGAAAGCGACAAAGTGACACAGAAGCGCAATGCATAAGGTAATGTATAAAAGAGCCAAACAAAACTCACTTTCAAGAAAGTTTCATTGTCTTTAATGACAAAGTCCCGGAGCTCTGTTCTCAGCACAGGTTCAAGGCTAGGTGGAGTCACCTTGGGAACAGGATCCAGCTTGCGATAGATCAGGACGTAGGCTGTGTCTTTAGAGAACCGCTTGGTCACGTTGCTGATGTATTAAAAAAAAAGTTATAACTACCATTTAACAACTGATATAAAGCAATTAATGATGATTCTCAAATAAAGAGCACCTAACTAGTCTCATAAATAGAAAAACATCTCTCTTCAACAGGTCAAACTAGCCACAAGTAACGAGTCAAATAAATGTTATACTAAAAACTGCACAGAAATTTAGTTTGACAAAATTACTCTGAGCAGAACAATCCATGTACTATGACTGTCCCTAGTGTTGTTATGTGATAAGACTTTGGTCTGGAAAGTTCAAGATAAATCCACCATCTGTTGAAACATAGTTATATTCAATGAGGGTGTGTTGTGACAGGCAGAACAGGTGTACAGTCTCTCTGAAGTTTGAGTCTATACAAGACTATGAACTCCATGCACTCAGAACCACTTTACAGAGTACTGGTTAGACTACTGCGCAAAATTGAATTATAACTCAATATGATTCCAGTCCTTTGAATTTCCTGTTTAGGATAATGAAATGACTGTGATGACCGTCACCATGAAAGTAACAGTTTTTTTTAACACCTACCTCTTTATGATATATCAAAAGGAACACATTATGATAATTCATCCTGAACTGTTTCAAGCTATTATATGCCCTTAAAAGGCAGATTACTAAGTCAAGACGACAATATTTCGATCAAAACTGATGGAAAATCAGCAAGTTGCTTCTCAAGAAAAAACAGCTAAATAAACAATCTAAGTAATTTTATGCATGCACTTCGTTATTTAACTCATTCTCTTCACAATTCGTTTTTTTTTTCACAACCTTACACTTAATGCTGCATGCTGGACTAAGCAAAGATGAGTCTGCTTACCTGAAGGTTTCAAACTTGGCATGAGAGACACGACTGTCGTTGAAGTTGTACCACCTGTCTGGCAAGAGATCCACTGAACCAATGTCTTCACCAATTTTGTCAAGGAATGCAGGATCTACTTGTCCACAACGGGAGTGTCTAGCATAGCAGTAGTAATGTCCACACTCCGATGATGTCCCTGAGTGAACCACAACTGCTGATAAGCCGTACAGCTCACATTGCTGTTGCCCCTCAAGATAAGGCTTGGAAGACAGGGATACATCTTCAGTTTTTGGGTTCAGTCTCTGTGCAAGTTGTTTGAATTTCTCACAGTTGAGTGCGTCTTCTGCGTGGTTACTGTCAAGCATGTTTTGAGCGTATGTACCACTGCTGTTACTGCTGTTGCGACTGTGCTGTTTGCTCAGAGAAGAGCTCGACGCGGAGGAAGTCAGTGAGGAGCGAGTTGACTTGTCCACAGGAAGAGCAAGGGTGCGAGGATACCGTACATCCTGGAAAATCTTTGTGCGGGATTGAAGCTTTATATTGTAAGAGAACCTCAGAAGTGAGAGGATCAGATAGTTGGGCGACTCGGAGATGGTGATGCTTCGTTCCCCATCCTGAAGCTTGCCACACTTCTCGCAGTGGTACTTGTTGTCTCCAGTCAGCTGTTCTGTCTTTAAATAGAAGGCAATCAGGTCGTTGAGAGAAAAAGTGTCATGGCAACCATCTTCACTATCCACTCCTTGGCTGTTGTTAGGAGAAGTATGGATTGATGGTGTATTTTCCCCAGAGTCTTTAGCAGCCTGAGCTGTATTTGAAGAATTGGTTGTTTTCATGTCTGTAGCCATAGCCTTGTCCCCCTGTGTTACAACGCTTGGATCAACTGTCACAACACTCTGGTGCATTCCTCCACCAGCAAGGCTTTTCTGTGGAAAGCTGTCAGATAAGCGGGAGCAGTTAGGAAAAGCAAGGGGAATGTCTGAGAAACTCTCTGACTTCACAGATTCTGCCTTACATGCCAAACACCTCAGAGTTGTTTTCACTTTGCCGCGGAATGTACTCTCTACTAGAGAAGGAGGGGCATAATCCGACCCTTGACTTCCAGATCTGGAAATCTCATCATCAGTTTTCATTTTTATGGAGGTTAAAGTCACAGCCACTTTTTTCTCAGACTTCTTGAGTGTTCCTCCTGGAGAGACAGAGCCAGACGATGAAGTCGACAAGCTGCGCATAAAACTTCCAGATCCTCCCGTCTCAAGCAACCCCTTCTCGTCTTCATGCAGTCTATCAAGCAAATACTTGAGAAACTCTGAGCAGTCTTGTTGTTGACCTGGGAGGAACCAAGGCGGTCTTGACACTTGAAGAAGCCGTGAAGGGGAGACAGATGGGCGCTGGGGATACACAAAAATTATGAAGAGACATATCCGTAAAAAGTAAAGCAGAAATCAACAACATGTCCAAAAAATCTATGGAATTTACTTCACACAGTGCAGTGATGAGAACTAGACGCAAAATTTTTTTACTGAACATTTTTTAAAATCGGTCAATGCGAGTAGCATAGGCAGGAGCATTCTCATGTCATGATCTAGATTTATTGTAGATTTAGATTCTAGCTCTACTTAGGATTTTCCATCGATCTTAAAAAAAATCGACTAGATTTAGATATTCTATCTTGCCCTTCCCCCAACCCCCCCCCCCCCCCAAAAAAAAAATTGTCAAGCAGTATTAACTATTATAAAATGAAGAAATAAGGATGATCCTTGTTAGGAATAACAGCGAAGACTGGGTGTGAATATACGATAAAGAAAACAACTCGACGGCACCAATATTTTGGATAGTTTCAACCACGATTTGATACCCGATATTGGAATTCAAAATATAAACAAGAATATAAAAAATGCATGATATTGATATAATATATCGCCCAGTTTTATACTTTTGCACAGATTGATACTCGATGACAGAATATCGCACTCATCATAGAAATATATTTTCACTTTTTCTTTTTCTGTAAAATTTTACACAGATGTTCAAGTTTGCATCTGGCACAAGGATAGGATTTATGGAGAACAACATGGCTGTTCAAAATATACAGAATTCCGTAAATTTACAGAAAATTCTCTTCCCTGTTCATAGATAATCTGTTGTAAGTAGTTCCTCCATATTATTTTAGAGCAAAAATGTGAGACACTTTATAAATGGCTGCAAGGAGAGATATAATAACAATTCTCCACTATATCCTGTAACTAACTGGAACAAAGTGAAATATAAATAAAGGAGTTCTAACAGATTTCCCTTTATGACTGAAAAAAAAAAGGTTTAGAAGTTTCAACAATGAATTTCCTGCAGACTATTTGTAGAGTAAACTTCATTAGAAAATCGATATGCTTGAAAATGATTTTTTTTGGGGGGAATTTAAAAAAAAAATTCTGGAAAACATAAATCAACACATAATAAACGAAACGAAAAGGTTATATCATCCAGGTACTAGTGCTGGGATCTACTCAATATTTTACTACTTGTCGAGTATCGAGTCCTGTGGGGTGTGTGTCGTTTGGATCCAAAGGCAACAAGTCATGATCAGGAACCCTAAGTTAAATGTATGGACCTGGCACTGAATGCAAGCAACTACTCTTGAGTCACATAGAGTAGCAACTGAAAGCGCACATCCATAACACACCCCAGCACCCCTGTAAATGCACAAACAAAGACATATCTCCACATGCCCTGTGTCCATAGTCTACTGTATCACATACGACCTTTGACGCAGTGTGCCTTGATTGACAGTACAGGCCTAAAACAAACCTCGGATTAATTGCGGTCTAGGACTGAGAGGAGTGTCAATTTTTTTCTCTCCATCTTTTTTTTTTATTAACATTCCATTACTGCATCCTACTCTCCTCCTCTCCCTCTCCAAACCTGTCCCCCTAAATTTCCCTTGTGCCAGAGAGTCGTGCTGAGTGATGTCTGGTGGGAAGGTCTATCCAAACATGAAATTGACACCTACTTGTCTGTACACCATGCACAAAGTTTTTTTTACGAGTATAATAAGTTCGAAATCCAGGGTGCCCATGTGCCGATGAGAAGCTAGCATGATTTCCACAGTACAGCACAGTACCTCATACCCTGCATCTACCAGATGTGTTGTCAGTATTGCTGCGTACCACAGGTACTGTACCGTGCTGTGCTGATAGCCTAAGAACTACCAGATACACCCCCTGCCATAAACCTGAATTCATATAAGACTAACTCACATTTGACTGACACAGCAAGGCAAACACATGCTGGAGTTTATCTAGAACAGACTCCTGGCTGCCAGGCACTTTACTGAGGATGCCTCGACGAAACCTGGAGGTTGAAAGCATTTATAATAAAAACATCAATAACATCAGTATTAGTAGTGATGATAATATTAATTATAGTAAACTAATAATAATAATAATGATAATAATTATAAAATATAATAATCATAAAAATGATGGCAATAGTGATGGTGATAATGATGGATATATTGTGGTGATGATAATAGGAGGACAGGATACATTATAAAATGCACTATTTAAAACTAATGACATGCAGTATTTATTGATTTTTAATAATAAAACTTTTGGGCTTCTTTTTTAATTGATCTTCTCATGTTGCTTTTGTGAGTAGGTGAGCTGTATGATAATGTCTACTTTTCCCACAACGTATTGATCCTATTGAGACAAAACTTACAACAAGTAAGATATTTATGTATGGTAGAAATTAGGAGATAACATTAAGTAAACAATATTAGAAAAAAGCAGATTCTAACAAAGATAAGCATTAAAATACCTGCTGCTCTCAATACTTTTTGTTATAAGAAAACAAAACCCCAAAATTTTGACAGCTTATTCTATGTTTCATATTATAGCAACAGTAAAACCAATAAATTTTCTTCTACATAAAAAATAAAGATTATTAATGTGACTGTGTATAAAACCTGCAAGACAAGTTCATAAGTATCACATGCTGTTCATATGACATGATAACATACACTAGTCACACATGAAGAACTGTTCCAATTTTTTGCTCAAATATTAGTTAACATTAAGGAAAAAACTAATATGAGCATTCTTACTGGTCACACATGTATAGCGCTTGTAATACGCTGTTCATGTAGCAAGTATTGACAAGGTTGTCAAGGCCAGTCTTTCCCTCCTCGAGCTTTTTCTGCGTGGCAACAATGACAGAGGACCCCGCTGGATTCCCCATCTCCATGGCAACAGACCCACTGACCTGGGAAAGCCAACTGCTTTGCTGCAGCTTCGCTTTCATCTCGTCTTGACTTAAAGTCGGACAGTCCTGGAATACAAAACAGCTCAATCACATCGCTATTTCATTTCCAACACCTTTAAACCTTTGTATTTTATGTTTTTTGTTTGTTTTTTTCTAATTCCATTTTTGTTTCTCAAATAGTTGTTTTTCTAACACATGCATAGCATCTAATAGCACAAAAAAATATGAAAAAAAAAATACACTATTGTCTGCATAATTCAGCACTATGCGTCTCCCATGATTATTTTTATTTTGGAAAGCAATCTTCAAACGTGATATTCTATCAAATTTCACATGTTGCAACTTCTGCGTGCAAATTTCTGTCTTTGATAACAAGGGCCGAACATAAGAAACATCGAAAATAAAGGCTAGAAAAGTAATTTTCAGAAAGGTTCCTTTACAAAAGTTTATAAGTACAACTATATTTTTATTGTATCAGATTTTTTAACCACCTCCACTGCCATCACTGTTGTTCCCATTCATGTGAAACTGTTAAAGCACTGTTTGATATACTTGAATGATTCAAAACAGAATTACAAAAAGGAGAATAAAGAATAAATACCCAAACACTCAGTATTATGGATTCTGATCTTTCAAAATTAGGCAATCAATAGGTTGATGGTTGGTCTGTCTGTCAGTTGATCAGTCAGTAGGTTAGTCTCTCTCTCTCTGTCTCTGTCTCTCTCTGTCTCTGTCTCTGTCTGTCTCTCTGTCTGTCTGTCTGTCTGTCTCTCTCTCTCTCTCTCTCTCTCTCTCTCTCTCTCTCTCTCTCTCTCTCTCTCTCTCTCTCTCTCTCTCACTCTCCCACTCTCCCTCCCTCTCTCTGACTTCTACCCTCCCCACACTTTCCCGTCTTGAAACAATCCATTACAGGATCATACCACTCGGTCAGATGGTCAGTCACACACACACATTCACTTTCCCTCCCTTTCTCCACCCCTTCTCTCTCACCTTGATAAGATCCAGCACAGGATCATAGAGCTCTGGAAAACCTGAGTGCTGATACATAAGACACTGGAGTAATCCTGCCAGCGAGGAGAGCCAAGACCGAGCTTCTGGAGAGCTCAATAACTGATGCTGGAGCTCCACTAGAACCGGCAGCAGTTTCTCCAAAGCCTGAGGATTGGTCAGATGGACAACTGCATGGTGAAGTCTATTACATCTGGCACACTTAACAAAGGATCTCCCACAAGGACCAATGATAACACAACTAACAACAATAACAATCAGAAACCTGGCTGTAATAGTAATAATAGTAACAACGTCAACAGCATGAACAATAATAATTACAATATAATGTAAAGCTAACCCTGAATCAGCATGGTCAACTATAGGAAATCATAAGTGAGAAATTATTTTTGTTTTTGTTGCTTTAGCAAGGGTAACATATCATTTCTATTTCTCTAGTAAAGTAGTATTCCACAACAACCAATGCCTTGAGCACTGACCTTATGAAATGGGACTGGTGAGTGTTGGAAGCTGAGCAGCATCTGAGACAAGACTTTAAATGATGGAAGTCTGAGCTGGGGATACATCAGGTTCTCTGCCACCTGGGGAAAAATTTATTAATATTACTGTTTTGAGATCTAGCTGGAGATGGTGAAACAACAACTGTTATAACAGATAGGGATTTATTTGAGATGGCTAAGTAACAATTGTTACAACATAACATATAAGGATATGTTTGAGATGGTGAAGAAGCAATTGTAATAACATACAAAAATGTATTTGAGATGGCGAAGTCACAATATATGTCAGTACAATATTTCAGAGTAAAAGGATGGACAGCTAACTCACAACGAAAGGCACTTATGTTTGAATAATATAGACAAATGACGTGGGCTGAATGCCAAAAATTTTAATAGCATAGATCAAGAAAATACAAAGTAGCATGCAAGCATTATATTTTCAGTATGAGAAAAATATATCTAAGTATTTACATTATAATTATTGAGTCATTGAACTCACTACCAAGTTAAGTTGGGCTTCATTTGGGCTGAAAAGAACTGTCATTTTGGACCCTTGAAAAAAAAACTAGAGTCAGAATTACTGCACATTTTAAATAAGAGTTTGGAGATAAGGAAATATGAAAAGAAAGCAAAAGAGAGATAACTTTGATCCCTGAAAACTGTTCCATTGCTCTGACAACATCAGCAGATTTTGTTCTTACCTGCTCTGAGTTCAGTTCAGTGATTCGAACGAGCAATGAGAACTTTCTGTCTGCAGCCAGCTCTGTGAGAAAGCACAAGAGCCACACGTCCACATTGCGGGCCGATGGCCACTTGAGCCACTCTACAATCTGTCCGACAGCAGTTTCTATCATGAGCTCATTGACGCTGGAGTCTGTCACCACACTCTTCACCACCTGGCAGGATATATTAAACTGTGATTTATTCTCTTTGCCAAAGACTCTGCTTTGTGCCTCAAATTCCTGGTTCATGATTCATCTGTGGGACTTCAACTCAACAGGAACAACTGATATCATTTTTTTACTGATGCAGAAGAGATTGACCTTTTTGTTGATTGGCTGAGTGTTTGTGTCTGTATAACTTACAGAAAAGCAGCCTGGAATACTTAGTCTTTTGTTAAATATTACAGACAGAATGAAATATTCTATTGCACAGCAAGTATTTTCAGATTTCAGTGTATAGAACACTGCATAACAAGGATTCAAGTGAATGGTGCATAAAATGTTGGATAGCATTTATTTGAGTGAGAGGCCGATAAAACATTTGGATAGCAAGATTTCTGTGAGAGTTGTACAAACTTTTTGATGATGTATGTAATGTTTAACATTGTAGAATCTAGATCTAAAGAAGTCAAAGCTAATAAGGGTATGGGTTTGTGGACAAGTTCGATTCCAAAGTAAGAAATAAAAGTGCAAGAAGAGTAAGTAAATTTAAGCTACAAAAACTGTTTACCATCTGTGGGTGTCACAACTGATTAAGATAAGTGAAGTAGAGCAGAGTAAAGAGCTATAGCAGAGCATAAGAGAAATCTGGGTTTTTTTTATCTCCACCACTCACCCTGCTGGCCAGCTCCACAGGAATGTGCTGGACCACAGCCGCTAAGCAGATTGGTGGTTCGTCTGCCCTCTGACCCTCCCAGGAGCCATCAGCAGGGGTGGGAAGAGGACTGGAGATGATCCTGAACAGGTCACTGAGACATGCCTCTAGCACACTATTTGGTCGAGATGCCCACAATGCACTCAGGAAACCAGCAATCTCATCTGTGAAGCGGATATATTTGAGGATCTGAAAGGAAGATAGAAATAGTTAGTACCAGTGAGAAATTCCGGAATGCTGTTTTGAGGCAAATGAATTTGAATGAATCTACTTCAGCTTTTCACAAAAATGTAGATAAGATCAGAAAAAAAATTAAGATCTTTATAATTAATAAGTTCACAAAACAAGTTGGGCCAAATGACTGTTTCACTGAAAGAATAGAAATGAAAATATAACAACCATTATAAGTGCACAGTTAACCTACATAACTATTTTATCTCAAAGCAGAACAAACTCTCTCTCAATTTATACCACAATCTGTATAAAAGGCTATATGGTGAGCAGTTTTCTGTGAACTCCCATCGTTTTGTTGTCAGCTCGTGATTTTTCAATCAAAACTCAAGCTTTCACATTCTGTGGTTCTTCTTCAACAATCATTACTTAAATGAAAGGCATGGAAGAATAAAGAATGATGCAGGGAGGACAGATCCCTGGAAGAAGAATAATGACACAAGCGATGTCTGAATTCATTGCTCACCTGTTTTCCATCCTGTGGTGGAACTCCCAGAGACAGGTGTTCAAGGATGGCCACACAGAGATCCAAGACCTGCACATCTTTGGCTGGAACACACTCTGGAAATTCCCTCAGCAGTAAACCGATATTGCGAACGGTGTGGCGGTCTCCTCTTTCACATCCGCGCACCATGTTGGCTACACCCATCTGTACTGTCTCAGCATGCTCGTAGTACACAGAGAAACCTGCACGGCTCATCACTCGGAAGCCTACAGAATTAAACATACAAAAAGATCATTATATCTAAGTTGTTTTTGCATAAAAGGTACATTACTGATAGGTTCACAACTCTCACCAAGAGAAAAAGTGCTTTTTTATGGTCTTCAATCTCTCATCAACAGTTCTGCAGTCACTAGACAGCCCTTGAAGGCTCACAGATGCAAAGAATCCCCATGTCAGTTGCTCTCCTTTAGTAAACCAGTACATATGAAAGGGCTATAGTTCTGAAGAAATGGAACAGGCGGCCTAACTGTTACAAAATTTCTTTTTTTTTTTAATTGACAGACAATTCTGCGAAAGTGATAAAAGCTTTTCCTTAAAGAGCTGCTGCAGACCATTATTTCATAAGAGGATCATCAAATTAGTTAATATAAAACCCCGCTATCTCTGCCTCTGCAGATCAATTACATGTGCTTGAAAGAACTGTAGTTTTAATTACACATAATCTTGATAAACCATCATATTAAGGTGAAAGATTACAAGATAAACCTACCTTCTCTCAACAGCAGTGGAACATTGGCAGCAATCACGCGGCTTTGACCCTGGTCGTAGCTGTGAAGAAGGCGCGAGACAAGTTCTGGTGTAAAGAACGCTGGGAAGACGGAGCCTGCGCTGGGCACACCCCATGAGTTGAGCAGTCTGAAGCCAGACGAGACCTGGAGGCTGGTTGTTCCATGCAGACTCCACCTCGAGGCAACCTAGTAGACATAAAACATAAAAGCTTTCTTAAATGTTTATATAAAAACATTGATATAGCAAACTTATGTGACATGTAAAAAAAATTGTGCTGTTATACCAAGTTCATCTGCATTTTTCATAGCATTAAATCTGCTTAGATGCTCAAACCAATTTACGCAAAGCTAAACAACTGATATTTACCTGAGAATTTAGTGGATTTTTTTTTTTGGTTATTTTTTTAGCTGACCGAGGAACAATTCAACGAGAAGGAAAACTAAATCTTAAAACTTCCAGTGCAATGACATGATCTTTCATTGCATATGGTGAGGTTTATATTTGACACTTGAGTTAGGGGGTGGAATGTGGGACGTAAGCTTAAATACATTGTTGCAGGATTTGATAGCAAGTTCCAGATACTATTTGATAACTACGTACCATGTCAGTTGTCAACAGAATATTTCACCCTCGTAGATCGGCTGTTTTCACATTGACTTGAGTAATGTTTTAAAACAAACTGTGCACGTGGACAAAAAAAAATCTTTATCTTTGGAGAGTGAGCAGCTTGAAACTTGAACAAACACATCTTTTTTTCTGTGATTCAAATTATCAATCTCATTCCTTGCGTGGCACACGACTGCACACCAACTGTCAACACTAACAATTATCACTCTAGCTGAGCAGCTTTCTTGCAATATATGTCTCACGTGTAATTAATTAATTGGAAATGACACTTGGGACTGAGGTTCTGGGAATAATTTGAGCGCTCGTGACTTGGCTTTTTTGGGTATTTTTAAAAATTAAAAAAAAAAAAAGTATTCAAGCAATCTTAATTAAACTTTGAGACACTGTATTCTAATTTATGTCATGTCGCCCACAAAAATGCAAAATTGCTTCAAGGACAAACGATCATCGTTTTAATTCTAGTCTGTTTAGACTTTTGTCCTCTATGGCTCCTATTCGGGCCATACCTGTCCCTCTTAAGCTTTTCTTTTTGCATTAACGGCAGGTGTGGACGGTTTGACCTGTGATGTAAGACCTTCAATGTGTCAAACAATTAGTTGGTGATCCTTTAAATGGTAAAGTGCTTTTCTCCCCAACACGCAAGACTAAAACGCTCCTTACACACCTCCAAGACGCCAACTTTTCTCTACCACGCCCACCACGCAAGACTAAAACGCTCCTTACACACCTCCAAGACGCCAACTTTTCTCTACCACGCCCACCACGCAAGACTAAAACGCTCCTTACACACCTCCAAGACGCCAACTTTTCTCTACCACGCCCACCACGCAAGACTAAAACGCTCCTTACACACCTCCAAGACGCCAACTTTTCTCTACCACGCCCACCACGCAAGACTAAAACGCTCCTTACACACCTCCAAGACGCCAACTTTTCTCTACCACGCCCACCACGCAAGACTAAAACGCTCCTTACACACCTCCAAGACGCCAACTTTTCTCTACCACGCCCACCACGCAAGACTAAAACGCTCCTTACACACCTCCAAGACGCCAACTTTTCTCTACCACGCCCACCACGCAAGACTAAAACGTCCCTTATACTCCGCAAAGGCGTCAACTTTTCTCTACCACGCCCACCACGCAAGACTAAAACGTCCCTTATACTCCGCAAAGGCGTCAACTTTTCCCTACCACGCCCACCACGCAAGACTAAAACGCTCCTTACACACCTCCAAGACGCCAACTTTTCTCTACCACGCCCACCACGCAAGACTAAAACGCTCCTTACACACCTCCAAGACGCCAACTTTTCTCTACCACGCCCACCACGCAAGACTAAAACGTCCCTTATACTCCGCAAAGGCGCCAACTTTTCTCTACCACGCCCACCACGCAAGACTAAAACGTCCCTTATACTCCGCAAAGGCGCCAACTTTTCTCTACCACGCCCACCACGCAAGACTAAAACGTCCCTTATACTCCGCAAAGGCGCCAACTTTTCTCTACCACGCCCACCACGCAAGACTAAAACGTCCCTTATACTCCGCAAAGGCGCCAACTTTTCTCTACCACGCCCACCACGCAAGACTAAAACGTCCCTTATACTCCGCAAAGGCGCCAACTTTTCTCTACCACGCCCACCACGCAAGACTAAAACGTCCCTTATACTCCGCAAAGGCGCCAACTTTTCTCTACCACGCCCACCACGCAAGACTAAAACGTCCCTTATACTCCGCAAAGGCGCCAACTTTTCTCTACCACGCCCACCACGCAAGACTAAAACGTCCCTTATACTCCGCAAAGGCGTCAACTTTTCTCTACCACGCCCACCACGCAAGACTAAAACGTCCCTTATACTCCGCAAAGGCGTCAACTTTTCCCTACCATGCCTAATACGCATACGCGCAAGACTAAAACGCCCCTTATACTCCGCCAAGACGGCAATGATGTTTCCCTATCACGCCCCCTCACACACCGCTAACCTACCTCTAACACTCCCCTCACGGTTGTGGTTGGGTGAACGGGCTGGGCTCCCTGTTCACAGATCCTGTTGATGATGGCCAACTTGATGCCGTCAGGTTGACCAGAGTCCAGCAAACCCTCCAAGATCTGATCCATGCTTTGGTCTTCTTGCTGTGGAGTCACAAAAAAAAATAAAAAAAAAAATACATCGATTACATGTCGGATTAAGTTGATTTTTTTTTCGAATTGGTCAGTGAAAAGAAATCACCAGAAATTGTCAGATGGTAGGATGCGTCAAAGTGTAATGTTGAAAAGTATGCATAAGACAACAAGCGTCGAAATTATTCTGAATGTAACTATATTCAAAGGAATGCCCTACAAAGATGATAGCGGGCTCATTGGGTTGACTGGTAACTGACGTATTTGGTAATTTCGGTTCTGAATGTTGCGTATGACACCAGCTGGCATACAGAAATGGTGGTTCGAAAAATGACATAAGCTGATGGTAATAGGGATAAGAAAATGAGGCATTCTGTGGCATATTGTTTTGGGAGTAAGACTAAGACATCGAGTGACATACGGTAATATCGGTAAGACACAAAGTCATCAACCAAACTACGGTAATTGTGGCTAGACAACCAGGCATTAACTGACACAAAATAATGGTAACAAGACAACGAGACATCAAGTGACATACGGTAATGGTGGCAAGGCAATGAAACATGAAATGACCTGCGGTAAGAATGCCCAGAAATGGCAAACTAACTGATAATATGGTAATCGTGGCAAGGCAATGAGGCATCAAGTTTTGGCAAATTGTGGCAGCATATTCAACGCCATCTGACGAACATGCAGACGGCAGGGCTATTAAATACACTTTTTTTTTTGCGTGGAGCGTCTCGGAATGTGAACCGATGAAGGGTAAGCGAAGATCCTTGGATTTGTTAATACAATGGAGAACTACAAGAAAGACTGGTTGAGAGAGTGTGTGCGTTTGTGAAAGAAGGAAGACTGAAAGATCGAGAGAAGGGAGGGATGAAAAGAGAGACAGAGAGAGAGAGAGAGAGAGAGAGAGAGAGAGAGAGAGAGAGAGAGAGAGAGAGAGAGAGAGAGAGAGAGAGAGAGAGAGAGAGAGAGAGAGAGAGTGAGTACAAACATGTTTTATCTCATCGATCAGCTCTATCGTGCTAAAAATCGGAGCACCGGCATCAGACGACAGCTTGTAGACACAGCTCTTTGACAGTTTCATCTTCCGCTAGGTGCTAAAGGTCGCCGAGGATGCGATCTCCAAGAAAAATCCGATTATTTCTCGTCAGGTGAACGCGATGATAGCGGATCGATACCGCGAAATCTCGTCGAGTCTCACGCGAGTTTATACACAATGGATGGATGGCGTTGTCAACAAAAATAGGGAGAGGAGAAGACAATTTAAAGAAAAACCTACGAGAAACATTCTACGAAGGTCACTTCTCCTTAAAATGGTTTTTTAAGCAACCAGCAAGCCCGTTATAGCACACCACCTGAACCAGAGAGGTCAAGGCCAAATTGCTTCTCACAGCTTGAAACCAGTCCAATAAAATCCTGCAAGTCCGTGGTCATTGCTTTGAAAATTAAAATCGAAATCTGGGAGGCCTCAAATCGTCACGTAATGGGATTAATTTGAGACTCCGTCCCGCCTGACGGAGATTTGTGTAGACTATAAAACACACAGTATGATGATCACCTTCTTGAGAAAGGTTTCTGTCATATAGAACAGGTCTATCTGGACGTGGCGGATCCACTAAGTGTTTTGTGTGCAAACACTAGTCACACAAAAACTTAATTCCATAGACAATACAAAGAATATGATTAAGGAAAAAAACAAACAACGAAAACGATCCAGAGCGAGGTCATTCTAATACATGGGTGCTGAGGCTAAGGCCTATATGGCAGGGTCATATTGCCTCTGGTCATTTCTGCATTTTCAGTATAAGGTACCCGAAATGCATCAGAGAATCTATATCAGGCGATGCTGTCTTCTTTTTTTTTATTATGAATGCCATTATCAAGTCAAATTACGCTCAAAACCTGATTCCCCTGTACCTGACAGAGGACGTGAATCGCGGTCAGCTGGCCAAACTCGCAAGTTTCTATTTCTAGCGATGTAGAACTTCAGTGTTTCCGGCGGTGTTAGACTGTTAGCTAAGGCAAACTGGGTGCCCCAAAACAATGTTAATGGCCTGTGACCGCAAGTGGTAGCGTCTATGTGACACTGGCACACACACATATACACTCACACACACTCTGTCTGCCTGTCTGTCTGTGTGACACTGGCACACACACACATACACTCACACACACTCTGTCTGCCTGTCTGTCTGTCTGTCTGTCTGTCTGTGTGACACTGGCACACACACACATACACTCACACACACTCTGTCTGCCTGTCTGTCTGTGTGACACTGGCACACACACATACACTCACACACACTCTGTCTGCCTGTCTGTCTGTCTGTCTGTGTGACACTGGCACACACACATACACTCACACACACTCTCTGTCTGTCTGTCTGTGTGACACTGGCACACACATACACTCACACACACACACACACTCTCTGTCTGTGTGTCTGTATGTCTGTCTGTGTGACACAGGCACACACACACTCTCTGTCTGTCTGTCTGTCTGTCTGTCTGTCTGTCTCTCTCTCTCTCTCTCTCTCTCTCTCTCTCTCTCTCTCTCTCTCTCTCTCTCTCTCTCTCTCTCTCTCTCTCTCTCTCTCCTCACAAATCCAAAATAGTACTGATTTCAGCGCGTTATGATCATGAAATGAAAATATATAATTACCCAATACAGCATACCCCAATGTGGGGAAAGAATTCTCTGGGGTAGCTTTAGGTCATTCTCTAAAGGCCGGGAAGGGGGGTGTGCGGCAACTTAGACAGTTGGGTCAAAAGCAAAATTTATCTGAGTAAACATACATAGACGCCATGGCCAGGACAGAAAGACAAGGAACACAAAAAGAAATATTCAAAGCACAAAGTAAACACCATAGACTTTAAATGTGCTAGGATTCTGAAAAGAACCGCAAAGCCCAGTTATTCCCAAATAGGTTTATCAGGGCGTGACGGTAAAGGTGTGGTCACAGCACTACGCATTTCAACACACTGTCATAATTCTTTACCGACAACAAAACGAGCAGTTGGCTGGACAGAAATAAATAATCTTTCACCTAAACCTACCTGGTCGGACACAAACACGTGATGTTTAGCACGGATTATTCATTAACTCTTTAGATAATGGCATCTCACTGCTTTGAACAGAAGCGCCACAAAGGCTTCTTTCACCCGTAGTATCATTGAAGCTCATTACCATATTAGAAGCCAGTAATACAACCTACATGTAAAAATATATGTGGATTTATATGCAAAAAGCTTGGAGATTGAAATGAAAGTTAACATCCTCCCCTGAATATCGGCTCACGTTTCGAGAAATGTGCACCATGAAGGCTGGGTGTAGGTGTAAAGCACACCATAAGTATCCGAGGATATCCTTTAAAACCGAGATACATAATAATCTTAACATAACAATCTTTCAATTACCGAGAACTTTTCATGCTCAGTGTTTCTGTGCAGTTGTCCATTTCAACTAAGCCAAACCTCAACTTCAGCTTTTCTACCCATCTATCCATCCCGCCATGGCAGCAGTTTTCCACAACTGATTTTTGATCGCTGTTTCGTCAGTTATAAATTTACACGCAGTTTCCTAAAATGAACAAATTTCCAGGTGATTATAGTAATCAATTTCTAAATCAGTTTTTCCACGTGATTCTGCTAGTTATCAATTAAAACAAGCTTTAATTAATGGACAATTATTCAGGATTATCAATTTACAACAGCAGTCTCCCATATTCACATTTCACTAATTATAAATTTACAACAGTTGTTTTTTTCGACCGTTATTCACTCATTATCAATTTATAACAGTAGTTTCCCAAGACCACAAACCTGTTAGTCAATAATTTAAAGCAGCAATCACCGAGGACCACTAATCAGCTGGTCATGAATGTAGAGTACAGCTGGGAGTCTCCCGAGACCTTATAACCAGCAAGCCATTAATCTTTAATTACTATTTGCCTCGACGGCGGTAGTGAGTCTATAATGCTCACCTGCAGTTTAACCTTTAGCGCTAGAATAATACTCTTAAAACTTAAATTAGTGTGTTATATACTTATTCATTGTTTAGCTTTGTTTTATTTTGTTTAAACAACTTGATAAGTCGGTTAACAATTCGTGGACTTTGGGTAAATGGACTCTACCAATTCTCACTCAGACTTAGATCCTAGACATTCACTCAACGAATTGGCATAGACTAGCACAGGCATCAGCCCACTTCCGTCCATTGCATAAAGTATCTTCTCTCTCTCTCTCTCTCTCTCTCTCTCTCTCTCTCTCTCTCTCTCTCTCTCTCTCTCTCTCTCTCTCTCTCTCTCTCTCTCTCTCTCATAGTTTACCTCTATCTAGGGCAACAACTAACCCGGAAGGCTCCATTGTGTCAATATATCCCCTCCGCTTATACAATGCTAACTAAACTCCACCCTTAAGCTGTGCCAATTCTTTTGTAGCAGAGGATGCCTCGGTGAAAATTCCAAAAGAATACAAAACAGCCTGCTTGGCAACAGTTTCAAAGCGGGATTTGCGCAATGCAACTTAGTAAATGCTGTTTGGAGAAAAGCTCTAAAGCTACGCCAGAGGAAGAGGAAGGACACGAGAAGTGTCAAGGCCTTAAGTTATTTTTAGCTCCGCGAATCACTAACAGTTCTGTAACTGTTGGCTATATATAACCTATAATGTTGGGTTAGAGAACTAACACAGTAACAGACAAAAGGTCTCAATTTTCCTTTCTTTTGTCCAAATCTGGCTGTTAGATTCTTGGCAAAGACCAATTTTAGGAAGTTTTCTTAAAACTCCCACAAAAATTTAAAAGAAGGTCATAGGAACACTCGAGTCAGTTGTTTAACAGTTATTGCACTTTGTTACTACTTAGGACTCAAGGGGGGAAAAAACAACTATTAGTCGGAAACATTGCTGAACTTTTTACTCTCTAGCAATTTAACAGGTTCGTGAAATGTAATAAATCAAGGTCATTGTAAGTTAATAGGAGCTCACATTCGCTGCCTGTATTAAATTGTAAATAAGTTTCTGTACAACACTTACTGAGCAAGATCTGTGAAGCACTATGGCAGCAAGGCGCTGGTAATATTTTAGCTACGGAAGTCGAGAGAGACCAGGTGTAACAAATTTTAGCCGGGGAATCGTTTCTAATACAAAAAAAAATCAACATCTGACCACTAGTGGATCAAGGGCTTTTCTTTAATTTATTTTGACCACTGCACGGGTAAGTGAAGGGTTTTGCTATGACTTATTCTGACTAATGGTGAGTGAAGGGCTCTGATGACTGACTTTGACCACTACTGGGTCAACGGCTTTTCTACAACTAATTTTGACCACCACTGGGTCAAGGGCTTTTCTACAATTAATTTTGACCACCACTGGGTCAAGGGCTTTTCTACAATTAATTTTGACCACCACTGGGTCAAGGGCTTTTCTACAACTAATTTTGACCACCACTGGGTGAAGGGCTTTTCTACAACTAATTTTGACCACCACTGGGTCAAGGGCTTTTCTACAACTAATTTTGACCACCACTGGGTCAAGGGCTTTTCAATAACTAACTTTGAACACTAATTGGTCAAGGGTTTTTCTGGAATTAGTTTTGACCACTGGAGGGTCCAAGGCGTTTTTCTACATATACTAGTTTTCACCACAAGTGGATCAAGGACTTTGCTATGAACGTTTTGACCCCCCAGAAGACCAAGTATTTTCCATGCCTGAACCTTGCGTGCTTGAGGAGGTATATATAAAGCTATTAAAAATACCGAGACAGAAAGAGAAAACAGGTTATGCCGGCCTACACACACATTAATAGTTTACGGTACTTGGAAACAGAAAAAAAACTGCTCCGTCTTTCTCGAAGGTTGGTCATGCGAGAAAGCAACACGGTAGAATATCGCTGAAAGGACCCATAGAACCGTCCCTCTTTCCTCAGAAAAAAAATTTTTATCAGTTCGGAAGAACATAGAAACCTAGTTACGTTCACATGTTGTGTAGAGCTATTGGTCCAATACATTAAAATTTGCATAAATAATTTTTATTGAAGGAAAAAAAATGAAATCTCAAACAGAACTGAAATGTTGACACGGACAAAAATGTCGCCGGGCATCTCGGCGCGTTATTCCAGGAATACCGGTCAAATTATGATTCTTCTCAGCGCTGCTTGTTTTATTGGTTAACCATTTTCTACTCGATATCTTATAACGACTCAGGGAGACAAAAGAAATTCGTTGAAACTTTTCTGAAGTAGAAATACAGACACAGCATCTAATATTATAAGATATTTATGACAAGTTACTTTTGACGACTTAAGTACCCGATTTCCCATAGTTACATGACGCCTAGTCAAGCTCTAAACGTTGTCAGTCCTAAGACACTAAATCCAGGATTATAACAAATTAAGTGGCCTGTTTATGCTAGGGTGTTGTATTTCCGAGAAAGCAAAATCAAGTTTGACCCGACGAACACGGACTAAAGATCAACATGTTACTTTATATGACGCGTTTTGTGGTCCACTTAACCTTCATATCTTCAGGCGACATGTGCTAAATAAAATATCAACTAGAATTTCAAAAATACGAGTGCTACAAAGATAAAGCCAAGATAAGGTACCTTAAAATATTCCTAAGTTATATTATACATGTGAGTTAAATGTAGAGCAAAGTTTGTCACAACAGCATGAACACTTTTTTTTCTGCAACCAACGCTTTAAAGTTATCGGCAGTAGAAGGCTGCAAACGATTGACAATATTTTCTTACGCAAACCAGCATAAGGAGCAAAAATGATTAAAGGTTCCAATCCATTTCAGAAACTGACAGTACAGTCTCTCAATCTACCGCAATTACTCAATCATCATGGTGATGTTTGCCTAATATTTTTTTGCTCTGAATTTCTTTTAAGAACTGCATCAAACGTTTTGCCTTCCTGCGCCAGACCTGGCCCAAACATCGACAGTTGAGGCGCTCCAGCCCGCTTGGGTCTCAGTCAGGTGGACAAACAAATCTTCGTCGTTTCCTATTCGTTCCGTTGGGAATGTATGGGTGACCATGGATAAGGATATAAATAACTAAGGTGTGTTTTGTCTATCTTTGTTTCTTTTTAGTCTTTTGTTTGTTTGTTTTTTTAATGCAAATCCAACCAACGTTCCTACTGGCATGGCCGAAATAACCGAATTGTGTTTTTGTGATTGTTTACATCATAACAGCGCTCCTGCAAGTTGAAGCACATCCTCATTAATCTTTCTTTCTGTCCAGAATTTTCTCATCAATCTTTTTACTAGCCACATTTCCTTAGCTTCCCATGTTTCTCTTCATAATGTTGGAGATAGTCCAGAACCCTACAGGAGCGAACACACGTAAGATTTCTACATTTCTTTTTTTTTTTTTAAGTCCACAGAAATATTTCTACATATCTTTCGTTGTTACTTTGTTTGGGTTAGATATTCATTCAAAACAAAAAATGTAGTCTTAAGATTGGTATTAAATCTTGACCTTTTCATGTCACACCAAATATAAAAAAAAAACCAAACACCCATCCACTATGATAGGTCACATGCAACCACACGTACTACATCAGATCTCAGGGATCCCACCAATATCAACCAACTTTCATATCACAAAGTTATCATACCCGTAACAGTCGGTCTCTAGTCTTCATACTCGAACACTAAATGCCTTTCGAGACGCACAGATGCTATTTCATTCCTGGATACATGTCACGGAAACTTAAGAGCACTGCAGAGATTAGAGGCTCCTTGTATTACAGCAAGCGCTGCAACTTTTATTGCTTTTGTTTTTAATTTGCATAAAAACCGTTTTGCTTAAAGAATTTTTATTTAGCAACATTTGTAATGCAGGTGAAGTGGTATAGAGATTAAGTCCCAGGGACACTGCACCTCTCGACCTTGGGTCGTATTGTCCCGTGGACGACATGCCGGGCGCTGTGTGTGGTTGGTAGGACATGCGACCTTTGTGCCACGTGCTACAGTTGAGATTGTAACAGGTAACTCATACAACAGAGTACAGCACAGTAGTACGACGAGACGATTAGACCTATATCTGGAGGAGACACTTGGGGGGCTACAGAAATAAGAATTAGACCCTACCGAAGTGACGGAAAATGTTCGTGTTCAGAAGACAGACTGACAAACAGACAGACACACCCAAATATATATATATATATAATTATATACCGACAAGGAGTGACAGAATGACAGAGGACACAATATGAGAAAGCCTGTTGTAATGATAAAAGAAAAGTGAGGGAGAGATAAAGACAAATGCATAGATAGGGGGAGAAACGAAGAGAGAGAGAGAGAGAGAGAGAGAGAGAGAGAGAGAGGGAGGGAGAGAGAGAGAGAGAGAGAGAGAGAGAGAGAGAGAGAGAGAGAGAGAGAGAGAGAGAGAGAGAGAGAGAGAGGATAAATGACAAAACAGAATGGCAAGTAGAGAGCGGGAGAAAAGAAAAGTAATCAGAAATAAAAAGGAGAAAGAAAGTAGGCAAATGTTTAAAAAAAACAAAACAATAACACATTGTAATATCCATGGCGAAAGAGAAATATCAAGTGTTTAGTGATAAGAAAGAGTTAACTTAGAGACAAAAAAAAAACCCAAACCAAACCAGCATCTAAATATTCAAAAGTAACGTAACGTGACGACTAGGACAAAGCAAACCAAAACCAAACAATGCATATTTAAAGTCTCATGTTCTTATCAGCCTGGCTTTAGGGAGTCACAACGCGATGTTTGAAGCCAAGCCAAAAAAGAAACTTCAGTGGCAATTGAAAACAAAAAGACAAGACGCGGCGAACTCACCGGTTTCGCTTGACAGAAGTCGTAAGAAAAATCTCAGAATGGGTGATTAGCCCGCAGAATGTTTCTCAATCGATCACGAACGTCCCTTTGTTTGGTAATCATACCCAAAAAAAAATTTTTTTTTTTTAAATTAGGGACACTCATTTATCTCTACTCTTGAATCTTTCAGAACCGTAAGTCGTTTTTTTCCCTCTTTATCATCGCAACCCTTAATAAGAGTATTTTTTTCCTGGGTGACTTTTTATTTAAGCACTGGCATTTGTGTCTATGCCTCAAAAGTATGGGTGGTGGAATGATCAATGAAACTTTGACAGTAAGACTAACTAAAAACGGATTCTCTTCTATCATTATAATAATTCAAGATTCATTCATAATATGGGAGCAATAGCATTCTAAAATGCTTAATACCTGCTCTGTAATTGAATGCCGAAATTGGACGGAGAGTCTTATAAAATCAACAAAGCGGTTCAGACATCATCTTTACAATCCCGTACAAGCCGGCGGGTCTATTAAAGCTTTACCTTAAAAGTGCCGCAATCGACACGCCCAATTTTTTTTGGGGGGGTGGGTCCTTAGCAATCTTTGGGATGAGTAACGCAGACACGGCGAGTAGTGTTCCCCTAGGTTAGTTCTATATCAAAGCTATGAAAACTGAAGATAGAATTGGGTTTTATGTAGCTTAGCTAAATATTCTAACTTTTTTTTTTTCTAAAGGAATTAAAAAATCATGGTAAAGAAATCGATTTTTATAGTCACGGTGGTTTTCCCGCCGATCCCGATTCTTCTTACGACAGAATGATTAATTAATCTGATATTAAAGAGCAATGCGTGGCTTGAGCTGTTCTACGCTGAATGCTGATTCTATGCACCGATGCCTGATGAATCTACAAGCTACTGATTTAAAATCCTCTTCCCTACTGTATACGTCCTCTTAATGTTCATGAAGGCAAGACTGCTGCGTCTGCTTCTACCAGCACCAGGCCTAAAAGCATAGAGCGGACAGGAAAGGACACACACAAACATTACATATAATTATACATACATGATATCAGTAACTATACTACTATTCCTACTACTACTATTGCTGCTCCTGCTGCTTCTACTACTACTACTACTACTACTACTACTACTACTACTACTACTACTACTACTACTACTACTACTACTACTACTACTACTACTACTGCTGCTGCTGCTGCTGCTGCTGCTGCTGCTGCTGCTGCTGCTGCTACTACTACTACTACTACTACTACTACTACTACTACTACTACTACTACTACTGCTACCACAACTACTGCTGCTGCCACTACTACTACTACTACTACTACTACTACTACTGCTGCTGCTGCTGCTTCTACTACTACTACTACTACTACTACTACTACTGCTACTACTGCTACCACAACTACTGCTGCTGCCACTACTGCTACTATTATTACTACTACTACTGCTGCTGCCACTACTGCTACTATTATTACTACTACTACTGCTGCTGCTGCTACTACTACTGCTACTGCTACTACTACTACTACTACTACTACTACTACTACTACTACTACTACTACTACTACTACTACTACTACTACTACTACTACTGATACTGCTGCTGCTGCTGCTGCTACCACTACTACTACTACTACTACTACTACTACTACTACTACTACTACTACTACTACTACTACTACTACTACTACTACTACTACTACTACTACTACTACTACCACTAGTACTACTGCTGTTGCTACTATTAATGCAACAATTACTACTACTACTACTACTACTACTACTACTACTACTACTACTACTACTACTACTACTACTACTACTACTACTACTACTACTACTACTTTCTAAAAATTGCTTCTTCAACATACTTCTATTAAATGCAGCAATAAAATAGCGATTATACAATCGGCTATGAAAACAATTCTAAGACAGTAAACTACTTACGTTGAGAACATATTTCTTTGAGGTATTCCTCTTGAGCCAAGTACCCATGCTTGGCGTCAAACAAGTTTATCAAATGCACGTCAATTTTAGTCCAGGCGTAGAATGTGTCGAGTCTTAGAAGGAATATCAGTCCGCTAAACCCATGGTAGTCAAATCCACTTTCTCGAGACAGGTGGAGAAGTTTGTATCTGAATGTTCTTATGTCTGGTGACGCTTACATCCCGGTGTGAAATGTGAGGATATAGATCTAGGTAGTTCCAGCAGGCTTTAACTCCTAAAGAGGGAAATATCATGTATCAAGGTGGCTGTTCTAGACAGACCCACAAACGATCTTCACCGAGTCTCTGAGGGGGACAATGTCCGCTTTGGAGAACGAGTTCGCTTATGTAGGTGTTTTATTTTGCCAGTAGCTGTTTCTAAAACGGAGAAAAATAATCGGCGAGATAAAAGTAGAGACCAGGCTTCTAGCTATAGATGTAGATCTAGTGATTGAGGCAGAGGGGTCGGGGGGTTTGCAGGCCCGAAGCGGGGCTAGTATAAAGAGATGGAGGGGGGTTTGGCGGTGCGGTCTCCCCCGTAGAGGTCGCTGATAGTGCGACTTTCAAGCTCTGGTGGGAAAACCACTAGTGGGAATGTATGTGTTTGTGTGTGGAGGCGATTAAAATAAATGTGGCTCTTGTCAGTTTGGTTCAGTAGATATGGATATTGAGGTCATGCGAAGGTTTGCAAGTTGTCGAATGGATCGAGATCTAGATCTGCTTCTTGATACGCAGGTAGAATGTAAAGGATGTGAATGTTACAAGCCTTCTGAAATGACGAGTGAGGAGAATATTCGAGAAAGTTTGCGTGGGTGTTCATAAAGGTGCGTGTATTGACCGGAAGAGATGGGCAGTGGCGAAAGTCTTTAGCTGCGAATGGTCCATTATTCGTGACGGTAATTATAACGTGTTGCATTAAAGTTTTGGATAAGATGTAGAACTCGTGTCCAGAAAACACTAGTGTCCACGCGATGGTCATATGTTGTTTGAATGTGTCCACATGCTACCCAACACTGTCTCCACTCTGACGGCTCATCCACAGCGCCTCTTGCCATAATTGCCCATCAGCCAATGGGAAATGATCACATGAAATTAAAAACACTAATTGCCCTGGGAAGTTTGGTTTCGTCACACAACACCTCGGTCACACGCAAACATTTTCCCTCTCACTGACTTTTTCCACTATGAAAGTACACCGGTTTCAATATAGAACAAAATTATCTGATTTGATCTCGGCTCTAAAAAATTCAAGCACAACAATAAAAAGATTTTTACCGCAATAGTTACTGAATGCGGTCTCATTGAAAAAAAAAATGAAGCGTCTTTGTCTTTTCAAAGAACCGGTGGCTATGTCGGTTTATCTTTTTTTTTTTCAATCAACCGCACGAGTTATGCATGTAAATTAACAAGACGCAAAGCCCTTTAAGGGCAGTATACCTTCAACAGCGTGTATTACTCAATAAGCACATAATTATATAAACACCTGTGTCAGAAAATTTCCCACAAAAGTGCACTCACTCAGCAAACTTTTCATCAGATATTTACCTATAACAATGCACTCACTCAGAAAACCTTTCATCGGATATTTACCTATAACAGTTCACTCACTCAGAAAACCCATCATCGGATATTTACCTATAATAGTGCACTCACTCAGAAAACCCATCATCGGATATTTACCTTTAACAGTGCACTCACTCAGAAAACCCATCATCGGATATTTACCTTTAACAGTGCACTCACTCAGAAAACCCATCATCGGATACTTACCTATAATAGTGCACTCACTCAGAAAACCCATCATCGGGTATTTACCTATAACAGTGCACTCACTCAGAAAACCCATCATCGCGTAAATACCTACAGTAGAGCACTCACGGATCAACCATATTTCAGGAATTTTCCCTGGCGTGCATTCACGAAACTAACCGTTTATCGGGTATTTCCCTGGCGCGGAGCAATCACCAAGTTGGTGGTTTATCGTTCCTCACTCCTACAGTATTGTAATCCTGTTCTATATTCCTACACAAGAACTACTTCGTTTTCATCGAGAACAACAAGGACCATTACTAAGCACCACATTCAAGCCAAACAAACAAACTTGAGAATAGAATGATAATTTCATTCTAAAGCAAACTTTTTTTTTCACTGCTCTCTTTTACAACATAACTAACAGCAAGTTTTGCCAAAATGTTCTAAGGCAGATCTCTTTAATTCCACTTTCACACGAGATGCAAAAGCCGACTGTTTAAGGCGATATTTTTTAGCTTTGTGATGTGGTTAAACGCGTGTAAGCGGGTCATACAAGGGTTTTTATTTTTTTTTTTTTTTGGTATAAATGATTGCACTTCACTGCGTTAGAGACCATCTCCTTAGCGCGATCTTACTTAACCTGTTGACCATAAATAATCAGGAAACACATAAAAACCGTGTCAACACCTGGGAAGGCAATAACTTTGTTCTCCACAGACAAGCATTTTGTCAGTCCATAGCCTGGCACGACGTACCACTATCATCATTTGTTTAGCTACAAATTGCGACTTACATTTCATCACACAAACACACACACACACACACAAGCGCGTGCATACATGTACATTCTTGAGAATTTCAACCATGAAGAGAATAAAATTTGCAAACTAGAAAAATTTTCAACAAAATATCACAAACTAGAAGCAAAGGTCATATTTTACTTTCTTTAGAATAAATTTTCGCAGAACGTGACAACAGTACATTTCGAGCCTGTGACACTTTCACCTGCAACTTTTTGCATGTACATGATCTGTATAACTTTCCCCTGCAACTCTAAGCAAAAACATTACCTGTCTGAATTTCACCTGCAACTCTTAACAAACACATTGTTATATTACAATCGGCCAAACTTTTATTTCAACTCTTTCACAGATAAACAACATGTCGACTGTCACCTGAAATTATTTGACAAGATCATAATTATTGCGATCGACTTCCGTCTGCAACTCTCTAGAAGGCCAGAAGCTTTCAGACTTTCTCTGAGTCTCTCTTACAACACATCTAGTTTTTAAGAACTAATCTGTACACCCTCGTACTCTGGCAAGCTTCTTTACTACAAAATTGTACTAGCAGCCATTCAGACTTTATGTGCCTGTATAAAATTATGTTTACAACCATTCAGACTGTATATCATTTACAAAAAAAAAAACAAAAAAAAAAAAAAAACAAATACACATACTATATATATATATATATATTACAACCATCCACAGAGCGGACTACCTGCGCATTAGTGAGGCCTACGCCGAAGAGTCGAAAGAATTCCCACCATTGTAAACTTCACCCTTTAGACTTGTCAATCAATTTGTAATTTACATGAAGCCACTAGATCAGGGTCACCGTACCGTATGTTGGAACCGTCGAGTTCCTCGAAGTTTAGTTTCTCCCGGAACTTTTTTGTTCAAGTTGACGAAAGCTAAATTGAGAAAGGACAAGTGCAATTGATAAATTTAACAGAATGTGTAGTATTTTAGATACACACATTATATCCAGGTAAAGTTAGCGTCAGACAAGCGTGGCTGCCGGCAAATTTTCAGGGTTTCGGATGCATAGAAACAACTTTTTTTATTTTAATTCTATTTTATTTTATTTATTTATTTGCTGATTTATTTGTTATTATTCCCGTGACTACGGGAAAGTTACAAACCTCAACCGAGCTTGTCAAGGCCAGACAGATCTGTGTCCCTCATCTGAACTTTGCCTGCGGATTATGCCAAGAACTATGGATTAAAGTTCCCAAATATCTTGACTGACGGCGGAAATGTTTTTTAAAATGTAGATGAACTCTTATACCATATGGAGACCTTAAGGGTGCTGATACTGTGGATTTTTTGTTGTTGCTGCTGCTGCAGCGCTGCTCTTGTTGTAGTTGCTCTTATCACTTACTCCGAGTATCCGTAATTATCTTTGAAGGAGTTTTTATTCTCATGAAACTATATTGCCGAGTTTTTAGCACTAAGATAGCCGTCCTGCGCTAGAATCGGATATATACTGGATGGCATCAGGTTTCTTTATATTTTTAAGTCTACCGCCAGCCATAAGGCAGAACAATGGACAACGTGTAGAACTGGGTATGGCAGTGAAGGTGCCGCCTTCAGCTACTGAGCAACACCGCCGTCTGAAGCTACAGGTGTTTCACCTGACAAGCAGTAGGGACGAGCATTTCAACAGGCAGATTTAGGATCCAAATATTGATAATGATTTATTTCATTGTCATATCTCAATGATATCCTGCCAGTTCTTGCACTTCCACCATTTTTTTTTTTTTTTTTTTTGGTTGTTTATTTAACACCAAGACTGCATATTATCCTTCTTTTTA
>JAWDGP010006599.1:47500-200000 GCA_033675545.1 Elysia crispata
TTCCATTTAAAATACATTTTGGAGCAGCAGATCAAAGCTTTGTTTAAAATACATCTTGAAGAAGCAGATCAAAGTTATGTTTAAAATACATCTTGAAGCAGCAGATCAAAGTTATGTTTAAAATACATCTTAGAGCAGCAGTTCAAAGTTATGTTTAAAATACATCTTAGAGCAGCAGTTCAAAGTTATATCCAAAAGACATCTTCGAGCAGCAAATCGAAGTTCCATTTAAAATACATTTTGGAGCAGCAGATCAAAGCTTTGTTTAAAATACATCTTGAAGAAGCAGATCAAAGTTATGTTTAAAATACATCTTGAAGCAGCAGATCAAAGTTATGTTTAAAATACATCTTCGAGCAGCAGTTCAAAGTTATGTTTAAAATACATCTTAGAGCAGCAGTTCAAAGTTATGTCCAAAAGACATCTTCGAGCAGCAAATCGAAGTTCCATTTAAAATACATTTTGGAGCAGCAGATCAAAGCTTTGTTTCAAATAAATCTTGAAGAAGCAGATCCTAGTCATGTCACAAATACATCTTGGAGCCGACCAATGCGCTTAAACTATCTGGGATCACATCTAAGTTCAGTTTAAAATACAACTGAGACCAAACTCATGTTTGTAATTTATTTGGAACAAGATCAAAGTTAAATTTTAAATGCGTCTTGGAGCTGAGACCTATGGGACCCTGCCTGATGCGAGTTACACCTAACCAGGATAAGATTAAATCTAGCACGGTGAGGTGGAGGACCCTGATAGATGGGAGTTGTTGAGTTACACCTGACCAGGATAAGATTAAATCAAGCACGGTGAGGTGGGGGACCCTGATAGATGGGAGTTGTTGAGTTACACCTAACCAGGATAAGATTAAATCAAGCACGGTGAGGTGGGGGACCCTGATAGATGGGAGTTGTTGAGTTACACCTGACCAGGATAAGATTAAATCTAGCACGGTGAGGTGGAGGACCCTGATAGATGGGAGTTGTTGAGTTACACCTGACCAGGATAAGATTAAATCAAGCACGGTGAGGTGGGGACCCTGATAGATGGGAGTTGTTGAGTTACACCTAACCAGGATAAGATTAAATCAACCACGGTGAGGTGGGGACCGTGATAGATGGGAGTTGTTGAGTTACACCTAACCAGGATAAGATTAAATCAAGCACGGTGAGGTGGGGACCCTGATAGATGGGAGTTGTTGAGTTACACCTGACCAGGATAAGATTAAATCAACCACGGTGAGGTGGGGACCCTGATAGATGGGAGTTGTTGAGTTACACCTGACCAGGATAAGATTAAATCAACCACGGTGAGGTGGGGACCGTGATAGATGGGAGTTGTTGAGTTACACCTAACCAGGATAAGATTAAATCAACCACGGTGAGGTGGGGACCGTGATAGATGGGAGTTGTTGAGTTACACCTAACCAGGATAAGATTAAATCAAGCACGGTGAGGTGGGGACCGTGATAGATGGGAGTTGTTGAGTTACACTTAACCAGGATAAGATTAAATCAACCACGGTGAGGTGGGGACCGTGATAGTTGGGAGTTGTTGAGTTACACCTGACCAGGATAAGATTAAATCAAGCACGGTGAGGTGGGGACCGTGATAGATGGGAGTTGTTGAGTTACACCTGACCAGGATAAGATTAAATCAAGCACGGTGAGGTGGGGACCGTGATAGATGGGACTATTTGAGTTACACCTGACCAGGATAAGATCAAATCAACCACGGTGAGGTGGAGGACCGTGATATATGGGAGTTTTTGAGTTACACCTGACCAGGATAAGATTAAATCAAGCACGGTGAGGTGGGGACCCTGATAGATGGGAGTTGTTGAGTTAGACCTAACCAGGATAAGATTAAATCAACCACGGTGAGGTGGGGACCGTGATAGATGGGAGTTGTTGAGTTACACCTAACCAGGATAAGATTAAATCAAGCACGGTGAGGTGGGGACCCTGATAGATGGGAGTTGTTAAGTTACACCTCACCAGGATAAGATTAAATCAACCACGGTGAGGTGGGGACCCTGATAAATGGGAGTTGTTGAGTTACACCTGACCAGGATAAGATTAAATCAACCACGGTGAGGTGGGGACCGTGATAGATGGGAGTTGTTGAGTTACACCTAACCAGGATAAGATTAAATCAACCACGGTGAGGTGGGGACCGTGATAGATGGGAGTTGTTGAGTTACACCTAACCAGGATAAGATTAAATCAAGCACGGTGAGGTGGGGACCGTGATAGATGGGAGTTGTTGAGTTACACTTAACCAGGATAAGATTAAATCAACCACGGTGAGGTGGGGACCGTGATAGTTGGGAGTTGTTGAGTTACACCTGACCAGGATAAGATTAAATCAAGCACGGTGAGGTGGGGACCGTGATAGATGGGAGTTGTTGAGTTACACCTGACCAGGATAAGATTAAATCAACCACGGTGAGGTGGGGACCGTGATAGATGGGAGTTGTTGAGTTACAACAGACCAGGATCAGATTAAATCAACCACGCATAGGTGGGCACCCTGATAGATGGGAACCCTGATAGATGGTAGTTGTTGAGTTACACCTAACCAGGATAAGATTAAATCAAGCACGGTGAGGTGGGGACCGTGATAGATGGGAGTTGTTGAGTTACACCTGACCAGGATAAGATTAAATCAAGCACGGTGAGGTGGGCGACCCTAATAGATGGGAGTTGTTGAGTTACACCTGTCCAGGATAAGATTAAATCAACCACGCTGAGGTGGGGACCCTGATAGATGGGAGTTGTTGAGTTACACCTGACCAGGATAAGATTAAATCAAGCACGGTGAGGTGGGGACCGTGATAGATGGGACTATTTGAGTTACACCTGACCAGGATAAGATCAAATCAACCACGGTGAGGTGGAGGACCGTGATATATGGGAGTTGTTGAGTTACACCTGACCAGGATAAGATTAAATCAAGCACGGTGAGGTGGGGACCGTGATAGATGGGAGTTGTTGAGTTACACCTAACCAGGATAAGATTAAATCAACCACGGTGAGGTGGGGACTGTGATAGATGGGAGTTGCGTTATACCTGACCAGGATAAAATTAAATCAACCACGATGAGGTGGGGACAGTGACAGATGGGAGTTGAGTTACACCTGACCAGGATAAAATTAAATCAACCACGCTGAGGTGGGGACCCTGATAGATGGGAGTTGTTGAGTTACACCTGACCAGGATAAGATTAAATCAACCACGCTGAGGTGGGGACCCTGATAGATGGGAGTTGAGTTACACCTGACCAGAATAAGATTAAATCAAGCACGGTGAGGTGGGGGACCCTGATAGATGGGAGTTGTTGAGTTACACCTAACCAGGATAAGATTAAATCAAGCACGGTGAGGTGGGGGACCCTGATAGATGGGAGTTGTTGAGTTACACCTGACCAGGATAAGATTAAATCAACCACGCATAGGTGGGGACCCTGATAGATGGGAGTTGTTGAGTTACACCTGACCAGGATAAGATTAAATCAACCACGGTGAGGTGGGGACCCTGATAGATGGGAGTTGTTGAGTTACACCTGACCAGGATAAGATTAAATCAACCACGGTGAGGTGGGGACCGTGATAGATGGGAGTTGTTGAGTTACACCTGACCAGGATAAGATTAAATCAACCACGGTGAGGTGGGGACCCTGATAGATGGGAGTTGTTGAGTTACACCTGACCAGGATAAGATTAAATCAACCACGGTGAGGTGGGGACCCTGATAGATGGGAGTTGTTGAGTTACACCTAACCAGGATAAGATTAAATCAACCACGGTGAGGTGGGGACCCTGATAGATGGGAGTTGAGTTACACCTGACCAGGATAAGATTAAATCAACCACGGTGAGGTGGGGACCCTGATAGATGGGAGTTGAGTTACACCTGACCAGGATAAAATTAAATCAAACACGATGAGGTGGGGACAGTGACAGATGGGAGTTAAGTTACACCTGACCAGGATAAAATTAAATCAATCACGGTGAGGTGGGGAATCTGATAGATGGGAGTTGTTGAGTTACACCTGACCAGGATAAGATTAAATCAACCACAGTGAGGTGGGGACCCTGATAGATGGGAGTTGTTGAGTTACACCTAACCAGGATAAGATTAAATCAAGCACGGTGAGGTGGGGACCCTGATAGATGGGAGTTGTTGAGTTACACCTGACCAGGATAAGATTAAATCAAGCACGGTGAGGTGGGAGACCCTGATAGATGGGAGTTGTTGAGTTACACCTAACCACGATAAGATTAAATCAAGCACGGACCCTGATAGATGGGAGTTGTTGAGTTACACCTAACCAGGATAAGATTAAATCAATTACGGTGAGGTGGGGACCGTGATAGATGGGAGTTGTTGAGTTACACCTGACCAGGATAAGATTAAATCAACCACGCATAGGTGGGGACCCTGATAGATGGGAACCCTGATAGATGGGAGTTGTTGAGTTACACCTGACCAGGATAAGATTAAATCAACCACGGTGAGGTGGGGACCCTGATAGATGGGAGTTGTTGAGTTACACCTAACCAGGATAAGATTAAATCAACCACGGTGAGGTGGGGATTCTGATAGAATGGAATTGAGTTATACCTGATCAGGATAAGATTAAATCAACCATGGTGAGGTGGGGACCCTGATAGATGGGAGTTGTTGAGTTACACCTGACCAGGATAAGATTAAATCAACCACGGTGAGGTGGGGACCCTGATAGATGGGAGTTGTTGAGTTACACCTAACCAGGATAAGATTAAATCAACCACGGTGAGGTGGGGACCCTGATAGATGGTAGTTGTTGAGTTACACCTAACCAGGATAAGATTAAATCAACCACGCTGAGGTGGGGATTCTGATAGAATGGAATTGAGTTATACCTGATCAGGATAAGATTAAATCAACCATGGTGAGGTGGGGACCCTGATAGATGGGAGTTGAGTTACACCTGACCAGGATAAAATTAAATCAACCACGATGAGGTGGGGACAGTGACAGATGGGAGTTGAGTTACACCTGACCAGGATAAGATTAAATCAACCACAGTAAGATGGGGACCCAGATAGATGAGAGTTAGATGAGAATTACACCTAACCAGAATGAGAGTGAATCAACTACGGTGAGATGGGGACCCTGCTAGGTGGGAGTTTGGCCTAATTAGAATGGGACAGAATCAATCACAATGAGATGGGACCCTGATGGATGGGAATAAATCAATCACAGTGAAATGGGACCCTGCTAGATGAGAGTTACACCTAACCAGAATAAGACTCAATCAACCACGGTGAGATGGGAACCCTAATAGATGGGAGTTGAGTTACACCTGACCAGAATGACATTAAATATATCAAGGTGAGATGGGGACCCTGATAGCTGGGAGTTACACCTAACCAGGATGAGAGTGAATCAACCACAGTAAGATGGTGACCCAGAAAGATGAGAATTACACCTAACGAGAACGAGAGTGAATCAATTACGGTGAGTTGGGGACCCAGATAGATGAGATTTACACCTAACGAGAACGAGAGTGAATCAACCACGGTGAGTTGGGGACCCAGATAGATGAGACTTAGATGAGAATTACACCTAACCAGAATGAGAGTGAATCAACCACAGTAAAATGGGAACCCAGCTAGATGAGAGTTACACCTAACGAGAACGAGAGTGAATCAACCACGGTGAGTTGGGGACCCAGATAGATGAGAGTTACACCTAACGAGAACGAGAGTGAATCAACCACGGTGAGTTGGGGACCCAAATAGATGAGAGTCACACCTAGCCAGGATGAGAGTGAATTAACCACGGTGAGTTGGCGACCCAGATAGATGAGAGTTACACCTAGCCAGGATGGGAGTGAATCAACCACGGTGAGTTGGGGACCCAAATTGATGAGAGTCACACCTAGACTGGATGAGAGTGAATCAACCACGGTGAGTTGGGGACCCTGATAGATGAGAGTCACACCTAGCCAGGATGAGAGTGAATCAGCCACGGTGAGTTGGGGACCCTGATAGATGAGTTACACCTAGCCAGGATGGGAGTGAATTAACCACAGATAGTTGGGAACCCAGCTAGATGGGAGTTACACCTAATAAGAGTGAATCAACCGCGGGAACCCTGCTGTGTGGGAGTATGGCCTAGCTAGAATGGGACAGAATCAATCACAATGTGATGAGACCATGATGGATGGTCACAGTGAGATGGGACCCTGCTAGATGGGAGTTACACCTAACCAGGATGGGATTGAATCAACTACCCTGAGATTGGAACCCTGCTAGATGGCAGTGACTCAGCTAAGGTAGGAGATCCACTCAGCCAGAAGAAGGATTTGCTCTGAATGATTAAAACTTCTTTGCTTACATGCGAACCGTAAGACATTTCACGTGGTGCGCTTATCAGGATAGCAGCCAGAGGCCTCGGCCTGGAATATCCATTTACAGAATCTACTCTCCACAGCTCGAGCAGCAGACATTGTGTTTCAAAAAGTGTTCGTACGTCCGTTGTCACTTCTTTTGGGATTAATATTTTTCGAACACTATACAGGCGCGCCTTATCTTCGCCTTACTCTTAGGTCATTGTCTCCTAAAACGATCAATAAGTTATTTTGATCGGTGTCGCACTTCTTAAAAGGGGTCGAAGTTCAGCGGTCCCCTGTTAAAAGGTTGATAGAGATCTACAATGTTGACTCTTTGTTATGCACACGTTACAACCTGTGGTCACTGCGCACATGCAGTGTGACGATGATGCTACTGACTCAGTTGTAACGCTTGTGCATGCTCCATACACATTTAGCAATTAAGATATATAAATCTAAACTGTCTGCTCTTAGTGCTAAAAATAAGCAGGAAAAAAAAAAGAAAATTCGCTTCATTTCATCTAGTGCGATTCTAAGTTAGATCCTAGTCTATGTTAAACTTCAAGCCAGACTGTGTTTTGACAACTTTCAACCCAGACTGAGACTATGAAAAGTTCAAGATAAACTGTGCCTGTGATAATCTTCAAGCCAGACTGTGGCTAAGAGAAAATTCAAGCCAGACTGTGCCTGTGACAACTTTCAAGCTAGACTGGCTATGGCAACCTTGTATGTATTTGAGGCCAGACTGTGTCTATGACAACCTTCTAGCCAGGTTGTGGTTATGACAACCTTCTAGCCAGACTGTGGCTATGGCAACTTTGTACTTGAAGCCAGACTGTATTTATGACAACCTTCTAGCCAGACTGTATCTATGACAACCTTCTAGCCAGACTGTGGCTGTGACAGCCTTCTAGCTGACTGTGGCTTTGACAACTGAACGCTAGACTATGTCTAGCTAGGGCAACCTTCAACTTAAAATATTTACAACAACCTTAATGCCAGACTGTGTCTAACTCCAAACCAGGCAATAGCTAGCTAGAACAACCTTCAACCTAGACTGTCTATGACAACCTCCAAGCCAGGTCGTGGCTATGAAAAACTTCAAGCTAGACTGTGCCTAGCTAAGACAACCTTCAAGCTACACAGTCTATGAAAATAACCTTCAACCTAGACTGTCTATGACAACCTCCAAGCTAAGTCGTGGCTATGGCAAACTTAAAGCTAGACTGTGTAGCTAGGGCACCCTTCAAGCCAGACTGGACAACCTTCAAGCTAGATTGTCTATGACAACCTCCAAGCCAGGTCGTGGCTATGAATCTCTTCAAGCTAGCCTGTGTCTAGCTAAGACAACCTTCAAGCTACACAGTCTATGAAAACCTCCAAGCCAGAATACAGATCTGACAAACTTCAAGCCAATGTGCCCAAACTTAGTAGACGTCACGACAAATATGTATGTCCTTGAGTTTGATTCGTTTCAAGCGAGGCAAAAGCTATCACTCCAGCTGATAGGTTTAAAACCAAATTATATCCCTGAAAAACTGCATTCAAAGCGCTTTAAGGATAAAAAGACTAAACAGCCTGTGGCATTCGGCTCAAAAGCATTCCTTACAGGCCACTTTGTATATCGTTTCTTTCGGATAATATATTCTAGAAATTCATCGACAATAACCATAAAACCAAAAAATATATTTTTTTTTTTATAATGAAAGAAAAAGAAAACAACTTCCCTATGTACTTTAAGTTTATGGATGGCTTATATTCGAGGTTGATTATTAATTCACTTGAAAAACTAAAATGGGATATCCTAATGAGGATTTTTTTTTAAATTCAGGGGAGGGGAGGGGTGGAAAGAACATTCACTCTGTGCAAAAATTAAAAAAAAAAAAAAAACGGGGGTTGTTCGTTAACTGATCTGTTTACGGTTCTCGGCTGTTCACTTGGCTTTTGGTGTCAACAGGTTAACCTGAGCTGGCTTGAGATGCGGTTCAAAACAGGCGGAACCGGCAGAGCGAGATTCCAGCAGACGACGATAAGTTGTGCGTGGTTTCTTCCGCTCTGTGGCTTGGCGAAATCTGCTGGTGACAAGGTCTCAGTCTAGATCTAGATCTAGATGTCAGGTGCCGCGAGTTAAATTACTTGACCTTTGACCGCGAGAATACATAATGGTGAAAGACATTATAGGTCTGAAATAGGCCTCACATCAGGTGGAGTAAATGTGGAAATTGTACGGAGTGCGGAGTGGGAACTAGAGTCGAGAGTCAAAGAGAGGGAGGGGGATGTCTGAAAAGAAAGGCATAGAAATTTGCATGCAGAATGTATTGTGGTATGACAGAAAAAGGGAACAAGATGGGTTAGATAGAGGGAGAGAATGGGAGATAGTAAAGAGGGGTTGATTGAGGGGGGAAATGGAGAAGAAGAGACGAAATATAAGAAAAAGAAATGAAGGCGCAATGGAGGGGAGAAAAAAGGGAGAGGGAGAGAGAAAGAGGGATGTTGGGGGCCAAGGATGCATCAGGGTGCCGGAAGAAGACAAAGAGGGGATGATACAGTGAGAAATCATAAGTGATAGACGTGGAAAGACAGATATTAGGATGAAGTGATGTGAAGAGAGGGTAAGCGACGTTGATCGGCAGAAAAGAAATAAGGAGAGGAGGGGGAAGGGCAGATGGAGAAGAAAGTAAGATGTGGGGGTAAGATAGTGTCAGAGATATCATTGGGAAAAAAATGGTGGAAGAGAAAGAAGGATACAGAGACACAAATATATCTACACCAAAAGAAAGGGGAAGTGACAAAGACACACACAGAGAGAGAGAGAGAGAGAGAGAGAGAGAGAGAGAGAGAGAGAGAGAGAGAGAGAGAGAGAGAGAGAGAGAAAGAGAGAGAGAGAGAGGGGGGAGGTAGGAAGTTATAAAGACGTGGTTACAGAGAAGAACTGTTTACAGAGAGACGAACTAGCCTTAAACCACTGCATTTTCTCTTTAATCGTGAAGTACGAGAAATTAGCAGAACCAAATGTCCTCGTCATCCTACTCCAAACCCATAACCTGTTCAACTGCCCCTACCTATTTAGTGTCTGAGAGCAGACTGTGACGACCGACTGTCAGTCTGGGTCATCGTGGCTGTTACGTCCATCTAGGATACCTATGATAGTTGCACTGATTGTCCTCCTCTCTCTCAGCGCCTATGACAACATACATAAGTTGCTGAGGCCACCAGAACTATCAGCAATACCAGCCGTGTGGCCAGTGAGGTTGGCGTGACCGGAGAAGATAGCTAGATCCATGTATCTATCCTCTCCGCGGAGCCTGACTGGACACGCTTAACACTGATTATGAAGTAAGAGCAGCGATGTGGGGCAGGGGTGAAGGGTGACGTAGCTCTCTAGCTCGAAAAATAGCGGTTGGGAAAGCATTCAATTCTGCGATACGTGACATTTTTTCGCGGAAAGCACATTAGCAATAATATTCTCCAAAGCTTTCTTGTTTCTTGCTGTCCAGACAAATAAGTGGTTCCAAATAAGTAAGGAAATCTGTTAAATACCAGATTTTTTTTTTCAGAATTTGACTGACATTATTAGGTTTTGGACATTTCCAATCGTAACAAACATTTTCTAAACCAACTCTGCTACAAGGGCTTTTCACTGTTCACAGTGTCCAAGCAAATTGGCAATCTCGTGAAAATAACATTTCATTAGTGCAAATACTTTCGATATTATCGTCAAAAGATATAAATGTAGTTGTATAATGATGATGTGAATTTGTGTTCATTGCTTTTCTTATGTTTCTACAGTACTATACAGATAAATCAGTGGTCGGGAGAAAAGAGTCAAAGCAAAAACGTTGAAAGCTGGTTATTTCCTTTTTTTCTAAACTCGATCCATATTAAAAGATAAAAAGACGAAGAAGAGAGGAGGAGAAGAAAATAAGACCCATAATCCAAGAAATTTCTGATACAATAACAATCCTATATTTATTATCTCCCCTAATTTATGAGGTTATAATTTTATTTTTCCCTCAAAGCTGAGAATGCTATTGAAGATTAATTGTATTAACACATAATGAAGTTCTTTAAAAGTGGGATTTGCACTTTCTCATTATAAGCTTTATGTGCACGGCTCCATTATTTCTTTTTTTTTTTAATGTACATAAAGTACAGTTATTCCACAAAAATTGGTTTTAGAAATATCAAAAAACAAAAAAAAGAACAAGTCTTTTGGTGCCCATTTTTTTTTTTAAAGAAATACTTAAGGTGGCTAATTTTTCTCAGCTCTAAGTAGCATATTTTTCTGATGTATGAGAAACAGCTAACACCACTCCAAATTTCTTGCTTTGAATGATAGTGGAATCTCTCAAATCATCCCGTCATGTCATGAAACTGACCCAACAGATTTTCCTCAATTGAAAAGCAGACATAAAGTAAAGCATATTTTTTATCTTGTGCCCGTACGAGCTTCTAGCTGGCTGCTGTAAACACAAATTGATAAAGAAGAAGACAGAGAATGGAGAGTGAAAAGTGAATCAATTAACGACGCCTTTTAAATAAAAAAATTAAGAACAGAATAAAGAAAGCAATGAATGCCATATCTTAAGTGTATTACGCAACTTGTGTGTCAACCATAGAAGAAGATTAAACCCTTTTCTAAAAAAAGAGAGTGATAAAATGTTGACCCACTACTGCCATGAAAGAGGTATTTTGATACATAATTTAAGAAGTAGATGAGGGTTTAAGGACATGATAAAAGGAAATAAATTACAAATTATGCCCAAAAAAAATTCCAATTGCTTTCCAACCTGACACTTTAAAATGCAAATTTCTACAGTGTAAATCTTAAACATCAACAAAGTTCAACTATATCTTGTTCCAATTAGAGTTATTGCTTAACAATCAGTTTGATTAAAGTCTCTGAAATAATAAATCTCCAACAAGCATCTCTCCCTATAAGCTGAAAGTGAATCAGACAAATGAGTGTAAGATGCAGTAGTGATGAAAGTTTTCTAAGCAGCAAAGTAATAATGAATTATGATTTTGATAAAGGTATTGATAAGCATTATTTATCTCAATGTTAGTTTAAGCAAAATCAGTGATACATTAAAAACCATCAGTCAAACTCAGTTTAAGAGAACAACCGTGTTGCTGAGGATTTCCTGGATTGAAAATGATTTGCAAAGCTTAAGGAATAAAAATAATTTAAAAATCAAAATACTAAACAATATTTTACAAGAACATGCACACAAATGCAATAATTAATTGTTTCTTACCTTCCAGGTCAGATGATCAGCTTGCAAATATTGCTTAAAACCTTGAAGTACCTTTAGTGTCTGTTAAAGAAAAACAAATAACTTAAGTTTGTTCCATTTCTTTTTATAATATGCATTGCTTACCTTAATAACACATATCTGTCTGATGCAGAAGTCACAAAGATCTGATATTATTTGTTTCTTTTACACCTGCTTCAAATATCAAATGGACAGAAAAGAAATCTAAAGAAATAGTTTTAATAAAGCACAAAAATAAGTCATAAAATAAATTCAAAACGATTTATAAGTAAGAAAAACTAAAGCATCTTAATACCTTAAATAGCAAATAGCATGATCAACAGGAAACTCAGCAAGGAAAAAAATAAAGGAAATAGATTGACAAAGTGGCTTATAACAGATTTAAGGACAGAAGCATTAACAGCTACTAAGGGTCAAGACGTGGGGAAGCAAATGATCACTATACAAAGTGGTAGAGCACTTTATGATGACGATTGCCAAAGTTCAATATTAGTAAAAAAAATCAAACATTTTTTGAGAATTAAAGATTTCAAGTTCCCATATAAAGATTTATCAAAGGCATAACACATTTTTAACCAACATTTTCAAGAAGGGACCTGATTTGAGGAATTCCATTGACAATATTCAAATAAAACTCAATACAATAATTGATGCAAGAGTACCAGCATTTTGTTGCAGTCTTGAGTGTTCAGATACAAGATAATAATGACCTCTATATTTTGCCATCAGCAGGCAATTGTAGACCTTAGAGCTTGAAACTTTAGACAGGACAGACGAAAGCAATTTTAAATTTTAATCCAATGTGCTTGCAATGGTAAACAATTAAGAAATTGGTATTTTATATCCAGTTGTACTACTTTACAAGTATTTGGGGCAGCTACCTATCCAACAATAAGAATTATATAGTCCTAATTATTAATCTTCTTTAAGTCTACTAGCTAGTAAAGGTAATTTGTGCTTGATATTAATTTCTTTGGGAACGACTATTGTTTTTCTTTTGTGTTGGATACACATTTAACGCAAAAAAAAGTTATTCCAATCCAAACCTTAACAATGCTAGTTTTATTTTCAAAGATCAAAATCTCAAAGTTTCATCCAGACAGAGTCAATAGGTAGATACTAAGCATCTACATCTACAATCTATCCAGCTGTGTTGATCTTAACAGAGAGAAAGACTGGGAAAACTGGAACCAAGCTTCCCATGGGTATACATGACATTCTATTGATAATTTTTTCACAAATTTATGTAAATTCTAAATTTCTGTTAGACCCAACTGATAGGCAACTTTATCAATGTAAAACTACCCATTTTCCTTTGGTGGGCTAGAAAAGAATTTGAAAAACTTCTGTTGCAAGTTGCTGTATGTAAAGGCATAGACCATAATTTCATTTATTATAATTTATAAATAATACATTCAACTTTTAAAAGCCCTTTATTGATGAAATGAAATTGCAGTTATTGGACGAACTCACCCTAAGCTTTAAAATTGTATTTTTCGATGCAAATAATTACTTTCCAAGTTATAAGCATTTTTGTGCTGCTCTAAAATCCCATTAAACTAAAAGTTTCAATTTAGTCGGGAAACATTCAATTGTGAAGCCTAACGGAAGTTGGGCCAATATCTGCAAATTTACCATGAAGAGCTACTTAAAATGTTTCTTTGATATATAATTCTTTATTATAAGGAGAATTTAGCAGACGCTGCCCTTTCTTTAAATGTATTTTTCAAAACTTCAATATAATGGCAGCTAACATGTTCTAGAACAACAGTTCATCAATTGGTCCAGTTCTTGTCAATTTTTGCTTTTACTGGTGATCAAGATAGATGTAACTCAATTCCTTCAATTATAAATACTTCAGGAAACAAATTTTGGATAGCCTATGTACAAAACAAGTTTTTAATAGTACTTTAGGGTACTTATCAGGATCAATCACAAATAGAATATATATATTTTTTACACCACCAAGCAACCCTTTTTGGCCATGTGATGAGAAGAGAGAAACTAGAGCGTCTTTGCATCGGAGGAAATGCAACAGGGATAACAGCATGATAAGATCTCAAATGGACTAATAAAGTAGCTCAAAGACAGGACAAGTGACAGATGCATTGGACGCGACGAGGGATAGAGATGCCTGGAGATCATGATCGCCCACGCTAAAGAGCAAGCACATGATTGATTGAATCAGGGTGGACCAAAAGGAGCCTCTCTGAAAGATGGGAAGTATTTTTTTTTCTTTTTTAATTTACTCGTCTGGATCTACATAATTTAGAAAGCGGAAAACAGAGAATAAGAGAGAGAGAGAGAGAGAGAGAGAGAGAGAGAGAGAGAGAGAGAGAGAGAGAGAGAGAGAGAGAGAGAGAGAGAGAGAGAGACACTGAGACAGACAGACAAACAGACAGAGACAGAGACAGATAGACAAAGAGACGGATAGAGAGAGAGAGAATTCTTTTCCTTTCAGTGTTGTGAGAGAAAAATCCTGAGGCCTGGATCTAACTTGCACTCATTGCCATTAAGCCTAGAATGGCTAGATATTGAACATGAAATGAGCTCTTGATCTTAGATCTAAATAGTAGGGCCTAAAGAGAAATCAATCACAAACCTATATCTAACTTGAGACCGACAAATATGACGAAAGGCGTGAAAACATATGCCCAAAAATTCTCTTGATCTAATCTAGATCTAACACACACAGATTATAAATTATTTCCGGAATTTTTGACTACTCACGTTTGTTTTGTTTTGTGAACCTCATCGTTAGAGGCCGTAACTCTGAACCAGCGATGATTTTCTTACTTTTCTGTGTAAGAGAGTGGAGTTTTAGCTTTTTATAGTAATTATTTCGTAGAGTTAAACAAAAAAAACAACAACAAAAAAACACCTACTTGATTGCCATAACCTGTTTTTATTGTATTACTATATATATATATATATATATATATATATATATATATATATATTTATAACACCTAATTTAGGTAGCCTTTTGGGCTCCTAAGGTCATTCTTCCACACCTTTTGGAAATCACGATGGGCCCCCTAAGTTTTTGGCCATTTTATCGAAACCTGTATGTTACCTTCATGGAGTATGCGAACCCCACCCTCAGCCTAGCGAGTAAGACAAGTCTCGGTAAGCTTGACAAGATCCAGAATGCGGCCATGCGGCTGATGAAGCGCCCCCATCGCAGCCCTGGAAGCAACTGGATGCGAGCCCCTAGAGCTCAGGCGGGAGGCGCAGACGCTGATGGCCAGAGATAGATTCCTCCGCTTCGGAGAGTCAAACCCGCTCAAAGATCTGCAGAATCCTTTGGTGCCACGCGACGTCTGCCGAAGAAGGTTTCCGTGCTCAGTGCCGCCGAGGTGGCGGAACGGAAATTCAATTTACCAACAGAACGAGCGCCATTGGAAGCTCCAGGCTGGCCACCGGAACTCGCCCCCCGCCCGCTAGAGGTTCGCCTTGATATTGGCTTGAAAGGTAGAAAATCAGAGATTGCCCCCCAGGTCCAAAGAGCTGCGGCCCTAGAGTACATTGACTCGTATCCGACAGAGTACGTGAAGTGTTACATGGACGGCTCAGCAATGGAGGGCATCTCCGACGGTGGTTACGGAGTCTACATCGAATGGAAATCCCAAGAAACGTCACGGATCTCAGGCCCGATAGGCCATAGAACGTGTTGCTTTGAGTGCGAAAAGGCGGCATTGCACGAGTGCATCCGCCTGCTGAAAGAACGGCATGACAGAGGTGCCCAGTTCCCAGGAGCTGTAATCTTCTGTGACTGCCGTAGTCTAGTACAAAATTTAGGCGGTTTCAACCCCACGAACATGGGAAATATTATGAGTATACCGGAACAGCTCCGTCAAGCAGATGTCCGGATCATCTGTCAATGGATACCCTCTCATGTAGGTATCCACGGTAACGAGGTTGCCGATGAGCTGGCCAACGCTGGCCGACTCCAACCTAAACCTGAAGTCACGGCAACTCTGGCTCATGTCTCCTCCTTATTGCGTGGGGAAACGGCGAAACGATGGAAAGCGACGATTTCAAGGTATGATGACCCAAGATTGGCCAAGCTTTATGAGGCGCGCAGGGCTGGTGATACCAGAGGTGACGCCGTGCAAGTGTTTCATTTGTGCGTAAACCATGCACTGCTTTTGGTCTGTATGTCAAAAAGAGGGTGGGGTCAAACCGCGTCCTATTGTCTGTGCGAGCACCGAGTTGAAGACGTCGACCACGTACTGTTTAATTGCCCAGCACTGGAGGACTGCCGAAGTCCCGGTTAGGGGTGCCAGGACCAGCCACGGTTCTCTGGTCTGAGCTTTCCGTGCTCGTGAAAGCGGCGAAGCTAGTGAGGATGTTTCTACGGAGGACTGAAGAGTAATGTAACCGGAGCATTACCGACGCGCAAGGATGGCCCGACCAACCCGGACGTCAGAATGTATGTAAGATGCGACTGGCTTCTTCCCTGAGATGAGACGGGAAGAAGTTGGTCTTTCGGCAAGTGAGAATCTGCCTCTGATCGAACCACAACATCGAAATGGTTCTATTTTTTATCCTAGACTGTAGCCCACTCTTCCCACGGGTGGATCTTCGATTTTTTTTTTAGCCTAGATACTATGCACATTTGATAAACTGAACTCGTATCTAGGTAACTACTAAAAACGATGTTAGAAATCTTTCACCTATTTCGACTGAGAGTGATATGCATCTAATATTTTTAAATCAGCCACATAGTGACCTTATGTGGTTCATAAATTTTGAAAGACACACCTTTCTTTTATTTCTCTAAAGTCCTGCTTGTCTTTCAGATACAGGAAACACAAAGGTTTCCAAATGGCTGCACAGGAGGGAGATAGAGGAGGAAGGCTTAGAGACAGATTACTTAAACGTGAGTTATTGGAGTATGCTTGGTTAACATTTTGTGTAGAAAAATCAACCACAAACCTAGATCTAGCTCGAGACCAATTTATTTATTTATTTACATATTTACAGTAACTTGCATCTTTAGACCTAAAATCTAGCTCTGGTTGTCTCAGCCTCTACCGTTTTTTTAAAGCCTTCTATATTTGCTAATTAACATTTAATAATTCTCGAAGAATTCTTTTAGTAATTCAACAGCCAACATCTTTGTTGAGATTGAGACAAATTTCAAGTTATAGTTATGCACCTGAAACGAAGACTTAACCGTTCAGTAAGAGCAAAGGTAAAGTTAATGTATTCCCAATATTATTCATATCATGCTTCTCTTGAACTATTTTTGCATATATTAAAGTTTTGATTTTATTCCGGTTTGTAATCAACTAAACACATTTTTATCCCCAGGATGATGATTGTGATTACATACCGCCCTGTACTGAAAGCAGCTCAGTTAGCAATATCTCTGGAATTGTACCTCTGCAAATTTATTCAACAATCTACGCCGTAGCAGAACAGGTAATAACTTTTGTATTGCTTACATCCAAAATGAGTAAAGTTGACAAATTACTTTGGTTACGAATATATTTTGTCATTGTGTGTATTTGTATGAGGATTTAAACAGTCGTATTTCTGTTGCTTGTTTTTTTTAGTAGAAAAAAATCTGAGTCAAAAGTCTACATTATTTTTTTGTCATTGTCATGAAGGTTGCATCGTAGCTTTTAACTCCAACTCTGATTTTCTTATATTAATTTTGTTCTAGGAAAAACATTTTTTTCTTACTTTATTTCTACATAGGTATGTGGAAGCTTGTAATTCTTCCGGTAGCAAAGAAAATTTGGCAGTGGCCAACCCAGAAGACAAGGCAATGACAAACACAGAAGATGTTGTAGTTGCAAATACAGAAGATATGACAGTGACAAAAAATAAAACAGTAAGTAAACAGTGTACCTGTTGTTAGCAGGGATGACTGGACTTGCTCTTTTTTTTTAACTAATTTACACATCAATATTATACTCACAATTCACTTTGGTGGACCGCTTCACCCAGAGGGTTAATACTAGCCAACATTAAGAGGTAATACTTAGAAAACGACCATTGCCAAGTCTATAACAAGAGCAAACCATATTTGACATTTTAGTGTTTAGCAGCTTCTATGACAACATTTGCTTCAATCTTAAGATGTAAAGTTGTAGTCTAAAGGCATATAAAAGTGCAAGTGTTATTGCAAGGCTTTACCAAGACAAAGTAACTTTTTAAGAATTTCATTTAATGCAGCCTTATATTCTTACTCCTTTTGGGCGTCTCAAAACCTTTGCAAATAAGATTTTTCTCATCATATGATATGATCAGACCTAACTTTTAATTGTACGGTACAAATAAGTTTGCCATTGTAATGATTACACATTCACTTTTTTTGATTTTTGTTTTAACTCATAGGTACCTGGCACCTTGATGTTCTATGTCCATGTAAGTTGTAACTATAGATGTCGTCCATTTCCTTTTTCAATCGTCCTTTGTTTTGTTTTTGTTTTTTAAAAAAAGTGCGTGTAAATTTCAATTTTATTCTCATACTTCTATTCCAGAAGCCAAAGAGAATCTGCAAGTTTTGTAACGAATGGCAAACACACCTGAAAACACATTTGATAAGAAGACATCCTTTAGAAGAAGAAGTCAAAGATGCGCTTAAATTACCAGTCAAAGATCAGAAGCATTTGCAAGTATTCGAAAAAATGGCATATATCAACAAAATGTAGTTCTTGCAGAAAAACGGAGAGAACTCATTAGGGAACGTAGGCAAGGTACATCGGCCCCTTGATGTGTTCTGGTTGCAAGGGGTTTTATGAAAAAAAGACAATCTTTAAGCATAAGGGAATTTGCTGTGAGTAAGAATCAATAAATCCTATTGCTGTTGACATCAAGTTCCTTCACAAAATGCGTTAAGTCTGGAACTATCAAAAGAATTTAAGGAGCAGGTTTTAAACAAGTTCAGAAGAGATGAAGTACAACAGTTGTGTAGAAGTGACTTCCTAACATTACTTCTTGGCAAAAAAGCATGGGCAAAGTCGGCCAAAAAAGAAAGGCACGTGATAATGAGTGAAATGCTCCTGTACGTAAATTTAATAATTGCATTTAGACAACAGTCTGAAAATCAGAACGTTTCAGGGACAGACATACTTGACTTTTCTCAATTTGATATTCTAGAAAAGGAAATTCTGCATTTGCAGTTGCAGCAGTGAAGATCCAAAAAATGGTCTGAAGGTACGTGTAGGTTTTCTTTTGAAAAGAGCAGTGAAAGTTATCAGATGATACTTTATTAGGCAAGGAGAACTCAAAGAAGAGAATGCAATGACGAAGTTTCTTGTTGCTCTCCATCTTCAATGGGATTTTATCTTTTATAATGCTCAAGTGCATTGTGAGGCAAGGCGAGAGGGCTTGAGGAAACCCTCTGCAATGCCTGATAATGAGGACTTTGAGGCTCTCAGGAGTTTTATGATTATAGAGATGAACTTAATGCTTGACAGACCGTATGATTTATGGGACAATAGTCTTTTTGTAAGGCTGATGAATCTCATTGTTTTTCGAGTTACATTGTTCAATGATAGCAGGAGTGAGGAACCAGCAAGGCTGACTTTAAGGAATGGGCTGATGCAAGCCATGGTGCATGGATCGATCCAGAATTGACAGACAAAATAGAAGACCCACAAGAACGTTTACTTCTCAAAGATATGAAATTGGCATACCAAGCTGGAAAGGGATTTAGGAAGCTTGTACAAGTTCTTTTCCCCAAAGACACCTTAGAACCAGTTTCAAAGCTTTTGATAGAAAGGACAAACTGTACCATTCACCCACACAACATCTCTTTCCCAATACACAAAATTCGTTTGACCATGAGAGTGGCTACCACTGCTTAAGGACGTTGGTCAAGGAAGTTCCTAATTTGAAGAAAACTCATCTACTGATCGGTTGTCAAGGAAGTTCCTAATTTGAAGAAAACTCATCTACTGATCGCAGATAAATTTAGGCATCAAGTTTCAACAATTTTTGCCAGTTTCGAATTACCAAAAAACCAACAGAATTCTTTTATCAGACTCATGAGTCATTCTGAAGCAATTAATAGAAATGTATACCAGTGTCCTATGGTGATACATGAAATAACAAGAGTTGGGAAAATGTTAAGCCACATTGAAAGTCATAATCATAATCATAATGAAACAGCCAGCGCCAATGACACGGCAAACCCAGAAAATAATCAAGAACATCCATCAGCATGTGAAGTATTAGAAACTTTGAAAGACCAAAATAACTCTGCAAATCAAGGGTCAGACATTTTGGACATCCAACCAGGATGTGAAAAGTTAGCAAAAGAGGTGAAATCAAAGCAACATATCCGCAGGTACACCAAATGGAGCTCTGAGGACACTGAAACTGTAAAGAGTTACTTTCACATCTACATTGTTAACACTCAAAGTAGTGGATCGTTGCCCCCAAAAAGTGAGATTATAGAGTTTTTAAACAGGCATGATATACTGCACGGCCATGAAAATAAGCATATGCTTGTCAGAACAAAAGTTTTCAATGAAAAGAAAAAGTTGATGAGCTCTTTCAAGGGAATTTAGTGGTAACTGTAACTGAGATTACTTCGCATGATTCCATTCATGGTCTCCTAAGTAATACCTATGATTCGTAAGGGGGGTATCTTCTTTTAATTTTTCTTTAACTCCCCGACTGTAGAACTAGGGACTAGTGTATTAAAAACCAAAACTAAATTGACTGTACATCGTCTCGAATTTTGCTTTTTTGTCTTTGTAAATACGTGTGAACTATAGAATTGGCTTATAGTAGCAGTACTTTGAAACATCAATATTATAATACCCCATTTTGTTGGTAATATAAGGAATGAGAGCTGACAGTAATTTTTAGTTATTTTTCTCCTGATTTTCAAGTTGTAAGCTGAAACCAGGTTTATCGATGTTTCCCAATCAGCTGGAACTGCTGCAAATGATCTAATTTACTCTAGCAGCTGAAAAAGGGAAATTTTTGACACATTGTGTCCAGGTACAAAATGCTGTAATAGCTATAGAAACTACATTGCAACAATTTTGTCTCTCCATAATTTTTACTTTATGCACATCTAGATCTAAGACTTTCTTGTTTTTTTTTTTTTCCTTTTTGTGTCACAACATATGCGAGAAAAATAAGTCGCCAATTTATTTTCAAAATGTGGTCTAATTGATTATTCAACTTTTTGAACATCACATTTTAAACATGTAGCTTTGCAAATAAATGTTACTTTGATAAAATTTGATAGTCAAGATAAATTTGCATCCAGAGTCAGATTTATGACAAGAACTTGTAACTCTGACTCCACAGCCAAAGTGCCAGGGTACCCACAGTGTTGCAAAAAAAAGAAAGAAAAAGTCGAGAGTACTCTAATTGGTTGGGAGATGCTCTGCTTTTAATCCCAATAAGATGTCCAATAACATAAAAAGCCACTTAAGGTTTGAAAATGTACATGGGTAAAAAAAAAAGTGAATTTCCTTTTCAAATAATCTTGAGTTGATTCACGTCTTGCTAATTTCTAACTCTTATAAATATTCGCTTCTTGTTGAAATTAATACTGTGTAATTTTAAGGTTTTAAACTGACGGTAATGAATAATGAACTCGAAGATCAACAGTGACAGATCACAGCGAACGTGAATGCTGTCAGTGTCATAGAACACAAATGATAACGGACGACGCATGATTTTTAAATGTATATATGAAATAATATAGCTAGAAAGCTTTGAAACTCCATAGTGTATTCTAGCACATTATGACCAAAGCACTAATAATACCTGTAATTTCTAACAAATTTTATAGATAAGGATTCAAACCTTATAATTATGTGGAGTTAACGTAAAATCACAACATAACGCGCTTGAATGGTTGATATGTTGAGAGACTTCACTTACATAAGAGCATTATTGGTCTAAATAATGTATTTCTTTTTTTAAAGTCAATTCAGAAAACGAAAAGTATCATTTTGTAATTCTTCTTCTTCTTCTTCTTCTTCTTCTTCTTCTTCTTCTTCTTCTTCTTCTTCTTCTTCTTCTTCTTCTTCTTCTTCTTCTTCTTCTTCTTCTTCTTCTTCTTCTTCTTCTTCTTCTTCTTCTTCTTCTTCTTCTTCTTCTTCTTCTTCTTCTTCTTCTTCTTTTTATTATTATTATTATTATTATTATTATTATTATTATTATTATTATTATTATTATTATTATTATTATTATTATTATTATTATTATTATTATTATTATTATTATTATTATTATTATTATTATTACTATTATTATTATTATTATTATTATTATTATTATTATTATTATTATTATTATTATTATTATTATTATTATTATTATTATTATTATTATTATTATTATTATTATTATTATTATTATTATTATTATTATTGTAGATAGGTCTGAACAGTCACTTTGGGATCCATTTTTGCTGTGTGATGTTAAATTTTTTTTTAAATAAATAGGAGTCTTGAGAAATGTTTCAAAATATTGAGTGTGGATCATGTAGTGCACATGTACGTGGCATTAGATATCTTGGCTGTAGTAGATTTTTAGACCCGAACTTTCTAATGTGGGCACAAATTTGATTCTTGATAAAATCCTGTCATTTGTTTTAGCTATTTACTAATTTTGTAATGCAATTTTGCACATTGCCGTCAACCTAATGTAACTCCGACACAAAAAGCATTATTTCCTAAATCACAACAAAGTAAGAATGTAATATAAAGTTGGCTACCTATGCTATTAAAAGTTTTTTAAAACATATATCGTGGGTAACCAAATCAATGAAAGAGGGAAAATATTATAATACTCCCTAAGATTCAATAATAGGTAAAATATATATATTGGTTCCCTATGTCATAAAATATAAAGTGGCTCCCTGTGTTGGGAAAATAAATATATTTTTGACCGGGATCCATAAGTTACTTCAAACAGTTAGTAAAAATTAGGCAACCCACTTATTTATATTCAACAAATCAATTTCAACTGAACCAGGGTTTATTTTGAAGACTTTACAATACATGTTCATAGTGATATTAAAAGCATTTTCATTTACTATTACAAATAACAGATATACTTTGGGGTTACCAAAGTATGATTTTTACCACGGGCTCCTCATGTCCCAAAGTAGGGTTATATATATTAGTATATAATACACACATATATACACGTATATATATATATATATATATATATATATATATATATATATATATAGTAGCAGTAGTAGTAGTACTACTACTAGTGGAGGTGTTGTTAGTAGTAGTAGCAGCAGCAGTGGTTGGAGGAGGAGAAGAGGAAGGACAGTAACAGTAACCGTTACAGTTAATCAGCTAGGTGCCCTGCTCTTTAGAGGAGGCGATCATGACTTTTTATTACTTAAATATATTAAAGTTTAAAATATTATTGTTTGCAATATTTCACGATATAAGCCTCTAATTTTAAATATTGCAAAACTTAAAACCATTTCTAAAGAAACTCGAAGTCTCAGGTATATATATATATATACATTATCGATAGTAGTCGAGACGCGAATAATACAAGACTTTTCAGTTGAATATTGCTCACCCGATCGGCTGGTCAATCAGCACACAGTTACGATGATGTTTGTTTATAGCTACCTTGAGCAACCCCCACACAGCCAAGATAAGTTTATTCTCAATCTAACATGGAGAGGATGTGATTTTCTTACAGTGTGAATTTATATACTTTTATATTAATTTTAAAATGGCTTTATTTAGAGAAATGAGTATTGAGGATTTTTTTTTCTAATGCTGAAACTGGTTTTAATGAAGCAAGTTTTTCTTGGTGTAATGACGAGTTATAAATTTATATATTAGAAGAAGCACAACAATATCATGCAGGAATGAACAAAATCTCATCCTAGAGAAAATAAATAGGTCAAAGTTAACGTTCATGCATGATCACTGGCCTAGTTTTGAATTGAAAATAGGTACAAACGTTTGCTCAACTCTTGTCTTATTCTATTTTTGGATTGAAAGTAGGTCAAGTGTACATGCATGTGCACTAGCCCTTGTTTTGGATTTAGAAAAAGGTCCAACGTTTGTTGCCTCAACCCTGTCTTGTTCTAGATTTAGATAAGCCAGAGGTCATTCACAGAGAAAACACGGTTCAACATTGCTCTCCGATCCATAGACTACCTTTCAGGTGGCCGCCGTTTTGCTTTCATGATTTGGTCTGTTAAATCCATCCAGGAAAAACAATTTTGGCTGGTGGACACTTGAATAAATCGACACTCTAGAGCCACAAAGATGAGTCGTAATATGACGAAACACATCTTAGAATGTGTCAATGGATGAGTGAAAAAATCATTGTTCCTTTATGCAAAAATTTCCGCTTAGAAAAAGTGGTTGATAATCTTGACTGGGAAACAGAATTCCTCCATCCTCCCTAATTAATAAGAGGTTTAATCGTAAATAAATAAAGAAACGTTTGTTCAGTTATACTTATTGTATTATTCGATACATTTTATGAAAATGTTCTATTTCATTTTTCTTTCTAAATCTGTAAAGTGTGTTCTATTTAGACGATTACCAAAATCTATGTTAGTTCTTGATGAGATTAAATAATTTTGTGCAATTCTTATCATAAACTATCTTTATGTAAAGTATATCTGATTATTCCATATAAAATAAATTTCATAGAAAATTTGATAAATATCTAGTCTTTATTCGGCTTAGGTTTCACCCCCATATTAATTTTTCTTTTTTTGTGATTTCTTTTCAAAAGTAATACTTGGGACCTTGTTTGAATACTCAAAGCTTTCTCATCAATACCATCCAGTCACTATTTCTCTTGATAACGCTTTTAAAAAGCACAGGGAAAATATGTTTACTGGAGCAATAGCCTAATTAATGAATGTTAGGAAAAAATCTTATGTGAACTATCAAATGTGTTTTATTGTAATGCAATGTAAACTGAAAGTCAAACAGATTAAAGTTAATTTAACAGGCAATGCCCTTATATGTATTATCTCTTTTAATATATTAACATACTTGACAATGTCATATTTGTTTATATCATCTACATAAGTTCCATTGATTTTTTAAAAAGACTGTATTATGTGTTTTCGTATATGTTTATGGTATCCATCAAGTGGTTTCATTTCATTCCACTTCGTACAGAGTTTAAGATCCGTCATTTTTATACAAAAGAAATTTTGGACTCCATTTAAAGTAATAGAAAGATAAACTCTTTTACCGAATTGATAATGTGCAGATGGTATGTGTTGGGAACATAATATGGAATAGCCAAATGCCACATACATGGTGAATTAATATTGAATAATTAAATAGGGGTGAAAAAACCTCTATACTTCTATCTCTATACAAGCATCATAACAAAACATCATTACAATAGAATAGAATTCAAAATAAAAATATGAAAACGGTAGAATCGATTTTGATTTTTTCTTTCTCTATACTAATACAATACTAATGCTTTAGAATCGAAATAATCTCCATAAATTGTCAAAATAATACCATATTATCAAAATATACCGTAAACGTATTTGAGACCGGAATAAAACGGACCCTTAGGTCCACCACGTATATATCCTTTTCATAACATTTTTTTTCGATTATTTTAGTAATATTCATAATATTCCTCTTGGTTATGACCACTGTCCACAGCATTATTTATAGATTTTGTTATATTTCCACCCCCTTTAGTAAGACACTCTGCTTCCTTTGTTACAGCTAATCTTGATTTACCCAAGCAGGATATAGCTGGTAACACTCAGCGGCTGTATAATTATATTGAATTTCATAATTACATGTTCTCTTAATATAACACAAATGACACGTGTTGGTGATTTTTTTGGGGAGTTGAGTGAATGGGCAATAAGCTTTTTAATTGAAGTTGGAACAAATCTTTACGATTGGACTGATGACTTGAAAGAGATAGAAATAGATAGAGATAAAGACTTAAAGATCTGGGACGGGCTAAGAAGATAATATTTATTGTGAAATGTGAGGAAAGAGAAATAAGCAGGTACATGGCCACTAATGCCAACCGGCATATCACTCCCTTATGGTTTCTAAAATAAAAAATAAGAAAATTGGGCTTTAAGATAATTTCTCAAAAGAAAAATATACGAATAAAACATTCATTATAACTTGACGCTAGATAACCTAATTTCGATTGGAAGGTTTGAAATTGGATAAACTTTGGACCTTGATATTTTTGCAATTAGTTTAATTATTGTCTTTTCGTGTTCTCGGTCTACCTAGATCTATATTGGGATTGAGTTGTTGTGAAACAATTAGAGAGCGGCATTCAAGAGGCTATGGAAATCACTCTACAGGATTTTAAAGACAATCAAGAGTTTGACAAAAATGAAATTGTAATAACAAAGGAAAGAGAGCTACCCAGTGTAGTTGGGATGATATGCAAGTAACCCTGAATAGAACGATTGGACCAGCCGGGCCAGAAGAGGATAGTTTTTACTAAGTTTATAGACTTGAGGATCCTACACGCTGGTTCTTCACAAAAAATAAAACTGAAACTTACTTACTGAACAATACAACAAAAACAATCAACGATCAACCATTCTCTCTGCACTTTAAAAGAAGAGAAGAAGGAAACTTTAAGTTAAAAATAAGAATATTATGGGCTGCACCCAAACTAAAATTAGAAGCCATAGAGAAAATTGTAAAGGGCAAGAGGCAACAGTGAGCAGACCAGAAGACGCTAAAGACAGGGGTCGGATAGATGTAACGGTGCCCTACACCAACCCAAAAACTATATAAATAGCATGATTTCAATATGGCCGCCGGCTAATTCTTGTGTTTCGATCTCTATAAATAGCACAATTTAAATATAGCCGCCCGTTAATTCTATTGTTACGGTCTCTATAAATAAGATCATTTCAATATGACCGCCAGGGTATTCTGAATTTTCAGTCTCTATAAATAGCATAATTTCAATAGGGCCGCCCGTTAATTCTAGTGTTACTATCTTTATAAGTAGCATAATTCAATATGGCCGTCGGTTAATTGCAATATGGCCGCTGTGGAATTATAACTTTCGATCTCTATAAATAGCATAATTTCAATATGGCCGCCGGGGAAATCTGATTTTTTCATCTCTATAAAAAGCATGATTTCAATATGGCTGCCGGGTAATTCTAGTGTTTCGATCTCTATAAAACGCATAATTTCAATATGGCCACCGGTAAATACTAATTTTTCGATCTCTATAAATAGCATAATTTCAAAATGGCCGCCAGGGGAATTCTGATTTTCTGTCCTTATAAATAGCATAATTTCAATATGGCCGCCCGGTAATACTAGTGTTATGATCTCTATAAATAGCATAATTTGAAGATGGCCACCAGTAAATACTAATTTTTCGATCTCTTTAAATAGCATAATTTCAATATGGCCTCCAGGGAATTCTGATTGTTCCGACCTTATAAATAACATAATTTCAATATGGCCGTCCGTTTATTCTAGTGTTACGATCTCTATTAATAGCATACTTCAATATGGCCGCCGGATAATTCTAGTGTTTCGATGTCTTTAAATAGCAAAATTTGAATATGGCCGCCGGATAGTTCTTTTTTTTTATCGATGTCTATAAATAGCATTATTTCAATATGGCCGACATGTAATTTAGTTCTAGTATTTCGATCTCTATAAATGGCATAATTTCAATATGGTCGCCGGATAATTCGAATTTTTCAATCTCTATGAATATCATAATTTTAATATGGCCGCCGTATAATTCTTATGTTTCGGTCTCTATAAATAGCATAATTTCAATATGGCCGGCGGGGATGGTAACGGCCAGGAAAAGCCATATCTGATATTGAGAAGAGGGAAAACCTGGGCGTGGGCAACATATGGCATTCAGCGTTTTGCTAGTTATAGAAAAAAAGGAAATGAGATAAAGCAATTCGTTCACAGAAACTAGAGTCTTTTTTGCGTAGATTGCCTATGTATGCGTAAAGGGATATTTTTGGTTGGATTTTGCCATGAGAATAAATATCATAAAATAAAACTTGTTTATCTATTTAATTGAAGTAAGTTGAAAAGTGGGCTTTTACATTTCCTTCGCATGATTTGTTGGCGATGTTACATATAATTTACAGTGTAGATGAACGATTCTGAGGTGGTTAGAGAACATTAATTTAGGATTTGGTAAACATTATCTTATTATTTATCCCATAATACAAAGCTCACAAAAATGTTTGTTTTAGGCACCTACATAGTTTCGCAAGGCTAAACTCGCCAGTCATTTGCCCAGTTTATAAATGTAATTCTAAAAATACATCAAGTTTAAACTCTGAAGCGTTTAAAAAGCTAAGTAAAATAAAATAAAACCAGACAAAATGACAAAAATAAACGATTATTTTTCAATATGTTAACTGAACGTATGTACATTTTTACGAGGTCAGCGCTTTTTCGGGAGACTTATAACTTTATAGATTAATATTTAATGTATTTATGAGGTCAGTGCTTTAGTTTAAGATTATATTCAACAATATGCTATTGTGAGGCTAATGAAATTGTGGAATATAGTAACAATATACAAACATAATTTTATATACATTTAGATTTCATGTTTTTATGAGGCCAATGATATTGTGGGGTATATAAAATTATATACATTATATACATTAGGAGCTTTTGTGGGATCTCAGATAATCGACCCTAGACAGGTCTACGCAAGAAAACCCAACAAAGGATGTTAAATATATATGTATACTTAGCAAATTGATTTTCAGTTCTAATAACCTTAAACATTTTGAAATGAAAAAGTTTTCAAAGTTAAGGTCTCATGAAAAAAAAGATGAAGAAATTACGGCAAGAGTTCTCTAATCAGAGATCGATCACATTGCAAAAAGTCTTTGTTCATTCGGTGTGCTACCAAAATTATTACATGTTATGGACATGAAAGTTATTGGGAAGAATAAAGTTAATGAGAAACTGTCATGCTAAGTATTCTAAGGACATCAGGCACATTGGTTGTCAGATTGATCAGGAAGTTGCAAACAGACAGATACCCGGTAAATAAAAAGACAAAACGCTTTCTTGGTGCAAAAACAGACTTGATCCATACATTTTTGAAGAAAGTCAATAAGACTTAGTATCAATCTGTACGTCAGTCTGATAGTTATACCAATCTTGTTTGTGCTTTTACCTCGCTTATCGCTAGAGTTACCAGTCTCCACTTCTGAGGAGCTTCTAACAGAGATCTTTAGCCTATATGGACCTACCACGAAGAGCATGCTGAAAGAACGAAGGACTGCAACCTGCTCAGGATAACACTTCGTAGCGAACAGGTCTATTACTCACTGGTTGCCTCAACTGAGGAGTCGAAAGATATCCGGTGTGATCAATATTGCCCATCCAACGGTGAGCGTGAATGAGGAACCCCGAGATAAATATCGTTGTTTTGTTGAATTATTTCTTTTTTAGTCCACCGGTTGGTTCGATAAAAAAAAAATAACCCCAAGTTAGCAGTTGTGACTTTTGTATCAGCTACCGTGATCGAAGAATTCGAAATATCCCTTGATCCCTTGTCAAATGTTCCACCAGCTACGGAAACCGAGAGTCCAAAAATAACTCTTAAGGGTTAAGGGATGATGTTGATAACGAGCAACAGGAGCTCAGGATAACGCGGATGACAAACAAACATTGTCCGCTACAACCAATCTGTCTCGATGAAAGTCTAAGATGACCATATATGTCCATCAGCCATCTCAATCGACTAGTAATGGCGCCAGAGGATCCTCAAAATAAGCCTTTAATATAAACGACATTTAAGACTGACAGTGATCTTGAGTAATTAAGCAATAATATTATTCATAAATCTTTTTAATCACAGCAGGTTTTCTACTTTTTAACCGATTCTCTGTTTATCAAGTTGTCACAGTGCCCGAGGTAGAAAAAGTAGAGAGCAGTTCGATCAGCTGCGTCAGAAACATACCAGACCATATAAGTCAGTACTTCCGGTTTGGCATAGCCTACTTTTTCAACATGGAATTGGACATCAGTGCATTTTTTTAAAACTAAGACAGGAAATCAGCTAATAGTGTATTTTCTAATCTTTCTTAATGGGCAGCTCCATAAATCGCACCTTAAGTCAGGAGCGCTTCACAGAACTGGCCCCATATACTAATCTTTTAAGTGCTTATTAGAAGGCTATGAATTCTCGTTAAATGTGCCTAAAGGTGCACAGTCGCGAGAATTCATTGATGCCCATTTATACCTATATGATCAACCAATCAGGTGCCTTGCTCTTCGGCGGAGGCGATCACGACCTTCCACGCATCTCTTTCAAAGATGATCTAAAAATAGCACTATCCCTCGTCGCTTTCAGTGCTCTGTCACTCGACCTACTTTTAGTCACTTTTTTTTAAACCATCTAACATGTTTTCATGCTGTTTTCCCCTGCTGTGTTTTCCTTCGATTATTCCAGTTGTCACAAGATGTTCTTGTTTCTCTCTTCTCATCACTTGACCAAAAAAGTTTGCTTGGCGTTTACGTATTCTATAATGAGTGATCTTGTATCGGCCTCTCGGAACACAGTGTCATTTTATCTCTTTGCAGTCCATGAGATTCGTAGCTCAGCTCTCCGTAAGAACCACATTTCTGATGCCTCCAGTTTCTGTCGTAACTCTGAAATCTTTCAGGCCTCGCATCCATACATCAGTATGGTTTCTATATAGCACCCCAGGGCTCTTCTTCTTGTGGGAACGGTAATGTGTTTGAATGTTAGTATTGATTTCATTCTCTGAAAACTATTTTTTTGCTCGTGCTATAATAATTTTTTATGCAATTTCAGTGTTATTGCGTCCATCGCTTGATATTTAAGAACCGAAGTATTTAAGTTTATAACTTTGCTTCAAAAACTATAATTATGATAATGCTTGTTTAAAATGATCTTTAAGAAGATTTGAAGTTTTCGAAATTAACAGACTGACTATTTTTCATTAAATAGACCCTCTCTCTCTCTCTCTCTCTCTCTCTCTCTCTCTCTCTCTCTCTCTCTCTCTCTCTCTCTCTCTCTCTCTCTCTCTCTCTCTCTCTCTCTCTCTCTCTCTCTCTCTCTCTCTCTCTCTCTCTCTCTCTCTCTCTCTCTCTCTTTCTCTCTCTCCCGCCTTTTCACATAAACACACCCTTACCAAGTACACAAAACACAAACTATAAACGTCATTGACTTTTTACTACCATGCAGTTTGCAATGGTATGTAAAATATTGACGAAATTAAAAAAAAAATCTATATCATAATGAACTTCGATTTTTAAGTACACTGGCTTTTGTTATCTTGTAGACTAGAGAAAGAAGGCGAATGACGTGTATGCAAAGTTTGAAACTGAACTCATAAACGGTCTTTACCAATCTTTTTTTTTCCCTTATAAAAATGAATGAGTAATTTCAATTTGTGTTTAGTGTGCAATGGTGCGAGGTTCCAGGGTGAATTCCAAGGGATCCTGATCGACATAAATCATTCTGCCGTTTAGGCCAAGCCAAGTGTGAAGAAAAAAAAAACTGCCATTGAGCAGATGTACCAAGAACACACCAGTCTGTTTCACTGATCAATAGTTTAGAATTATCAATGCCTTTTGATCAGGTCGATCGCATTTCTGCAGAAGTTATAAATCAATAAATTGGGACATCGCGCCCAAGGATTCTAAATGGATTGAAATTATAATCTTTGACACATTAAATTTTACGTCATCGTGGAACTCCCATTATGTGTTCTTGTGAGAACCTCACATGGCGTGAAAATAAAAACAAAGACAAATTTTGGCCGCAGTTATAGAGGGTTAATGTTGTAGTAAAAGGTGGTATGATTTTCATTGAATCTCTGGTAATCACCCGACTTTGCCTACAATCACAGGGCAAGTTGTGAAATAATTTAGAACTAAAGTTATGATTTAGTTTTAGTACAATATTATATGGGATTGTTGGGGAGAGGGGAGCTGAAGAAGAAGGGGTGGTCTGGGGATAAATATATATTTGTGTCATCCAAAATTTAAAAATGTAAGCTGACCAATCTTCCTATCTGGAGGGTTTAGTTCATGTTGTATGCCTTATCTCAATAATGTATGCAATTTTTTTATTTTTTTCCTCATTTTTTATTGCAACAATTATTTTACCTTTTCTGTTTGTTGTTCTATATTTTTTCATCGTGAGCCAACATCGCATCAAGTAAATTAATGAGCTGAAATGATATATGCCTTGCTGCTTTAAAATCATTTTAAATTTTAGTCCTCCGTTTCTATTACTTATAGCTCTCTCTCTCAATCTGCACCCGCGTTTCTTCTCTAACTGGAATGAAGATAATATAGTGCACACAACATGACAGATAGTCGTGCAGACATGTTCTTGTCAGACTCTAAACTGTATGTTCCGCTCCAGAAGCATTGACCGTACTGGTCAACCGTGACCGGCTAGCTCCACTGAATTGACCGGGTTGTGAGTTTTAGCAAAGAATGCATGGATTGATCAATATCTGGCAATAACACGTAAGTCCTATGTCTCCTAAGCCTGACAAGCAACCCCCCTTCCCCCCCCCAGCACAGAGCGGTGGTCATGCAAAAACTCCACACCTTGCCGCAAATCGGATTGGGAGAGGCTTGTGTCTCCAGAGACCCTGCACCGTTATCTACGATTATATAAAGGCAGATTGGGTCCTTGAAAAAAAAACAATACTTTAAGAAAAATATAACTAGGTCATTATCAATTGCAATCCGATCGCAAAGCTTCTCCATCTTTTCTTATTATCCTACAATGCTGGATAACATGTTATGAGATAATACAAAATAAATTTGTTCAACAGCAATTAAAAAAAATAGGGAGGGAAAAAAGAGAGAAAAAAAACAACAAAACAGTCAATAACAGCCATTTTGCATGTAGGTTTATTTCTTCGAGTGTTTAGGGTCAATGCAATACGTGGTTTGCTGCGCTTTTATTCGTAAACTCATCCTTAAATAAGATAACTTAATGTAGAAGGTTCAAACCTAAACTTCGATGGTAACACTTAAGTCTCACCTGACCACACCTGCAGGGCAAGACGGCACGGCAAATAGCAAACCCAATAATTATGATTGTTTTGATAATGATGATTTTGGTGAAGGCGATGGAGCTATTAATTTCACACATAGTAATCTTGATCTAGGGAAAAAATAAATTAATTAGAACAGGACGAGGGAAAAGGAGGGTTAGAACGCGAAGAGGAGAAAAGAGGGCGAATAAGATTAGAAAACTTAGAAAAAGATGACGAAGAATTATAGGAGGAGAGTGTGAAAGAGAAAGAGTACCGGTACTATAAAATAGCGCGACAACCAAAGTCTTTCACCGGTTCTGACCAAAAACCCTTGAAGCATAGATCTGTTCAGTAAACAATGACTGAACCGGTGCTTTAGAATGGCTCTTATACTTCTGGCACAGTTCCAGACCATGCAGGGTGGACTTGCGACATACGACTGCTCCATGCACACATAACAGTGTTCTGTCCCTGACTGGACTGGGATCAGGTAAGCCTGGAGCAATATCGATACACAATTTTAATTTGAAATAGTACATAATGTATATTAGTAAGGTGAAATTAACGCAGCAATATATAGATATATATTGTGTTACGTTATATATTTGAATATTGGCGATTTTTTAAAAAAAGCTAATTATAGCGCAATGTTCATTATTTAATTATGTTTCCATAATGTGCGTCATAATGAGAAGATTAAAAAAAAAAACATATAAGATAGACGGGTAGACGGACAGTTAAATCATAATATAGTAGGTTTTCAGAATAGGACTCTTTGTAAGATATTTTTTTTTATATTGTAATAGACCAAGTCATTTACTGTAATGTGGTTCTTTTGACTCAGAATTTGGTAGGCCTATGGTACGCTTAAGTCAAAGATGAACAAATAGAGAGAGAGAGAGAGAGAGAGAGAGAGAGAGAGAGAGAGAGAGATAGATAGATAGATAGATTGATAAAGAGATATATAGTTAGGTGGGTAGGTAATTAGAAATAAATTTATAATTAGAGACATCAAAAAAATTATTCTGCAGATGTAGAGATAAAGAGAATCTGTACTGTGGTAAGTTGATAAGCAGATCGCTTTAAGGAGACAGTCTGACGTCGGACAGACTGAAAGAATGAGAGATATATATAGAGAATCACGGAGAGGGAAAAAAATGACGAGGAAATATAGAGAGTGAGTGACTAAGCGTATTAGTGAGAGGAGTAAGGAGACTAAGATAGAGATAGAAAGAAAGTAAGGATGAAAAGGAAATAAAAGTGTGCAATAAATATTAAAACTAATAATTATCTTGTAATTCCAATGTGAAATTTAGCCCCAATGAACAAAATTTCATAAGAAGAGAAACGCATTGAGACAAAGTATAGATACTATGTAAGTAGATATTTCTGCGATCCACTTTATCATTCGCTTTCCTCGGGCTCAGCAGATCTTCCCGCCGCCATGTCTAGTGCCAGATATCAGCTGTGGGTGAGCGCCTGGTTACTGATCGCCCTGCTCTTCTCCCTCACTACAGGTAAATGCTTCAGGGATGACTTGTCCAAAACTAAGTTCTCCTTTTTTTTCCTCGCAAACCATCGATCACAATGCTTTCCCGTCTCTATCTATTCTTTATCTGGCCCTATAAGGAAAGTGTTGTGATGAGAAGTGGGTACCTGTGTGTGTCTAACTCAGTAGTTTATATACAGCTACAAAATCACCTAAGGGTGTTCGGAGAAAGGGATAGTCCAGTCGCCGGAGTACTGTACTTGCAAGGAAGAGGTTCTCGGATAAGAATTCAGTTTTGAATTATCTAGCGATCAAGCAGGATCCAATCTCAATACCTTTGGCTTATCGGGAGCCTCATATTGGTCGCCTTTGTGACTGAAGAGGTTAGAATAAGTAACGTTGCATCTATATTAAGTTATGTTTATCGTCCCTGCTGAAGGTACCAGTTGTATTCACCCAGGAGTGTCATTTGCCTTAGAAACTACAGGTTTCTATAATATTCATTAAAATTTTGCCGTTGGGCGAGGTCCTGTAAATATGTGATAAGTACTTTACCTTTACCTAATGTTATAATCTAATCATCATCATCTTCGTCTTTGTAGTCGTCAGTATTATTGCCCAAGATTAGCTCTAAAATCCAGATATTCCGTGCAACGTCTTACATAGATAAAACATGTAGTCGTCGCAATTTCTTAATTAATAGTTTCAGAACAAAACATGTATTAGTAAAAGAATTTTTTTTCAAACCTCGTCGTTCATAAAAATTCTGCTCCTCAGTGTAAGTTCTTTTTTTAATGAACTAACGCTAACTATATAGACCAAAATTGAAAAACAAGAAGAGGAAACTATCGATCTATACTTTGGAAAATGCTTTCATTGCACAATTTAATAATAAATGTTATTGTTAATAAAGCTTAATTTTACATAGCACTAAGACAAGCAATTATTTTTCTTTCTCTTTCTTCCAGCTTCCCGTCGGTAAGTCAAGCTCTGATGCTGGCCTAAGACATCCAGTATCGTAATTTATTGTGCAAATGTGAGAGAGAGAGAGAGAGAGAGAGAGAGAGAGAGAGAGAGAGAGAGAGAGAGAGAGAGAGAGAGAGAGAGAGAGAGAGAGAGAGAGAGAGAGAGAGAGAGAGAGAGAGAGAGAGAGAGAGAGAGAGAGCGAGGGAGAGGGAGAGAGAGATAAAGAGAGAGAGAGAAAGAGAGAGAAAGAGAGAGAGAGCGAGCGAGGGAGAGAGAGAGAGAGAGAGAGAGAGAGAGAGAGAGAGAGAGAGAGAGAGAGAGAGAGATGCAGATTTAAGTCTGATGAGATGCTCATTTTTACGTGATCAGGATACTCATAAGAGTTTTGCACCAGCCCAATTGTAAGAGAAATCTTGTTCAACAGCTTACTCCTATTCCAACAAGGTGGGCCACATTGACCCAAGGTTGTATGTAAATGATTTTTGTATCTAGACTTTTCAGAAAAAAAATGTAATCCTTTTATATTGAGCTTTTAGATATGCCACACACACCTAACAACCTACATTTGGAAACAGGTTTTGAAAAGTAGTAGGTTTTATGTGTTTGATAGCGTAGCATTCATTTTCTTTATACCTAGACATACAGAGTACACGCCTAATTGATCACATCAATTATTTCCTCAGCAATAAGAAGGACGAAGATGATGATGATGATGACGATCACGACAAAGATGCGGAAAAAAAATTCTGGGATCAGATTGGAGGAGTGATCGTGCTTGGAGCCATCTCGCTTATTGGAGCGGGTCTCTTCAGTCTAGCGGCCTGGATTGTCTGCTCTTGTCACGAGAAGTGCAGCAAGCGACGAGTCTGCAACTCCTCGCAGGTGCTCGTGCGTCCAGGTAACTTACAACCGCTATCTCCTTTCTATCTTGTAAACAATTTGAAAAGTGTCGTGTTCCGAGGTAGAATGTGGCTTTCAAGATCTCTGCCTTCATGTGGATAAAACGGTCGCGATTTAGCTCTTGATGCTGAGTACCATATGAAAGAGACACAGGTGGGAACAAAATATACGAGTGAATTTCGACACTAAAATATTTCCCGTTCCCTTCCTCCCCCCCCCCCCCCACCCCCCACCCCCCTCCTTTTTCTTCTTCCACCTTTCGTTTGCTGTGATATTATTTTTTTTAATAATATGTCCTGAGTCATAGCCATTATAGCTCGTATTGTTTAGAACTGGAGATTGCCCCCTCTACAATTTTAAAGCGCGATTTGTTGTTGTTATTTTTTTTTAAAGTTCTGCCTTAACGACAGTTTTCTATTGCCTTGATTGACATCGGGCACACAAGGTCATTTTAAAAACTTAGTTAACTTGATAGTTTTAGAGGTCAAGGTCCTACAACAAATCACGTGACCACCCTTAATGTTCCCCCCCACACACACACACACAAGGCAAACTGCCGTCCAGCTCGTTACCGCCCGAGTGGAGTCGGAGATTGAAGGTCCAGCCCGAACTGACCACCGGTTTCGGCATGATGTCCGAGGGTTTCTTCAGCCTTAGCAACGTAAACGTACTACGTCAGAGACCCGGAAATGAAGCTACAGATGGTGCGAAATGGTCAGCTCCTTTAACCACCGGAAAACACCTGTTTGAGGTAAAGTTCCCTGGAAACAAATCTATTTTACTGTGTTCTGGGATTGAGTTCTAATTTCAAAGCGATTTATTTTACAGGCATTTTACTTGTATTGCATTAGATATTTCATTTTTGCAAAAGGATGATCGTAATTGGATAATGATAACTTAAAGAGAGATTCGCATTAAAAAAGTAACATCAGTTTTCTGTCTCATCAAAACAATTTGATTTTGAAATGTGTCATGACATGAATTAACTTAGTGTATCTCGCGAACGAGACTTCTCTAAGTTGATTTTCTCTCTCTTCCTTTTGCCAATTGGCTTGTGTTGACTACAGCGCCCGTTCTCTCGAATCAGACTTTCTTCCTCTTTCTGCCCTGCAGGTCCAGCTCATGTTTTTTACAGAGTTTCAGCGAGACGTGACTGCCAAGACTTACTCTTTTCTCATCTCAAAAAAGTGCATATTAGATTCAACCGCTGACTGTTACATTAGTATGTCTATATATTTCTCAGAACATTGCTAGAGACCATTTCGTAAAATTATGATTGAGGGAAATAATGGTAGGGCCTATTTCCTATTTCAAAAGAGTTCTTCGAAAACCCAACGCATCTTCAACTTTATAATTTGATAGCAAAATGCTCATAGCTAGTTGTCTGTAACTGACTCGTGTTTCCTTCTTCCAAAGTAAAATTATTTAAATTGCGAAGCAATTTAAACTAATAACATGGTGTAGTGTTCACAGATGCTAGAAAATCTTTTTTTTTTTTTTGTTTTTTTTTGGGGGGGTGGGGGGGGGGGGTGGAGGGGAGGTAAAATTGAGATGGCAGCTGTTCTATCCATCCTTTTTTTCATTTAATCATTTTCTCTCCTTCCATCAAATTAGATCATTTGGCCATGGGGTTGCCGAGGCTACCATTCGACGGTGGGCGTGGCCACTGGAGATGCTCCTGTCAAAGCAAAGGGCGGCGTTCGTCTTGTGGGAGGGAACGCCCACTCATGGGGACTAGACATCGTACAGAGAAGGGCTATCCATAACAACCAGACACTGGTTGCTTGTCCTACAGACGGCAGCTATGTGCCTGACAGGTGATAGACCAGATATGTATAGTTGGTTTGATTATCATCCTAAGGAATTTTCACCATTTTCTCAACAGACTCTTCATAGGAGTATCAAACTAACCCTCAAATCAGAGCAGTACCGCTTCTTGCTGTACACTGATAACAAGCCTTCCACAAATTCATACTCTTGTAGAGCAGGTCATCTATTTGAAAGTCGACTGGGCAGAAAAATACAATTTCATGGTGGAGATCGAGTCCAATAGTTCCTGATCAAGAATCGATCTCCATCAACCTCCACCACACTGGAGTACCACACACTACTTTCATTGTACAGTACCAAGTAATATGACAGACTTACATTTAATACATAACGGCAATACTAATACATTGAAGTTTGAAAATGCCATTAAAGCATCGTTATCTTCTTTCTCTAATAAAGATTCCTGATGTACGTTGATGTGGATGAAGGTACGCTTGGCTTTGGAAATGAGGTCACGTTTTGGGGTTTTGTGATCACAAATCTACCAAAAGGGAAGCCACTCTTCCCAATGCTCGGGACGGACAAGTGGGAGGCGAACGTTCAGTTCTTCTATCGAGGCTCGGCAGGTAACTTCACAAAACATCTTAGCACTATGCTTGATAGGTTGAGATAGCCCGCGCATTTCATCTTACTCGTTGACGTAACCTGATTATTGTGTCTGATTGGTTGACAAAGCCCCTCATAACGATTCATAGTGTGATTGGTTCTTATAGGGCCTTTCATTATGCTTGATTGGTTGATATTGCTCGTCCACTTTTTGATTGGCTGAAATAATACACCCGTTTTGCTCGATTGGTTGATTTGGTCCGTCCGTTATGTCTAATTGTGTAATACATGTATAGCTGTCTTCTTGGTTGATAGTCCGCACATTATGTTTGCAAAGTGCATTTAACGCGCCCATTGCTTGATTAGTTCATACCTATTTATTTCTTTATTATTTTTTTTTTTGTAAATCAGCCCACTGTTTTTGTCTGATTGGTTCAAAATTTTAATAGTAAAACTCCATTATTATCTAGTCTTATTAATGAAGCAAATCCATCAAACGAAAGTTTTTTTGTTTTGTTTTTTTTTGTTTTTTTGTTTTTTGTTTTTTTGTAGCATTTCTTTTGAAGATTTTTTTTTCTCCTACCGATTGCAGGTACATCTGATTTTGACATGTTTGCTGGGACCTCTGGATTTGATCCTTACAGTGCACCTGGTCCCTCTTATGCTCTACCTCCACTGACAGGTGGGTGTGATGTAAAGTAAAATAACATTCACCTCAACAAGATGATCTGGTGAAATTATTAACTCTTAGATTTGCTTATTGGGGCCGCTCAGTTAAAAGTAAATTTGAATACCCTAAACTATTCACTTCGTAATTGCAAATTAAGTATTTGACAAATTAGTAAGTCACCTTTAAATTTTATAAAACTGGCAATTTATGCAATTTTAATAAATTCTTCCCATCAGGCCCATTGCCACCAAAATATACTGACGTGTATCATGTACCGCTTGCGGAGATTGGACCAGACATAGAAACTACCAGGCCTCGATCAGCATGGGAGAAGACTCCACCTCCCCCCTCAGCACCAGCAGATGCCCCCCCACCTTATGCCAGCCCGCCACCGCAATATTAGAATTATGTGGTGACACTGAGGGACAATGGAATTGGAAGGAGCCCACAACTGCATTTTTAAACCTTCACACTCACAGACGTAGTAGTCTAGTACTAGTACTCCAAAGGAACTACCAAATAAATTTTCCTCTGAATTAATGTGTGCACATCTTACCGGTGTGGTAAGTTTTTATCAATAAAATAATATAAACAAGTCTGTACAACAATTTGCCCTTTATTGAATGATGACTTGTGAACAAAACTCCTTCCATAAATTGCAATTATCAAAGGTTGTTGAAACCAACAGTTACTTATTGATGTTTGTTCCTTTGCTTGCTTTTTTAAACTTTGATTGATCTCTTGGATTTTTCATTTTCTATCTCTTCCGTCCGTGTTGAAAACCAGTTTTGCCGAGTCTTTGCACAAATCAAGTTTGTACCATTTTTATTTTGAATATTGGAGATAAATAATGTTTGTACAGAATTATAATTGATCACTTTTATTACCCAAGTAAAGAGGTATTTATATAACTTCAAAATTATTTCATATTGTCAAAACCTTTGCTGTGATCTTTGTATTTAATGTGAAAGTATTCCTTTTCAATATTTTGATCCAATGGTTATTGGTAAAGATATGACATGGTAAGGAACAAGTATTGTCTTTGGCAGTTTTGTTTTCATTACATAGCTATAAATATGATTTCATTTGTTGGACTTTTCTAAGTATGGAGATAAGAGTTCCTGATTCTCTCTTTAAAACTTGCAGTAGGACATTCAATCAGAATGCTATAAAATATAACAGTTCAATAATAAACATGTCAGACTAGAATATAGACTGCTATCGAATCTGAGAATGAAAAAAAGATAAACAGTTCGCATAATTCTTCCCACCTGTGAAATATTTGATTTTCTGAATTAAAGATACATGAATTTCAAAACAGATTTTCATTTTGTTTTGTTGTGTGAATTTATGTTAGTAATGGTCAAGTCCAGGCTATAAGCAAATGTTGCACCAGATGAGTCCAAAGATTGAGGACAATACACCTCGCTCAAAAGGGTTCATCATACATAATTAAGCATGTGCATCCAGGACAACTTTATGTTACCAGTTTTTATCAGCTTCAGAAGCCTATGCCAGAGACATGGCGTCACACTCATTTAACATTTACATACATCATTTTCTTTTGTTTTAAGAAAATCTTGTCCAGATCATAGCAAAAGTCACAGTTTTGACCATGTATTTCAAATAAAAATACAGAATTCCAATGTAATATATTGATATTTGCTATGGCTATCCAAAGTCTAGTGTTTCGCTTAGTCAAAAATCTGAATACCCTCCAAAGACAACTTTGGCAATTGTGCAATGATCATGAGCATCATATGTGAGGCAGAAAGATCAATTGAGGCTCAAATCAATCAGAACTGGTCTGAGCCAGAGCCTTTACTGTAACAGAGGTTTATTTTTTTTTAGTCCTTTTTATTTTTAAGTAAAATAAATCTGGACACTGAAAAGCTTAAGTTTTAATTTTTTTTTTTCCCCACACATCCTATAAAGCAGAAAATTTACGTCAACAGACTTTATATGTCAAAATTTCAACTTTCGCTTAGTTCATGAAGTTAATGGCACAACCTTTGCTGACAATTATAAAGATACATAGATGTCTCTCATCTGAGATACATGTAGGTGATTTGCTAAATTGAAAAAAAATTGATATATTTAAGAAAAAAATCATATCTTTTTTTCCTCATATAAAAGGCTATATTATAAGTTAATGTAAACCTAGAAATGTCAAAATTTACAGATGAAACACCAAGAAAAAACTATAAACTTGATTTGTAAGCATTTTTGGTTTAATATTAAACATCAAAACAGATTTTTAACAATATTGCAACAGCAAAAAAATAATAACAACATCCAGTCATGTGTGCAAAGGCATCAGAAGCATTGTTGTGAGATACCGTGGTTAATTGTGTGTGCGCCAAATAGCGCTCTTGTATGATTGTATGTGTGAACTGCAGGAGGTGCTGTCTTCTGGTTTATCTAACAAGTCTAATAAGTAGAAGGGTATTTCTTGTTCAAGCTAGAGACCTGGCAATGCCGTAATAAAGGGCTTTATGAAGACTGAAACTAATTGAGTATTTTGTCATTTTTGATGGACATTAGTCATTATCATCCTAACATCTAACCTTTCAAAGAACTTAATGCATTCAAAATACAGCATTTCTAATTCATTTGTTTATTTTTTTTTTACCAACCTGTCTTTTACCACCAAGAAACTAAAAAAAAAATGCATTGGTTTAAATATCAAACCTATGATTATTACAAAGGCACATTCAGTTCCTTTATATATTATTTCCCATACAACTAAAAAGAACTTCAACAGGGTAATTTTAAGATTCCTTGGGAAAACTTAAGGGACCTTAAACTTGTCAAAGAACCACTCTCAACTCCAGCCGTCTCTTTCTAATCGTTTCCACGAAAACCTTTGACTAGAATACTACTCTTTTTGCCAAGCATTCAATCTTACTTAGATATTTTTCATGGCATCATGGTATTAATTTACTTTGCCAGTTTGTGTATAAAACAACTCAAATTGACAGACATAAAACCCATTTGCTCTAAAAGGCCTTTTCTCTTTTTTTCTTTTTTTAATAAAAAAAAAACAAGTCACAAATTTGTTAAGATATTTTTCCCTACTACTAAACATCTTGTCAGTGATGAGTTCAATATCCAGGCCTTTTTGTGATAATTCTCAATAAATAATTATCCCTTTAGTCCTGTTGTATAATTTCACAAGAGAAATCTGAGAAATACGTTTCTACAGTATCAGAACTGGTTATCATTATAAACTTAACATCAGGTTATGAGCTCTTGCTTATACCATTGTGGTACAGGTATATAAGTACAAATAAGCTGCTAGACAAACAGTAGAGGCTTACATTACAATTAGAAAAATAAAAATATAAATGAACTTCAATAAGGATGAACTCGAACCAGTGGGAAAAATTGACCATAACCTTCAAAGCAGCAAGTGATCTCTTTGGATCATGTGGTAAAATGAACATGCGAATCGAACGATGCAATATATTAGCTTTTAATGCCCTGCTATGTTACATTAAAGTATTTTAATATCGAAGAGAAAAGCAAACTTTTGATATGAAGATATCATAAACTAGCAGCAATGGGAAAAAGAATAAAAAAAAACCCTGCATTTCATGGCATCATACCGTCATGATACAACATTTTTTAAAAAAGCCCAGCACCTTACTTTGTCTAACTTGATGAAACAATAATGATTAATGTACCTTGTTTTATCTACTTTGATGAAACAATAATGTTTCAACATTTACAATTAAAATAAAGACTTAAAGCAGCTGGAATGCTTGCGATAGAAGGACATGATTTGCCTGCACATAATATTATAGATATTAACAAAAAATTTGAGTAACGATTTTCAGAGAGAAACCTCTGTAAGTCTGGTTGGTTCCCTCAAGAAAGAATCTGACTTTCTCTCTCGTTTGCTTCAGTTTATTAGCTAGCTGATATCTAAAGCTGTTATTTAGAATCAGATGGACACTGAGCCAAATAAAGCATAGCTAAAATCATACCTGCTGAACAAAATAAAATACCGCACAGGCTACTAACCCACTGAATTTTTTCCTTGCAAATTTACACACATTGGTTCTTTCAAATCAAAATATTTGCAAGGCCTTTAACTCTCTATTCCTTATTCCAGTCTTAACAGATCAGTTGTCAGAGCCATGCACAAGAGCCATTACATTGAAGTTGACATTTTCAGGATCTCGAGCCATGAACTTCTTCACAATGGCAATTGAATCCTTGAAAAGCAGAAAAAATTTAAAAAAAAAAAATGTTTTTAATAAGATCAGAGAGCAGCAAAAACAGATTGCATGAGTCAAGCAGTATACAAGAATTCTATCTAACTGTAATTAATCCTATAATACTTTTTGTAACTTTCTTGGAATGCCAAGTAAAAACAGAGCCCACCACTCTTGTTGTCCTTTAACAAATGTATGTCATTTCTGTTCTGCATTTATAGCAAAAGTAAAGAGTTCAACTCCTAATATTTCACTATGTTCTGGAGCTTTAGCTGTCACATCCTTCATCTGAGTGTGAAAACGGATTTTACAAAATGATTTAATATTTAGCATTAGATCACTAGAATATGTGACCTTTGTTTAAGAATCCACATCCATAGCTCATACAGAACTATAAGATTTTTGCCATTTGAAAATCAATATGATCAATTTAACAAACTCAAACAGAAACTTAACAGGTCTGAGTTAACAGGAAAGATAAGTTGTTTTTTTTTTACCTCTAGGACAGATTCTGCATTTGTATTACCATGGAGAACAGGTCCCTCTTTCCTGCCATCTGGAAAAAAAAATGTTCAGCTTCATTGGTCAAAATGGATGCGCTCAAGTGTTCATATAAATAAAAAGTTTATAAACCTATGAATTTACAATGTGCAAGACTTATATCCTTAAGAAGAGAGAAATCTTGCTTGATTTAGCCGAGAGTTGAAAAACAAAAAGCAAAGTTTCTTCTCTCAAACCTTCACAAAAACGAACAATCAGGGACATGCCCGTGTGCCATTCCCAGCCTATAAAGCCTGCTTCAAGACTTGATGATAAAAGCTATCTGCTCAGTACACCTTAAAGTAGCAGATTAAAAAAGCTGGGAAGAACTCACCCAACCATGTCAGAGTCTAAACATCAGATCTTGAGATAGTTGTATTCCAGGGAGCAGTTACTTAGATAATTGTTATTTTCTTTCTCATCTACATTCTATCAATTTTCTCTTTGCAAAAGCTATAAGCTTTCTCTTTGTATAATTACTTAATATCTAATGTATAGAACATACAAAGAAATACTTCACTCTTACCTTCTTTTTATCACGAGAGGTTATACATCACAAATCACAATCTAAATTGAGTTTTGTTTTTTTTTTTTTTTTAAACTGCATTTTATGGCATTATGCCATCATGACACATTATTCAAGAGATCCAGCATCAACTGATGTCTAAGCAAGTACCTTTAGAAATGGTAATATCCAGTGATAAAAAATTATTATGCAACTTAATATTTTTAGAAAGACAACTGTACCTAGTTCATACAGACTTCCATTGAAGTTGACAAAAGTGACAAAGTGTGATTTAACATGTTCGTCCACTGAGGGTGCCTGAAACAAGATAAAACACACCGAAATCTATAATTGAGAAATTACTTTTTTCTTGCATACCATGAGAAAGAAAAGCACAGATAAATTAAACTAAAAAGATTATTCCAATCTGTAAAATTTTGGTTTAACATTAATAATTTTCCACAGAGCACTGAACATTCTTTCTTTGAAAAGTCATTCATTCCTAGACTGGATATCATATAACAGGCATATAGCCAATTGGATCAATCAAAATAAGTTGATGCCAAATGACTTTGGAGTCGACTGACTTATGAACTTCTCTATGCACATTATTTCTTTTTCAAAAAATGTATAAAGCTCTGACTTACTCTGGTATCACCCTCTTGAGCACAATCTTCATGAGCTGCTCCCATTTTCTGGAATTATAAAGAATGGAAAACATTGTAAAACTTAAACTCAAGGTTACTGTGCATGCACTTCTTTAGATAGCAGGCACATAAAGTGCTTACTATCATGGAACTCCATTTACCCCTTCCTCAAAAAAAAAAAGGTTTATCTTTAAAGTTCATACATTTTCAATATAAAGAAAATTCGAGCAACCAAGCAGAGAAACTTTGATTTCATCATTTTATGAATATCCCAAAAAGTTACTGGTATATCTTTTACATTTTGTCTAAAATAGTAAGTGTTAAGAATACAACTTTATCTTTAACACCTTTTTATTTACAAAAACATTGGCAAGAGATCTCTCTTAACACAATCTAAGGTATAAAACTCATAGGAAGGGACTCTAACAAGTGAAGCAATGCGCATTAGATTCATCCAACAATTTTTAACTTTCTATTAGCAATCACCAGTTTACTTGACTGTCTACTGCTAGTCTACAGTGAAAGCCACAAGGAAAAGAATGTATGAAATCACCTCATCTTTTTCTAGATATTTAGCTTTATCTTCTGCATTCATTGTTTGAGTCATCTCAAGGAAAGCTTTGAAAGGTTTTGAATCTGAAATGGAATATTAAAATGACAAAGAAATTTACTTTTTGAGACTACTTAAAATCAGTGAAAAGTATAAAATGCAAAGTTAAAACTGGCACTTATGCAAAGTGTAGATATAAATTTCATTTCCTTAAGCAAAATGCACAAGCTGTGTGCTTGATTTGTATAAAATATAAAAGTATGTCTTTTTTCTTAGACTCCAAAATTAAAAAAAAAAGAAATGTTGAATCCTTCCTCCTGTTATCAATAACGTAAGTTGAAATTTCATAAGAGCCTTTCCATCCTCATACTGACCATCAAAATCAATCTGATTTTGGTTGTTAGCTAAAGCATGCACTATGGCCACAGTGCCACAAGCATTGCCGATGCTCTGTTTTGTGTAGAACAAATCTTTAGGGTAATCAGTTTGGACTTCTCCAATAGGCTCTTCACCCTGTGGACACACAAGAGAAGCAACTCTAATACATGATGCATACAAATGTTTGTGAGGATATATACACATACTTACTATAATCTTGACCTCATGATCTTGTGGAAGGCAACATACTTTCAACACAGAGCTCTAAGATTTATTTCTTGGCTGTACTAGATGTAAGTTGAAATCAACGTAAACGTCTGTTTACAATAAAGTTTAAAGATACATTCTGAAAAAAATTATCTCCAAACCCCGGCACTTATCGGATATCCAATTCTTGATTCTAGATCTAGATCTACATTCAGATCACAGTCACAAATTTCTTTCTAGCAAGGCATACATTCCATCTAAAGTCAAAATTCAAATACAATGAATGTTGCTTGTTCCTGAATAATTTGTAACTCTGACATGGGCTGACTGTCAAGGCAGAGCTAAACCTAATGCCACCAGAGCCCGACAAAGGACTGAACATGAAGTTTACTATTGTCAGTGCAACTTCTACCTTTTGAGCTATTTGGCATCCTAACCGTCAATAAAGAAATCATATCTGCCAGTTTTTCTTCACAACTATGTACTGATTGAGCAAGGGGTGGGCCCAGAAAGATTTGACTGTCATCATGAGACATGTCTTGCACAAGAGGAAACAAGCAAATCTTGGTTACAATTAGACCCTTTGAAGTCTAAGCGACAGGTAGATCTAGCACATGCTCGGATAGACAACTGGCACCAGGTGCACCAGGTGCAGTGCAGTAAGGTGGGGCAGGAGAGAGGGTATCTGCTGACTGAGATAAAAGGCCAGGCTGCCTGTCCACAAATTGTTTCTACACAGTTTAAGGGAGAGGTAAGGATAACAGCTGTGGAGAGCACTTGATCAAAGTTTAAGAACTGCAGATGTGATGAAAGTCACAGTCTGTCAAAGATCTTAAGAGGCGAACATTTTTTTTCTCTATTTTAGGACTGATTGTTCAGAGAAAATGTATCATAACTTCGAACTAGTTCAACAAAAACATAAAAATAAGAATGGAATAAAGAAAGAATCAGAAGGAGAAAATGGATGAGTTTGAAGAATTCCTGATTTTGAGAGATCTGTGTTCAATCTAATCGTATTCTACTGTAGTTTGTTTTATTGTGGTGCTTAATCCTTTTCAATTGCTCAAAGGACCTCATCAAGCCTCTGCAATCACTAGGCTTTTCCCAGCCAACAAATAAGAATAGAATAGCAGGCATTAAGGTAAGACCTTCCTAGATCAAAATATGGATTCTGGTTTTACCTATGTGGGGTGAGGATGCAAGTGGAATCAAGAACTTTTCTCTAAGACATTTACCACAGCTGGAAATATTAAGAAAGTAAAACCATATTCTTGTGGTTGTATGACTTATAGTAACCTGCTGCATCTGAATTAAGTCTTTTGTTTAGGAAGGATGCTTGGTTTTTATTTTATGAAAACTTCAAAAACTTTCTGATGGAAGGTTTTTTGACTGATTGGGAAAAGCGTATTATCTAATGCAATGCAGTTTGTCTATTTCCAACATCCTCCACTTTGCTAATGGCTTTCTGTTGTGCAGGCCTACACTACAATTAAAATTACATTTCTCATTGACACCGAGGCATTTAAATATGGCATTCATTAAATCACCTTTACAGTGTCAGGAAAAAGAAGTACAACTGCAGCAACAGGCTTCGGAACCATAGCTAGGAGTTCAGGGTCAAGGCCATACACATCCACAAAGTTCCACTCTTTGTCCATGCCCAGATTGTGAACATACTGTTAGACAAGATTAAAATTTGAGTGAAAAACTGAAAAAAAAAATCTTATATACATTGATACAAATAAATTCAAAAAGTCCTACTAACACAAAAAAAAATTAATTCAACTTTTCAAGTGTTACTTGAAAGTCCTGCGTTAACAATAATTGGATGGAAACTAAAAATCAAACTTCAAGTTGCGAATGGAGTTATGATTTTATCAAACAAATATAGCATTGAAAGAAATGAAATTAATATAAAAGGTTTTATAATAGTTAAAGTGCAATCAAAACAAAATTAAAGTACATGTGTGCTTGAATTGATTTCCATTACTCTAACAACTCAAAATGTTAAATATAAAATATTTAATGTCAAGATGTCTTACCTTATTTAAAACCTGCAATAAATAAAGAAAAAGATTTTTCAAAATAAAATATGCTCAAAGAGATTTTCCCACATATAATTACCCTAGTGTGCAACAAAACTATGTCATGTAATTAAATATTTGAGGGGTCTGATCTATGGTTACAAGAGTAAAAAAACTCAAGATCTGAATTTTTTTATACACAGTGTTTCCTTGGGGCATAGAAGACTGTTAAAATTTTACATTAAAAAAATCGTTTTTTAACCAGGCCAAAATTTTTGAATGCAGTGATTTGCCTTGTGATATAAACAATAAAAGTTTTATAAAAAGAAAATTAAATTAACTTATTAAGCAATGCTGAACTCCAGGTAGAGCTCTGAGTCTGACCCCTTGGCAGGTAACATTGCTGAAGCGAAAATTCAAGATTTTTCATCTAGGTCCAACCCTTTTGTATGGTTTAGGACAATGAATTGAAAATATATGTCAGACAACTTCTAACAATGCTCAGTTAAAATCACATAACCACTTTCACAGCTCACTTCAAGTTCATGTAATGTTTTATGCTATAATTAAAAAAAGAAGAAACTCCATGTAAATTTGTTCATTCATAGAGCCAACACTTAATAACTTCCCTTGGCCTTGCATACCTCAAGAAAGATACCAGCAATTCAACGCCAACTACTATTCATAAATTTGTGATATAAAAGTCTACTCTAAGCTGTCTGATATAGAAACAACAGCCCTTGTTTTTTTTTTAAATATCTTTAAGCCTGAACCCATAGCTGACAAGAATTTCTTTTTGGATCATACAATATTGAAATGGATATAAGAACTGTTGCAAAAGTAAAATTTTACCCTAGATCTATGTCACTTGTTCAAGTTTTACAGCTTTACAAGATGGATCTAGATAGGCAGACAATCAGAGACAATTAAATGAATGAGAACAATAAAATTAATAATTTATTATTAATATCATTCATATTGAGCTTGACCCAGACAGTCGTCTATCAATAATGAGAAAAGGGGAGAGTCCTAAAATCTCTAATGTAATAGACAAATCAATTACTGAATTAGAAGTGTAATGCTCATTTTATGATCTCCGTCTTCTCATTTTGCACACTGTCACTCATAAGTCGCAATGTGATATATGCTAGACATTGAAACAATAGGCTAAAATGTCTCCGATTGTCTGTTCATACGGATCGATCTAGGCTGTGACAGTGTGAGATAATCTTACTGTAGGGTTTGATTCCAGTGGGATCCAACGTTGAGAGGCCATTCTTGAGTTTATTAAGATGTCTCTAATAACTATATTACTGTTAGATGGAGATCTAAGTTTAGCAGATTATATATCTAGTATTATAAATATATTCTAAAGTAATGATAGATCTAGATCTAGACTAGATCTAATCTAGATCTAGAATCTAGATACCGGTAGGCCTAGATCGATAAAGTGCGTTGGTTCCGGCTGCTGTTGAGCAGGCTTATCAGTAAAAAATCAGATCAATTTTAAGTTTTAAATCTCTTGAGATATAATTTAAATCTATGCGTCGGAATTATAAATCTGTAAAATCTAAAGATCTGCAGACCGTTATACTTCGTTATACACTGAAATTTTAGCTCATTAGGATTCTCGAGAATCTGCCGACAGACGACGTAAAAATTGAGAGTAACGCCCCTTGTATTCAAATCCAGTGATTACTCACAAGTTATTTATAGGCCTACCGGTCTGAAAATTTATGCATATTTTATTCCCTCATTACATGCACAAAGATAAGATTCCTTTCAACGTAGACATGTTTAGCCTTTTGCGATGTGACATAGAAAACGATGAGGAACCTGCATTTTCATACCTTCTCTCTCCCAGAATGTCTCTGTAAACCCTTTGTATTTGAAATTTTCTATTACTTACAAAAAAAAATAAAGCATAGTGTATGACCTAATGGTTGAAATATTACATGTCATGTTTTAATCACCCGCAACACATTCGCCTCCTAACATTATAAAGAACGGACGTATAGACCTTGTTTATAATTAAGGTTTAAAAACTTGACCCAGGTGACATAAACGCCTGTAACTTGACCAGGATGATATAATTATTGATATTTTTTTCTCTTCATGTTATTACCGATTTGATTAACATGCTATGATACTCTCTCTCTCTCTCTCTCTCTCTCTCTCTCTCTCTCTCTCTCTCTCTCTCTCTCTCTCTCTCTCTCTCTCTCTCTCTCTCTCTCTCTCTCTCTCTCTCTCTCTCTCTCTCTCTCTCTCTCTCCACCTCCCTCCTTTCCCCTATTTGCCTCCTCTTTCCATTCCTCCCACTCTCTCTCTCTCTCTCTCTCTCTCTCTCTCTCTCTCTCTCTCTCTCTCTCTTTCTTCAATCCCCTTTTCTTTTACCTTTCCCTACGTACCTCCCCTCACGCTTTCACACCTAATCATTACAACCTATTATAGTTTGCAACTTATCTCTTTCATTAAACAGATTCAGACTTCAGGACGCACCCTGTGAGACAGTTTCTGAATCTATTCTCTTTATCCTTATCTGTTCCAGTATTAGCCAACTCAGGGCTAAAATCCAAAGAAAAAAAATATTAATAATTGTGAACCCAGCACTAGTAAATGCATGTGGCATGGTTTGTCTTCAGATCACCGTACGAAAACGCTATGCTTTACCTCTGAAGTTCTGACAGTTTGTTTGACTGGTTGAATTATCTTCCCCAACAAGGTGATCTCAAGCCTTCTATGCATATCAAAAAAGTCTTCTGTGGGACAGGCATTACTAAAAATATCAGGATTTCTAGAGCATCCTCCCTAAAAGAGACTCAGTGCACTTTCACTTTTACATTTCAAAATCTCATTCACCAAAAACATGAAATAAGAAAGAAGTTAGTACCATACACATGCAAATCATGGAGGGTTGAAACTTGGTCTCTGTGAATATGAGGGCTGCATTTTAACCCTACAGTCACCAACAGTCCCTTACATCTATGCTGAATAAATGAACTGTCAACTTCAGCTTCATATTCTTAAATTGAATCTGAAGCAGGAAAAAAATGGCATCTAGAATTGTCATCTTAATTTTCTTTTACTCCACATAATAAGAAACAAAACAAGATCAAGAGTGAAGATAAAATGCTTTTGTATCAACCCACATTTATTTACATATATTCAGCTAGTTCTGTATAAGGTATGGAAAAGGTTACATAATAAATGTATCACGAAAACAATGCACAATGATGTATGATATACATAACATATAAAAAAATCCTTCTTGTTTCCCCATACTATAGATTTGTATAAAAATTAACGATTCCTAAATGCTTTGGAAATTCCATACGTATCTTGAATATTTTTGTATTTAAAACTGTGACACACACTCAAAAAAAACCAAAAACATTTCAGCAAATTTAAAGATTGTCACAAAAACAAAAACAGTTTTGGTTAAAATTGACATTCAATTGGTGCTAGGGCAGCTGAAATCACAAAGAAATTTTTATTCATTGCTTAAAAGAAGAACCTTTGAAAAAAATCGGAACATGGATCACATAGAGTAAAAGCACTAGAAGTTTATAATTTGAGACTTGATAATGATAGATTGCTAAGATGTTTTATATATTTTTTATTTTGGTAACAGCTAAACATATTGAAATTATGTACCAAAATAGTTCTCCCTCTCTAAGACCTTTATAGCAGCGCAATAAGTCATTGTAATTGGCTTTGGTTTTCATACACCTGAATGGAAATACTCTTTTTTTCAGAGTAGTAAACAAAACAAAACAAAAAAGAGGTATGAAAAAAATTGTCTAGCAGTATTCTGCCTAAGTCACACTACATTCTTTTCTTTCTTTTTTTTTTTTAATTTGGTAGACCTGTTAGCAAATTAAACTTCAAGAAATGACTTCATTGATTTTCCTTTAACTTCAAATTCAAACCAGAAATTTATCCCCTCCTACATTTCTTTGGTATTCTCCAGATTGTTACAATATTCATACAATTGTTACTTGCCTGGAAAAGATAAAGGTGAGTCTAAAATTTACATATCCATAAGCAAATAAACTTAATACATTGAGACATACCTGTTTGAAGGAAATAAACTGAGTAGAACTATTACTAGTTGCATGAATATTCTAAAGCAAATAGCTCTTACTTCAATACATACCCACATTTGAGTTTACACAAAGAAATGGAACAATTTAAATTCAAAGAAAAGCAACAGTTATCTCCAATAATACAAGTCACAATTTTCCTAAAATTTATATAACAAATGAATCATTAATTCACTAACAAGATCTAATATGATGCCAGCATCTTCATATAAAATTACTTTATTACTCTCTAGGAGGGAATAATGTGAGTAGATCCCAGTAACAAATAGGAAGCACTGAACTTAAATACGATGGTCATACATGTATACATATAATCATGGTGTCTGGATGCTTTTAAAGGGCATTTAAATCATCATGTAAGAGATTCGTCTTTACAAATTCTTAGCATTAACTCACAGAAAAGATAAACAGCCACAAAAAGAAAAGAAGAAAAAAAGGGTTACTTTGCTGTCTGTAACACTGCCATCTAAAAAAAAAAAAAAGACTCACGTTAATTAATCTTCTTCTTGTGCCCAGAATGTCTCCAGCTTTTACTCCAATTGAAGCTCCGTTACAAAAATGAAAATTAGCCTAAATGCTTTCAAGAATCATAAATTGCAATCGTGATTTTTTTTTTATCTTTCAATAACTCTTGAGAGGTACAATTATTCTCTCTTTAAAATCTGAAGATGGTGAAGCTTGAGATGTTTCACAATTTAACAGAGAGGAAGGTCTGAATAAAAATTTTAGCATGCAGGCTGATGCAGTGGTTCAATTTTTTCTTAGCAGTTCAAATAGTTTGCTTGAGATGGTAATTGTGAGAGTAAAAACTGCCGCTTTGAATAGCTACTTGAAAAAACAACATAAAAAATTATTGATTTGTTTATCCTTTTTATATCTCTGATTCCATTCTGAAATCAGTATTTAATAGATCTATTTAGCTTCTGGTGAAGCGGTATTATATCTCATGGAAGAGGAAAAGGGAGATGACAATCTAAAACAACAGCTTCCTTTCACATAGCAAAATGGAAACAAATTCAAACTTACTTTAGAAATATGCAATGAACATTAAAGGTACATAATCATAATCGGTATGTACATTTAATTTGTGAATTGTAAGGCACTGAAACTGAAAATATTCCCCATAAAAAGATAAAAGATTATCAGAGTTAATAAACTCATAAACAATAGTACATTATACTTCACTCATTTCATGAATCCCACATCTGCTATACCTGTATCACATATTACTTAATGTTATGTAACAGCCAATCTTAAACCTAAATCTTCATATTTCCAAATATCCTTCACATCTGCAATAGCCATCATGGTAGCTCCTTTCACATGACTGAAGGTCGAGCATATCATATCTTTCCAATCATTCCAGTAATAAATATATAAAAGATCTCACTCTTCCATATATGACACACATGTATTTCACAAAAACTTTTCAAATACTGCATACACTTTTGCAGGCTAGTATATATATGTCAAAATCTCAGCCCTATTGAGTCAGTAAGGAGTTAACGTGGAGAAAAAAGCTTTGGAGAAAAGAAATTTTCTTCTTTTTCCTACCTAAAAACATGAAATCTGATAGAATTGCTCATAGCTCTTTAGTACCAAAATTTTCGCATGCAACTTGTAAGCACTAAGTGCAAGACAGATTTAAAACCACAAATAAACCAACTCTGAAATCTACCAGGCATCCTATAATTAAAACAGCTGTCTAAATTGCAGTTTGCTGCATCTGTATGCGTACCCCTGACAAATTGCCTTTGCCAGAAAGATTTATGCAACAAAAATGAATGGCTTGGATAGTAGTTAAAAGCCTTAGTTTTACTTATATCTGAGTCTGCATGAATAAAAAAGACTTTCCTCAACACTTCAAACTGAACAAGATAAATTATGTAGCTTACCCTGACCAAAGTACTTATCTCATATCATATTACACACCTTCCACCAGCCAAAATTCATACCTCAATCTGAACAGCATATGTATATTTTACTCTGATCAACTTGCAAACTTACACTAACCAAAATACATAACTCACTTTGAACAGCATATGTATATTTTACTCTGATGAACTTTCTTAACTTACACTAACCAACATAAATATCTCACTCTGAACAGTAAATGTATATTTTACACTGATCAACTTGCAAATTTACACTAACCAACATACATACCTCACTTTGAACAGTATATGTATATTTTATGCTGATCAACTTGCAAATTTACACTAACCAACGTACATACCTCACTTTGAACAGTATATCTATATTTTACACTGATCGATTTGCATAACGTACACTGACCAACGTACATTTATCTCACTCTGAGCAGCATCTGTATATTTTATGCTGATCAACTTGCACAGTTTACACCAACCAACAAACATATCTCACAGTTAACATCATACACATCTTACACTGATGAACAAAGACAATCTTAACCAATGCTCTAACTAAAAGCAAAAAAAAAAAAATGACATTCATGTCTGATATCTCCGGTATGCCTCCCTAGTTTTGTAGAATAAATAAAAATGCCATTAATGCAAAATTCAATGCTTTATAGTAGCATAAAAATGCCATTAATTGCAGTGGTGTAATGTTTTGCAGCAGCAAGAAATTTGATGCAGATGACAAATGAGATACAATAAAGTGCATTATTTAAATGATAGCAAACATAAAATTTGAGAAAAACTTTAGAATTTGGAATATACAAATATAAAGCTTCATTTTAATTGTGGTTTAAATAAGCTCACATTTCCATCATTGAGGTTGGCATGACTCAGCCGCTGCAGACATAAAATTTCTTTTTCTTACATGGAATAATCAAATGAAGCAAATAAATTGTCCATCAAAGTATTTTGACCGATGACATTTGTAGTTATTGAAGAATCTTATGGTCTGAAGCGACAGTTAAGTTATTATAGCAATATTTTAAAACAGATTGGTAGGTTAAATTTCATACCAGCATTTATGAAAATATTTTATGCATACAATTTACACTCTCACACCAAAATAATATGTAAATTTGCAAATCACTCTTCACTATATCCTCAGCTGAACACATTGGTGTGGGCCCAATTATCTGTTGGAAGTGTGGATAGAAATAATTCTTAGTTGTTGTTTTTTTCTTTTGACTTGTCAGACATGGTAAAAAAATGAAATCAAATTTAACAAGAAGTGTTTGTTATTACCAAAATATCTGAAGTGGATTTCATCAAAAGCTGTAATCAATACCCAGCATGCCACATTTCTAGAAAAGCACATTCGCTACATCAGTTGGCAAAGGAAAACCCTCCAGGTAATAACAGGAGAAAAAAATAAAAACCCAATGAATCCTGATGTTTCCTTTGCCTGGACTGTGTCACCAACAGTCAAACTTAATACAATCATACAAATTCAACATTCCCTTAATATTTTATGTAGGGTCCTAAAGCTAAAATAAAAGCAATTGTCACAACAGCAGTTTGTTTCTCATACATTCACAAGCAGTGCCACTATTAAACCAGTCGATTATCGTTAAGAGGATCCATTTGCGTAGGTGCGCACAACACGACTCTGATCTCGACTCAGGCGTTTGCCAATGGTCTCTACACGGAAGCCCATTTCCATCAAGTCTTGATGCGGCAAGATGAGTCGGCCATCAAAGATGAATGCTGGTTTCAGCATACGGTTATAGATGGTCTGGTAGTCAAGGGTCTGGACAAGAGAAAGAAGACACGTAAAGATCCTAGTTCTGTTGACATGCTACATGAAATATGTTTGAAAATGCATTCAATCTCTACCTTTATGCTATAATTCTTCCATAGCTACCAAGATCATGGTTCTCATATCAGAGAAAAAAAGACACACACTTGACTGCACTTGATCCAGGAGACATGTTTATTTAAATCAAATCATAAAGTTGTTGTAAAAAAGTGAAATGCAATGTGTTATATTTGTTTCCAAAATGCCCTGAAAAAAGAAAACAAAATGAAAAAAAAAAAACATCATGCTTTTCATCTAGAATCTGGCTCTATTTAAAATAATGTTTAACAAGGATATCAGCCCCTATTACATACCTGAAACTCATCCCATTCTGTGCATATGACAAGGGCATGGCAGTCTTCACAGGCGGAGTAAGCATCAGAACATATCGTGACAAGGTCTGCCACTGCAGAGAAAAATCAAAGAAATAAAGAAAGACAGTCTTAATTGAGAAATATTCACAATATATTTGTTACCTGCATTTGTAAGGCACCTATGGCAATTCAAGAAAAAGTCACAACCTTGGAGTTAGACCCAATAAAGATAAATATGTATGATTTTATCCTCCTTTTCAAAAAACATTTGAAACAATCTCTGTACATGTAGTATTTAAACTCTCTGAGTTATATTTTTTTTCACCTTTTTTTTTATGGGGGGGCAGATATTTTACTTCAGTCTGCAAGGAGAATAGATATGTCAAAGTTTTGATATGTATCCGATTAACGCTAGATGCCTCATTGTTTATTCTTTGGTTGATATCATAACTGTTTATTATTACCTGACTGACTGTAAAAAAAAAATTGCTGTTATTTGGGGGGTAGTGATTTTTTGCTGGAATGATCGTTTTTTGTTGATTTTTTCACTAATAATTAAATGATGTTTGCTTGTTTGATTGACTGACTTTAGTTTACTATTTGATTCTATCATTGTTTGATAGGCTGGTTTGGATTTGGTACATCAAATTGTTCCTGTGCAATTAGCTCATGATAACTTTAACAGAGAGAAAGATACACTTACTTGATGCCCGACAATGAAATTAAGCAGATGAGAAAAAGGAAGACACATAAACCTTTTTTTAAAATACATGCATTGAAATAAGAGAGCAAGGGATAAAAAAGGAATATATTTAGTCAACTTCACAGCTCATTTATTTGAACAAGACATTCAGTACAGAGTAAACAAATATGAAGTATCGCTCTCTTTCTCACTTACAAAACGAGATTATAAATTTTTGATCTTCTTTTGATACAGTTTTATTTTAGGGTACTGGGATTAGAGAATTTCACAAATCTGGCACAAATGACTAAAATTTACCTTTTTCTGGCTCATCAGTGATTTCTGCTGACGTCAGATCTCTGTCAATAAAAAAAAAAATGTATCATTTGTAACAGCCAAATAATTATAATCTTTTCTCACGGCTGTTGGAAAACCACTGAAAGACGACTTTCAGTTTTTCAGCTGGTAAGCTTCATTTAGCATCATTAAAAACTGTAACTCCTGTAATGAAGTACCCTGCTTCTAAATTCCTGGACATCAAAACTATGCTCTTCATTTTCTTTCAATTCAAAATATAAAACTTCACTTATTTTTCCCAATGCTGAAAAAGTATTTTACTTTCATATTATTTCATAAATATTGATGCAACCAATGGGATTAAATGCATGTTTAATGCTGCTAAAACACCCTCCACATTCTACCCAACATGACTTGATCAAGTTAAAGGGTGCCGCTGGCTGGTGACAGGTAAACTAAAGGGTTACCGCTTAGAACTGGGGGCAAAAAAATTATTGTTTTGCATGTATATATGCGTATGTGTTGAAGAGTTATCAGGGAATGGAATGAAAGTAAATTTCCAAAATCAGTTCAGTTGAGACAGAGTAGTCAGAAAAATTTAAGATCCATACTTGCTCTAAATCACATGATTATATACTAGATTGCTTATGCAAGGTCTGATAACATATGATTTGTAAGACCTCTAAATACACAAATATTGCCAAGAGTTATACAAGATAAAACTTTTTGAACAGCAATAATTCTTAAATAAATGAGAGACCGGGGGCAATGTTCCTTTTTACTTACAGTTTTTCATCATTCAATGGCCACAAAATAACCATATATGTAACTAAACTTTCAAATAATCAAATCTGTAATTAAATGAAAAAGCAAATCATGTCTCATCCTCTAAAGTCAAATTTTCACGAGAGAAATGTATTATAACTCTATAATGCCTCTCAAATGGGTATTTGACTTATATTTTAATGAACAAATGTAATCAAATCTTACCTAGTGATTTGTTCGGTGGGGACTTTGGGATCATAGATGCGTATATGAGCTCCCTCTTCCATTAAATATTTACTGACATAGATCGCTGCCGACTCCCTGAAAATAGACGGCAAAGTTTTCTTAAAGGAAAGAATATCAAATAATTGCATTTTCACTTTGATGGGCATAATTAAATTTTTCTTCCATTTTTATTTTCTCTGACATGTTTGTCTAAGTAAGCAAGAGCAAGAGAAAAACAAAAAATAGAGCAGAAAAACATTCCCAATAAAGGCTAAAGTCAGTTCTCCATACTTTTTTAAGGCTTTGAATGCTGCATAGCTGCTCAAAGTTTAAACCTCAAATGAGATCATTCGTCTAGCTATAATATTTTACTTGAACTTCCTTAATCAGCATTAAAATACCTTAATAATTAAATGAATAAAGAACGATAGAATATTTATGAAAAGATATGTCCTCCAGAATGAAGGGAAACTTAATTTATATACTAACAAACTGTCAGCTTTATATAAAAATGAACGACAAGTATATTCATGTTTACTACATCTACTTGATAATCATTTATAGGCTCTATTCACATATTTGGATAGTGACAAAGACCCCAAATCATGACCATGAGTGAATCTCTGATCACAGTGATTTCTTTCTTTTTCATTTACAACAAACCTCGTATCTCCTGTGTCTTTCTTGAAAGCAAAGCCGAGAACAGCAATCCTTTTGTTTGTGACGGTGTTAAATAAGCTGTCTACAATGCGCTTAGTGAAACGTCTTCTTTGGTAGTCATTGATATCAATAACCTGAAAGATAAATAAAAGAACAAATTACCTTCTCTCTGAAGAAGTAAATAAGAAAGGCATTTCAAACCATATTATCACCTGAAAAATATTTAGGTCTAAGAAGACATACTAGTTGTGTTTAAAAATTTACACAGGCAAATTCGTTCCATTTATAGAGGTCAACCTTGACAATGTCAGAGGTAAAAGGATATTTTCGCGCTTTGAGCCAATGGTTGGGATATCAAGCCTTCATCAAGTCATTGAAGCTTCTTTATTGGAGACAAATCTTATTTGAAATTACAGGATGAGTCTTTGAGACTTTGCGACCCACCTGCTGCCAATAGGCTGCTACATCCGGAAGGTTCAGACACTCACACAGGTAAACCATGTTTAGCACGTCCTTCTGGAAACAGCTGCCACCAAATCCTGGTGATTATCAAAAGATAATTTAACACTTATCTTCAAGTACCTCCAAATAAGAAGTTATGTTTAACTTGAGCCCCATTATTAAGGATGACAGTTTTCTGCAACACTGACTGGAAGTTAATCTTTGTATCAGAATTCAAACTGTAATTTCTGTTTTAAATAAATTCATCTTAGATGATTTACGGTTTACATTCAAAGCTTTTCTGTTGAATAGGAATAATTTGAATAGTTTGGTGCAATTAAAAATTTTTGCCTTTTTTCAGCTTAAAAGCAAATAACAGATTTAATCAAATCCCTCTCGGGCATTTAAAATGCAAAACCATTTAATTTCCAAAAACTGTGTAAGCCTGTAGGTCTTCATTGAGCCCAGGTCTAGTCTTGGCCATTTGAGAATGGTTTCAGTGACTGGAGGCAAGATTGTACCATCTTTATCGATAAGAATACTGAAAAGTGAATTGGAATATGTACAAGCGCTCATATTTTTTCACTAATGAATCCTTGTAACTCAGGGGTAAATGAATATTTTTATGTCATCAAATCAACAGGCTTTTCAAAATGGAAATATTACCAAAGTTTTTGCAAGGATTTTTAGAAATAAATCTTTCAACAATAGATGATAAATATAAAGATTGCTTGAAATGCACATCCTTTGAATCTGCCGTTTTAAATTCTACTCTAAGTTTCAGTAAATAAACATCCACTTGCTGATTATGACATAAAGAAAATTCAGTTCTCACCAACACTGGCTTTAAGAAATTTGGGTCCTATCCTTGTGTCTGTACCTATGGCATGAGCCACCTCATCAACATCTGCTCCTGTGGCTTCACAGATAGCAGACATGGCATTGATACTGGAGATTCGTTGGGCAAGGAATGCATTTGCTGCCTGTGAAATGCAAAAATGCTCATTTCATTGCAGTGTCCTCTTCCTCTAAGTATATACATAACTCTTGATCAAACTTCCTATGATAATGGATTTAATCGAATTTACAAAAAAGATTTTGTAGAAACTGTTGAATGCCTAACCTCAATTTAGAATTAAAAGCAAAAACTGAACAAGATTGACTCTTTTGATGATAGTTGGTTTCTTCACTCAGTACACTGTATGGTCGTGATCATAACTCACTGGCGCTATAGCCTAGGTCAACAACACATTGTGCAGTGCCACTGGTTGGCTTGGTATTGCTTGAGGATAATAGATCAAACCTATCCTTATAATTTATAATGTCTCAAACTATTTTATTTATAGCTGATTAAGATTGTTAAAAACCATATGATTTCTTTTCAATAAATATTGTTGGAATCCTTACTTTTTAGTAACTAAAACTGATCAAACCTATACCACTTCTTGTTAATTAAAACTGTCTCAAAAAATATTGCCACTATTAAATGAGACTGAAACCAAATCCCATCAAGCTAATCACGACTGTTTGAAATCATATCCTATTTGATTAAGATGCCTTAAACCATTTAACTATTTTATCACAGTTCAAGATCCATTATGAACATAGTTTTATTCATTACATTCTTTCTCACCAATTTTGAGAGCTCGGATGACCATGTGTTCATGGTGATGATGTTTTTGGACGGCACCCAGTGCTCGTAGATCCAGCACAGAGCCCTTACGGCCTCCTGACCCTCTGGGGTCTGCTCTCCACCAATCAACACTCGATCAGGCTTCATCAAGTCGTTGATGGCTGTGCCTTCTGCCAGGAACTCAGGGTTAGACAAGACCTGAGGACATAAGTAAGTATGGTTGGTTGATTCAGCCTGACTTTTAAAAAAGGTCACCGTAGGCTTCCCCTACCGTCCAACTGGCATTTGTCAGACAGGGTGAGACCCACAAGATAAGATCAAAACTCATTTTCCAATGACTTTAATTTGGAAACTCACTTTACTTTTAGACCTTGGAGTCCTACCACTCAACCAGAAATGGATCATTGAACTAAACTCAACCACTGAAACTATCTCTTCTCAGGTTTGAATTCAGTGATGAAAATATAAGACTTGCTAAGATTCTGGTCATTGCCTTACCACATCAAAACCAAAAGAAAAAGGATAATCTGTCAACTAAAAAAGTTACGAATGTTGGGCTTATATTGGTTTGCAAAACAATCTCATGTGTGCTTGTCCACAAAGAGTATGCTGGAATAGCACAAGAGATATGATTTCTTCATGTCTTACTTTTTAAATTTAATAAATAGCAATTTAAAAATGAGTTTATTTAGAAGATTTAGATAGAAATAACTTTCACATCATTTTTATGTGAGTTAATCACTTCAACTAGGAGAGGTTGACAGAGAAAGAGTTGGGAATTGTCATAGAAAAGGAATGGACAGCTTCAAATTCTAATGAAGTTCAAGAAATAGGCTAGAAATAGACCTATCATCTTTGTTATCAAAATTGTCAGCAAGAAGAGAAACAACCGAAAGGAGGTGGATCTCATACAATTATCCATGGTTATATAGTCGAGATTTATCTAAAATGGGTACAATTATAAAAGTACAACATTTGTCTTACTTTGAGAGATAGAATATATTTAAATTAATTTGTTTATTACTCTGCTGAGCACCAAAATCCTTTTCTCTTGGATAAATAAAAGTTAAAACCTCAAAAACATGGGTGGGAGAGTGCCACGCCAGCAAAGATTTCAGGACATGGCCTGCCGCAGAAAAAAAAATTGTGTGCCGGTTCGAAAACTAGATAGATCTAGAGAAGGGGCGAGCACTGTGCTGGGTAATATCTAGAATGGACACACTTATCTTGTGTATCCATTGTGCTATACAATTAAGATGTTTTCTTACAAAGTGATGATTAGTCTTCAGTTTGAGAGGACAGCGTAGTCTGCAGGCTTTTTGAGATTTTGTGGCCAAGAATCGAGAAGCCAGCAGGCTTTTTGATATTTCATGCTCCCATCCATGCAAATATAATCTAAAACCATACACCTTACAACCTGTTCTTTGTAGGTTTACAGTTCTGCAAGATTTATCTTGGTTGGATTTGGATCAAATTGAGATCATGGTCACATACCTGGTATTTCACTCCTGGCTTCACATTTGCCGACAGAATGTTTGCAATGCTCTCAGCAGCTTTCACAGGGACCGTGCTCTTCTCCACCACAATCTTCGAGTTCTGGGCAACCTCTGCTATCCTTCTGGCTGCAGCCTCAATGTATTTCAGGTCTGCTGCTCTGCCCTGAGGTATCAAACAATTATCGTTTCTTAGAAAGATACAAACTAAAGCCCCTTACGTCTCAAAAATCTAGATATGCAGTAAAATCAATAGCTTTATAAATTATAAAGAAGATTTTACAAATAGATATATCATTTAATTTCATACGAGAATGAAATATATATAATGTCTGAAGTATCATTTGAAATTTATAGCCATTGAGGAAAAAAAACTTTTTTAAAATATTGGGGGGGGGGCCACAAAATAATGACCGATTCAACGAGCTTAAAACTAAGCTACAGATATTACATCTCTCACCTTGCCCCATCCAAAGGTCTTTGTAGGAGTATTGACACAAATGAATATCAGTTCAGCCTCCAGAATCCCTTTCTCAATATCGGTGGAGAAGAATAGGTTGCGACCTCTGCATTTCTTGACCACATCATCCAATTGGGGCTGTGAAGTGCAGAATATGGCAATTTTCAAATATCTGTCTCACTGTCTCTCTTACTAACTCCTTATTTCTTTCTCTAGCTCTTCTTCTCTCTCATCTTCATTTTTTCTTCAATCTCTCTCTATTTCTCCGTTTCTATTCTAACTACCTCTCTTTCTCTTGTCCATCTCCCCACTCTCTCCAATTAAAAGAATACTTTATACATACCTCAAAGATGGGAAGGTTATCCGAGTTCCACTGAGCTATCCTCTCTACACTCAGATCCACCACATTGACCTGGAGATCAGGACAGGACGCTGCGATCACAGCACAGGATGGCCCACCGACATAGCCTGCTCCTATACAGCAAATCTTGCGGATAGTCATGTTCCACTTGCTGGTGCCAGAAGAAAAAATGGAAGTAAAGAGATCAACAACTTGTCATGGATTAAACTACCTAGGTAGCTAGGTAGGGAGTAATGAAAATTAAAATAATCCATTGTGTTGGAGATATCTAGCCCACAGTCTACCGTACTCAATAAAAATACTTGGAATACCAAGTGACTACAGTTATCATGTGAGGTGAAAAAGTCGAACGGTGTCTGGAAATAAATGAACTAGGGCCATGTTTATGGTGACCTTGAGTTAATGCTATCATGTTGCCTCCAGTGGCTGTATCAGTTTTTGGTCTGAAATCTAAATGTAGATAAGGCTCAAGAGTTGCAGAAGAGAGACTGTCTGTTAGTTATATCCCAGAAGCAGCAGTAGTAGTAGCTGTGGTAGTGGTAGTTGTATTGATCAAGGTGGTGGTGGTGGTGGTGGTGGTAGTAGTAGTAGTAGTTGTAGCAGTAGTAGTAGTAGTAGTTGTAGCAGTAGTAGTAGTAGTAGTAGTAGTAGCAGAAGTAGAAGTAGCAGTAACAGCAGTAGTAATAGTAGTAGTAGTTGTAGCAGTAGTAGTAGTAGTAGTAGTAGTAGTAGCAGAAGTAGAAGTAGCAGTAGTAGTAGCATTAGCAGCAGCACCAGTGGCATTAGTAGTAGTGGTAGTTGTAGTAGTTGTAGTTGTAGTAGTAGTAGTAGTAGTAGTAGTAGTAGTAGTAGTAGTAGTAGTAGTTGTAGTAGTAGTAGTAGTAGTAGTAGTAGCAGCAGTAATAGTAGTAGTAGTAGTAGCATTAGCAGCAGCACCAGTGGCATTAGTAGTAGTGGTAGTTGTAGTAGTTGTAGTAGTAGCAGTCGTAGTAGTAGTAGTAGTAGTAGTAGTAGTAGTAGTAGTAGTAGTAGTAGTAGTAGTAGTAGTAGTAGTAGTAGTAGTAGTAGTTGTTGTTGTTGTTGTTGTTGTAGTTGTTGTAGTAGTAGTAGTAGTAGTAGTAGTAGTAGTAGTAGTAGTAGTAGTAGTAGTAGTAGTAGTAGTAGTAGTAGTAGTAGTAGCAGCAGCAGCAGCAGCAGTCTTAGTAGCAGTAGTAGTAGTAGCATTAGCAGCAGCACCAGTGGCATTAGTAGTAGTGGTAGTTGTAGTAGTAGTAGTAGTCGTAGTAGTCGTAGTAGTAGTAGTAGTAGTAGTAGTAGTAGTAGTAGTAGTAGTAGTAGTCGTAGTAGTAGTAGTAGTCGTAGTAGTCGTAGTAGTAGTAGTAGTAGTAGTAGTAGTAGTAGTAGTAGTAGTAGTAGTAGTAGTAGTAGTAGTAGTAGTAATAGTAGTAGTAGTAGTAGTAGTAGTAGTAGTAGTAGTAGTAGTAGTAGTAGTTGTTGTAGTTGTAGTAGTAGTAGTAGTAGTAGTAGTAGTAGTAGTAGTAGTAGTAGTAGTAGTAGTAGTAGTAGTAGTGGTGGTGGTGGTGGCAGCAGCAGTCACAGTAGTAGCGGTAGCAGCAGTAGAAGCCGCAAAAACAACTACAGCAGAGGGCTATCATCATAAGTAGTAAATCCTGTTTAGTTGTAACTTTGAAAAGCGCAATTAAAACTCCTTGCAAGGAAAAAGATTCATTCCGGCAGTTTCATCCTTTTCGGAATGTCAGAATATTTCGACAGATTGGTGAGTCGGCGTTTTGAAGTTCACGCCGCATATTGGTCCAGTGGCCACAGTTTTCAAAATGTAATTTAAAAATATCTTTTTTGACTCTGCAACTATAACTCAAAGAGCACTCTTCTCAGTGAGAGGCATTGTGTGCTTCAAACAATTTCAAATAACGCTTCAGGGATCAAGAATACGACGTCGATGAAGCGTATTGAAACGGTCTTTCCGTACAACCGTGGGTTCAGAACAACGAGAAAACCATCCCAGCTCGAGCATTATGCGGTCTTAGAGACGCGAATATAATACCTTATACATCCACGGCGGCGACAATAGTAATGAAGATAGTGTGGCTAGTTGTTTCACAAACCGACTGGGGAAAGTCTTCACTTTAGTTCGTCCAGTCCCAGATAGGCTAAACCATCAGTGTTCCAAACCAGATAAGAATGTTGAGAAATCATTTATGCAGCTAGAAGTCACATTGATTACAAAATGAAGACCAGCTACGTATCTGTGTCCTCTGAATTTCACACAAGAAGAGTTATTAAGTAAGCCGATTTTGTACAGCAAAAATCTGTAAATAGACCCTTTTAAACACTCAATACTTGCAAGGTTTAAATAAATGGGTGATTAAGAATTTCCGCAAAATAGTGTATCTCAGGACCCGTTTTTGGAGGGAATTTCATAGCCTTGTAAAAAGCGTTCGAAAATATCCTTTAATATGTTGGAAAAGTAAAGGATTTTTTGGATTTCCCGTATCAAGCCTATAAGTTTTGCAGCAGCAGTTTGCTCCCTCCCTTGTGTACAGTGCATGGCGGCTATTAATGTTCTTGAGCAGCATTTCTCAATTATTACTGTCTGTGTAATGAGTCAAGATAGTTGAATTCGTTTAATTTACTTAGAAGAATTGAAAAAAACGAAGAAAAAAATACATTCGAGGATACTCAGACATTCTCATAGAGGTAAATTAGGTGGACTAAAAGGAACTCTAGGAGGATTTACACAGACAATGACAGAGGTGCTTCGGAAGAAGAAAGATGGTTGTGATAGACAACAAACGGCAACGCTAAGGATGATACAGAAGATAACGATGTTAATAGATAACCGACGGTAATAACATTAATGATAAGATAACACAAAATAGTATTGATGTAACGGATGATAGCGATGTAAGTAGATAACCGACGGCAATGGTAGGTGATACGATATCAGAAAACACGAGATAATAGTATTGATGATACCGAAGATAACGATGTTAATAGATAACCGACGGTAATAACATTAATGATACATTAATAGAAAATAGGAATGATGATACAGAAGATAACGATGTTAATAGATAACCGACGGTAATAACATTAATGATACATGAACAAAAAATAGTATTGATGATACGGATGATATCGATGTAAGTAGATAACCGATGGCAATGGTAAATGATACGATATCAGAAATCAGGCGATAACAGAATTGATAATACGATATCCGCAAACAGGCGATAACAGTATTGATGATGCGGAAAATAACGATGTTAACAAAAGAAAAGCGACAATGATGGTAATGGGAATGACGTACTTTCGATCCAACAAAAGACTCAAATTTTAAGAATCTCCTAGACACAGGTATCCTCTGTGGCGCCTAGATCCCGATGGAGGTATAATTCTGTCCTAAGGTGAAGTCTGAATTTTTATCCGAGCGTCCCAAGGCACAAGTAGATCAAGAATTGAGTTGATATTACAGGTGTATGTTTCAACTGAATGCTACGTAGGCGAGTTTTTTTTCGACAGATGGGGTAATCTCCCCTTGGGGATTTTCTCTACATTAGTCAATGGGGGTTAAATTTGACTGTGGCTCTCGAAGTCATACAAGTATTATAGAAAAAAAAAAGGGGGGGTGGGGGGGGGGGAGCAGTATATCACACGTAGCCAATGCTCTCGCAGTTTTGTACCATTGTTCACAAAACATATTTTCGTCAGCGCAGGTGCGGAGCAGACGAGATTAAAGCTCAGGTCTAAGCGCGGCGCCCAATGAGCCTTTCGCTAGTAAAGCCCTGTTCGATATCCTAGCTTAACGGGCTGGTTTTATAATACTTACTGTTCAGCTTTGAAATTTTACCCAGAGCTTCTGGGTCGATCATTCCCCCTAATAAAACGGATCAAAATTGTTGTCGTAACAAAGGTTTTGGAGATGATGGAGAATGTTCAGCCGGAGAGATGAGGCCGAACAAGAGACGGATTAACCCAGATGGGTAGATAGGCCGCCGTGTCCCAGCCCATCTTCAGCGGCTGCCTCTAAGTTCGTTACATAATATTATTTACAGCGAGAGAGAGAGAGAGAGAGAGAGAGAGAGAGAGAGAGAGAGAGAGAGAGAGAGAGAGAGTATTCTATAAATGACATGAGTCTTCTACACACGTGAGGAAAGATCAGAGGACTACCCCATAGATGACATGAGTGTTTTATACACGTGAAATTAGAATGGTGAAAAGTAGAGTCATACATAGATGATAATGTCATGAGGGTTTACTACACGTGAAAAAGATCAGAAGTAGAGATAATAGATGACTTGAGGATTTTATACACGTGAAGAAATTTAAAAAAGCCGTACATATATGACATGAGGGTTTTATACATGTAAAGAAGAATGATCATAAGTAAGGACCTTTATAAATGACATGAGGGGTTTATATACGTGAAGAAAGATCAGAAGTGAAGTCCTTCATAGATGACTTAAGGGTTTTATGCACGCGGTAGAGTTCGAGCCTGCGAAAACGATATAAAGTTACGTCCTTGATTATTTTTTTTTTAATAGAATAATTGACAATAATTATTGGGTAGAGTTAGAATTCGCCAAATAACAAGATAATACATAGTTACAGATAACAAACATGCGGAAATTTTCAGAGGCGTTGGACAGATAAAGACAGGGAAACTAAAAATGGGGATTTTCAGCGGCAAAAGAGAGAGGTAAAGACAGGGTAAAAGGTATATCAAAGTCAGAGATAAGGTAAAAGTAGGCTTTTTAGATGCTACAGATATATTTCACACAGGGATACGATAAAATTAAATGTTTTCAAATACGATATATATATATATATATATATATATATATAAAGAGAGAGATGAGGTAAACATGGGCATTTTCAGCTGTGATAGACAACTAAAGACAGAGATATAGGGTAAACGTAGGGTTTTTAGTGACGATAGTCAATTAAAGACAGAGATAGGGTAAAAGTAGGGTTTTCAATTAAAGACAGAGATAGGGTAAACGTAGGGTTTTCGGTGGCGGAAGACAAATAAAGACAGAGATAGTGTAAACTTGGGGTCTTTAAGCTTCGATAGACAGCTAAAAACAGAGATAGGGTAAACGTAGGGTTTTCAGTGGCAATAGACAAATAGTGATAGAGATAAGACAAAATTAAGATTTTCAAATGCTGAGAGAAATAGGGTAAAAGAGGAGTTTTAAAGTCATAAAAACAATAGGGCAGAGTGGAACTTATCGCATGCGATAAATAGAAGACTCATACTGAAGGTAGGACCTCCAGAGAGGAGACATCGCTACACATTCGGGGAACATTTCATGTTACAGTATTGACAATGAAGGGAACTCTTCTTCTTATAGTTGCAGTCAAAAGAAAGCTCCATTCCGACAGGATAGAGCTTAGAAGATGAGACACCGAACTCATACACCAACTAGCACTGTCTATGTTGTTTTTTGTCTTATAAATATCCCGACGTCTCATACAATGAAAAAGACATTCACTTTTGACGTATCGATTCATCCATCGCTTCTGACCCATCGAACGCGACACACCCATCTAGATATGCAGGTGGTTGTTTACGTTGGCAAAAGTGTGTGTACCAGAAGGGACATAACACTACAGAAAGGGAAAGGCAAAAAGGAAACTTATAGTATGCAAGCGATTGAAAGGAAACAACAGAGACGTTGACAAGTATTAAACAAAAAAAAGAAAGACAGAGAAAAAGACAGAAGAAGTGTGCTATAAATTAAAATATTAACAAAACGCTTTACATCGACGTCTGAGTGAGAGAGCGAGGGCATTTTTAAACGAAGTCATCAGACCAAACATGGGCTCGATAAATCTTCGGCATAAACAGTACGACTGCACCTAACCGAATTCACATGTCAGAGTTCAGAGGGAGAGCTAAGTCAATCAGCTCAATAACTTGTTGAAAATAAAACCAACATCGGAGAGAAGGACTCTATAGTCTATGGCTACCTTCATAAGTCGGTGAGAGATAGAAATGGGGGGGGGGGGGGGGGGCGAACAGAGTGAGAGAAAAAGAGAAGGAGACAGAGGGAGAGAGACCGAGAGAGGGGAGAGAGAGACACACACACACACAGAGTGAGAGCCTCAATGGCAATAAAATGTAGCGTTCTTAATGCTTTCACAGGACTAAAATTCTATCACCTTTACTTTGGAATCACATAAATTATGGTACATAATGGTCGCTAAAGAAATTTCTTGACGGATAAAAGCACGGAAATCCCCCCCCCCCCATTCATTTCTGTTCCCCAGATGTCAACACTCAGCGAGTATTTTACCAGACCTGTCTAGGCTATATCCCAATGTTCATTTTTCAACCTACATCTGTTGCTCCGATGTCAACTGTTTAAAAAAAAAAAATTACAAGGTTTTTTTTAGACAGACGAGAGCGCTGGGCGACTTGTCTATCGTCACGGCAGGGTAAAATATATCAGCACAGGAACTTTCAACCCGAGAAATCGAATTACCGGAACCCCAAAATTAGTGTAATCTAGCCATAGGAAGAGTTCTTGACACATAAAAAAATAACCCGCATCACACAGCAGGGGTTCAATAATGTGAGCCCTCAACACTCCACCATCGATGGTACGGGTTGGGAAACCCCAGAGTTCTTCTAGGACTGAGAGCTTAGATGTATACAAATCAAAACACGAGTGACCTGACTAACGGCCATCAGGCGTCGAAACATTGCAGAACACAAAAAAGTTTCGTAATCCCGTATTTCCTGTTTATCTTCTTCATTTACATGTCATTTGTTTGTTATTTATCTATTTAGTCGTTGTTATTGTTTTTGGTGTTATTTTCATCCTAATCCTCCCTCATTATTACTTTTTATTATTATTATTATTATTACTACTACTACTACTACTACCACTACCACTACCACTACTACTACTACTACTACTACTACTACTACTACTACTACTACTACTACTACTACTACTACTACTAATACCACTACCACAGGATCGTCTTTTCTGTCCCTGCCAACCTGGACTTGCACCACTACCAATGAAGGGGGACCTAGACCCATCGTTTTAAAATGTGAAGTTAAGAAAACAAGATGATGTCGCAGGTCTGACTGAAGTTTCGACTCGAATTCAATAAAAACCTTAGCAGATTTATCTCACCCTTGGTCTGTGGGAATTTTTTTTTATTACCCTTGTCAGAGAAATCTCCTCCAAGTGTTGAGAAAAGCTTGGCTTTCAGCTTCCGTCTTCAGAATGGTCATAAACCCGAGGAAACAAGCAACAATCAGCTTTAGGGATCTTTGAATAAATCATCGTAGGTCGTTCTATTTATTATTACTGGCAGGGAGAACGGGGGTCACCTGTGTCTCTGTGTGTGTGTGTAGCTGGAAAAGGGGGGGGGGGAGAGAGAGAGAGAGAGAGAGAGAGAGAGAGAGAGAGAGAGAGAGAGAGAGAGAGAGAGAGAGAGGAGGAAGACCTTGACCTTGAGTTATGGGGACAGGAAATGCGGTCACTCGTGACAAAGATCAAGAGATGAAAACTCTTTGACAACCAGTTAGGAGCTATATAACTATGTAATAATACAGTTTTCCCGACCACTTTATTTTCAAGAGTCTATTTTATTCTGCATTACTAATAAAAAAAAAAAAAAACTTAAAAAATTCATGTACTGATGTATTAAGTGCATGGAAGCTGAAGACAGATTAAATTTGACTATTGGCTGACAACAATGTAAAAAGTACAAATGTATCATGAGTTCCAGCGCTTTAAAATCCCTTATCCCGAACGAGACGCAAATCTTAGTATTATTTAATAGGGCAATAATTTACTGACTGAAAGTCAATTCAAAGCCCACGAGGGAAAAAAAGAGCAATATGTTCCTTTCATGAGCTGTATGGGCTTAATTCAAGTTCATCATAAGAACTGTGAGACTTTCCATCGCATTCCTGCGCCTCTTGGGAGTCAATTTCTTCATCTACAGGAGGTGCCTGAAATTTATGCATAACTTGTGTCATTTTAAATGTTTGAAAGAATGTATCCTGCAACCCATATATACATCTTTTTATCAACACTAATCAGCTTGGGATTTGAAAGCGAGGTTTGTCTCTCTTTAACATTAAAACCCCAACTGCTGTAAATGTCTGGCTTAAACTATGTATGTGTGTGGGTTTTTTTTTTGTTTTTGTTTTTTTTTTCTGTTTTTTTTTTGGGGTGCGGTGGAGAGAGAAACCAGGTTTTAGAGCCTTCATCTATTGTTAGACATATGTAAAAATATTAATTTCTTTTTGTTGCGTGGTCTCATGTTTCCTAGCTAAATGCATAGAAGTCTCATGTTTCCCAGCTAAATGCATAGATACAATAAAATTTTAAGAAAATCATTTCGGTTGCAGCCATATCCAAAAAAAAAAAAAAAAAAAAAAGCGTAAACATAAGATAAGACCTTCGTATTATTAACGCATGTCAACGTGACTCGGCTGTCGCAACATGTTCATACTGATGGGTGTGTATGTGTGTGTGTTTCTCCTCTCTATCTCTCTCACACACACACTCATTGTCTTTCTCCGTCTCTATACTCTCTCATTCCCTCTCTTTATCTCTCACTCTCTATCTATGTCTTTCCCACCCACCCCACCCCCTTGTTTCTGCTCCCGATTCCACCACGCCCACTACTCTAAACGCACCTGTAACCCATTTTTCCCACTCCTTCCAGTTGAATGCCCCAGACAGAATCGGTAGATCCTGGGAAAGTCTGCAAGTCACGTGACGTAACTCGAGTACACCCAGATACACACAGACAGTAACACACACACACACACACACATAAACGTCTCATTCCGTGAACGTCGTGAGACTGTCGGTAACCTCCGCTGCCCTGTTAACGCCCCGAGGATGACCTTCGCACTTTCTCTTGTAAACAGGATTCCTTCAACTAACGAAATAAACGTAAATAAACGCCTGGACTCCGATTCATTTTCTTCATAACCTGGAAACACAAATTTTCGCGAAAGTCGAAAGTTAATCTGTACCTAGATCATAGGGTAGACTTGGAAATTGGTATGCCGATTATGTTAATCTCAAGGCTTGCAATACCAATTATTTATTTATAAATATATTAATTAATATTTTTTTCTTTTCAATTTTTTTTTTTATTCTTATAGCTCTGACGACAGAGCGAACTGTCTTGTTTATACCCGCACGCTTTACGAATTTCTGTTCAAAGGCAGTTTTTTTTTGTTTTTTTTTAATGCCTCTAAAAACGATTCGATTGAGAAATATTAACATTTTTTTTCACTTTGATTCTTTGCTAGTCAACACCGTATAAGATTCTTTTTTGCACACGGACCTTTTCTCATCCGATACTGACAGATGTGCCGGCAGAGAGGAAACTCATCATGGACAAACGAATTTTTTGTTTTTTTATTTACATTAATTAATTCATTCAATTATTCCATTAATAAACAATAAACCGACCAACTGAATCCTCTGGCTAGCCTCAGTTTGCCGGCATGCAATTGTGACCGGCGAACTTGCGCTAAGAGTTTTGTTCCTCTATTATGACACTGGCTATAGTTAAAACAACAACAATAACAACAACGACAACAAAAACAAACAAGTCTTATAAACACTTCAAAGAATTCTTTTGGCAAATCGATATTGAGCAAATTTCCATACAATCATTCAAATTATACGCAAAACTTTCTTGATTCTTTTCATTCTCGGGTGTTTCGATGATGTGAAAGTTACGATCGATGTCGGTCCTTTCACAAAAGTTTGGCTCTCCCAATGAAACATTAACAAGGCAAGCGTATACTTGTTTAATGGCGCATAACTTCAAATTTAAACAATCGCATTACCAAAAAATGTAAAAAAAAATCGCTCTTTTTGTTCCAATATATCTCCATTATCTAAGTCTTTTCATATGCATGAGTTATTGATTTTGGTATTTTCATTTATTACGTTCTTTCTTTCTTTCGTATTTTTTTTCCAAAAATAACTTTTGAAAGGTTATCGACGGTATGTTGATAATGTATGCATAGAAACCTGATCACATGAATAATCACAGAGAAGACTACCGTTGCGTCCTGGGTAACCCAAGTGGTTTAAACCAACAGGGCACTTTGTTACCATTAGTAGGGAAAGTGCTGTCTGTACCTGACGCATTCCGCACTTCGTTGTGGTTTACTGCAACTGACGTACGATTGTTATCAGTTTCTCCTCATCAAACTGCTCTCCCAACAGTTTGCACCAGAATGCAGCAGTTTGCACTGAGTCCAAGGAAAGATTCATTAAGTGTTTCTCTCTTTCTTTTCGCCATTTTCATCTAACCATATAAATAATAATATCAACAACAACAACAACAACAACAACAATAATAATAATAATAATAATAATAATAATAATAATAATAATAATAATAATAATAATAATAATTAAAACAGCAACAGCAACATTAACAACAACAAAAATCTATTTATACGGCTTACATGATAGTAATACATATAATGTGAATTTACAAAAAAACAAAAACAAAAAGAAAAAAAAAACGATACATTTCAAAAACCATACATGCATATGCACAAAGAAAAATGTACATCATGTTTTACTGTCACATTGTATTCAAAGTTATGATTTATGAGCCGAGTAAGCCCCATGAAAAAGACCACGCGTTGTTTTTAAAAGGCCCAAGTTAAACGACTCAAGCGAGCTAGGAGATTTGAGGCCTCTGTCCCAGCATATGGGGGCCAAAGACCGAGAACACTGTCTTGCATATTATAGCATGTCGTATTTGCTTTGTTTTGTTATACATATTGTTCATATTTCTTATGGACTGTTTCCTCTTTAGGCTTATACAAACGTGTAGTTCTATGCATGTATTTGATTTTATTTGCTTTTACATGATTTAAAGTTGTACTTTATAAACTTACTCTGTCTACATACATCATATATACAATAGAGTTGGATGACTGTCCGTTTGCATTAATTTCATTCATACATCTCTCTCTATCTATCTATCTCTCTCCCTCCCTCCCTCTCTCTCTCTCTCTCTCTCTCTCTCTCTCTCTCTCTCTCTCTCTCTCTCTCTCCCTCTCTCTCTCTCTCTGTCTTATGTCCCTCTCTTTCTCTCCTTGGTAATGGTAATCCCTCTCCCTATATCCCCACTCTCTAACCCCCCCTCCCCCTCATCTTCCAGATAGAGTGAGCTTTGGTCCTCCCTTTTCAGCTCTGCCCGATGGAGACTACATCGGTGTATTAATCTTGCCAAGCGTAATGATTTCGGTAGGTTACAGAGGGAAAAGGGGGGGGGGGGGGGTGAGTAATTAAAATTAGAGGGTCGGAAATAGCAAGGTAGGAAGATTGGGACAATTCAAGCGAAAGAGAGAAAAGAGACAGCTAAAAAGAAAGAGAGAGAGAGAGAGAGAGAGAGAGAGAGAGAGAGAGAGAGAGACAGACAGACAGACAGACAGACAGACAGACAGACAGAGAGAGACAGACAGATAGGGAGACAGGCAGAGACAGACAGACAGACAGAGAGAGACAGACAGATAGGGAGACAGGCAGAGACAGACAGACAGACAGACAGACAGAGAGAGACAGAGAGAGAGAGAGGGAGAGAGAGACAGAGAGTTGGGGCGGGAGATGAGGTAATCGGAATGATTAAAGATAGAGGGTGATACACAGAAAAATAGTGGGGTTGGGAAAAATAAACGAGGGGGAGAATTGCTCAGAGATAGATAGATACATGTAGATAGAAAGAAAGAGAGAGAGGCGGGGTGGAAGAGGAGGTGATCGGAATGATTAAAGATAGAGGGTGATCGACAGAAAAAAGTAAGATTGGGAAAAATAAACGAGGGGGAGAGGTAATGAGAGATACTATAATGTAGATAGACAGAGAGAGAGGGAGAGAGAAAGAGAGAGGAGGGGAGAGGAGTGGTGTTCGGAATTCTTAAAGATAGAGGGTGATAAATAAAAATATGGTGGGAGTAATAACGCGAGGGAGGCCGGGGGTGAGAAATAAAGAGAGAGAGAAAGAGAGAGAGAGAGAGAGAGAGAGAGAGAGAGAGAGAGAGATTGAGAGGGGGGGGGGGGAATGGAGGGAGAGAGAGAGAGAAGCAATAGCGAGAGGAGACAGATAAACAGAAACATGCAGGTTTATGTTCATATCTAAGGTCTTAAGACATGAACCGCTTGAAGATACCACGGGTAGAGGCAGCATCACTCACACACACATACACAAACACACAGGGAGAAAGAATATAGCCTAGATCATCTCATAAATTATTCCAACTCTAGTTGCACCATGTGGCAGACTAATTTATTGTGATATTTCCCTACATCTATCGAACATGGTTGGCTGCTTGTATAAAAAGCTTTTAACAATCCTTTTCACGGATACAGCGACGAAAAGAGATTAACATAAATTTTGTGGCTATGATTACTGTATAGTCAGTCCTAGAGCTCCTCTTGTAAGTGACAGTAACTGTACACTCTCTGGTGACAGTTATGATGCTGTTGGGTGGATAGTCAGGGTGTTTGTTGCTTTGGAGATCGTGCGTAGAACACCCCCCTCCTCCCACCCACACACACATTTCTTTGTGAATAGAGCGAAACTACCAGAGAAGAAAGGTAGAGGATACTAGCACATTGTGAAAAAAAGACTTTCATGAGAAAAATAAAAGAAAGGGGTAGAATGAGTGTGTGTGTGTGTGTGACGAAGAAAACGATGTATGGAGGAGAAAGAAAGAACGATATTGAGGGGAGAGACTCAGGCACATGCATAAAAGCTACTCTTATCAAGTTTGCGCGAACCGCCTTTAGCTTTGACTTACGGCAATGTGTACAGGTGCATCTTCTAGGCAAATCACCTAGTGCCTTCTGGGTGGTGAACTGAAAGTGCTGTTGTTTTCGTTGGTTGTCCTCTCCCTACAAACGGAATTCAAGCACAAATCCGATTGTCTTCAGTTTTCTTTGGCAATCTAGAATTTTTGTTTTTATAATATATAGACGAAATTAGCCTTATAAGCAAGTGAGAAGAGATTTTCTCTCCAGTCCGGTTAATAACACCACAGGCTAAGAATCAGCCAAACTGAACACTTCTATTTTGAATCTGACAAAACTAAGCTACGTTATACATTTTTAAGTTTTCACAAGTCGTTCAGTTTAATGTGGGCCAAAGACAACAAAGAGTAATTTTCAAAGGGGAACAAATTTTATCAAGTTGACAGTTTTATTATCAATATGCAAGGCGCTATAGAAACTCATAAAGGTCTTAAAAGTTACTTCTTTCGCCCCAGGCGCAAATGGGAACGCTAATCTGATCAGTGCTGATCATTCCTGTTTATCCTTGAGAATTTTATTTTTTTATGTAAATAAAAAAGGTTTAGACCTGTAGGCCAATTATTAAATTCGTAAGAAAATTGTAGCTCATGCCCTGGCTTATGATGGTCGGAAAGTATAGATCTAGTATGATTATGACATAGATCTAATCTACAATCTGGATATTTATGGGGCTTCCATGTTTTGATCTAGATCTAATCTAAATCTACTCTAGATGATTGGATCTAGATAGAACTGCCGTGGTTAGTAGTAAACCAAAGTGCACGATATGAAAACAATGATGTGAAATGAGCCTGGCATTTGAATCTGGATTTAGTCTCGATAGCTTCTGATTTTAGTAGGCCCTTTTAAGTATGACTATAAATTAGATCTATGCACACTAAACATCGATTCTGACTGGATAATAAATATATATTACATTCCGCATCTAGATCTAGATACAGTTGAATCTTAGTCTGATTTACACAATTAAATCTAAATTTAGATCTAGAAAAACGGCATAAGTAATTTAATGTAAAGCTTGATTTAACTAAACTAATAACACTAAACTCTTGTTCTAGACCTAGATCTATAACTTAGGAATTTATAATCTTGATTCTAGATACATGTAATAAGATCTTACACTTTAGTAGAAAGTCAATGTCAAGAAATAATGTCTAGACCTATACTAGAATCCAATCTAGAGGTAAAATAACCACATTATAATCTAGACCTAGATTTTTAAACAATTGAACGTGCTCTTTTCACACTGTTGCCGGCTAATTATAGATCTTGAAAAGGAGTCTGAGGAAAAAGATAAAACAAAGTGACTCATGCAGGCCCAGACCGCTCAGCGCACTGACAAAAATAATGCTAAACCCACTTGTGTATCAGACGAAATCATGCCCTGCCATGAGCCTGCGTGCCATGCAAATGCGTAGCATAGCAGTCTGGTCTAGATCTGCTAGTAGTAAAACTAGTAGCAGTCAATGGCACTGGCAGTAAGGCACTGCGTGCTCGCTTCAGCCACACACCCACTCCTCACGTCAACAGGGGGAATTGTGAATGGGTCTGTGTGTCAGTGTGGTTAGGAATGGGGTGTAGGAAGATGGAAAGGATTTGGGAAGGAGAGATCTAATAGAGGCAAAACATGTCGCTCTAATTCTAAATTCCAGTCTAAACTGGGTGTAAAAAGAACAAATCTGGGTTGGAGATTAACAGTTTTGTTATAAATAAGCATCGAGAGAGCGAGGACTGTATACTTTTCAGAGCGAGGACTGCATACTTTTCAGAGAGATTCCGGGTGGAGAGCACAAGACATGACGTCATTTTCACGGCATAATTAAAAGATAAAAATAATTTCCCCATTGAGGAGACTACAGGTAAAAGAAAGAGATAAGAGATTCCACAAGACATGATGCGAGAAAATACCCTATGACGTCGCAAACCAATGGGTGTGGGCTTGGATTCTGGGGCGGATTTCTGTAGATCTAAATTTAGGTTTAAAGTTTTAATAAAAAGGCGTATAATAAACGCATTATACATTTATTGTAGTTATGATTGCTTTTGCTACTGCGGCTGTTTCTTTATTATTAATATTATTTATAATTATTATTATTATTATTATTATTATTATTATTATCATCATCATCATCATCATCATCATCATCATTATTATTATTATATTATATTTTTATTGGTGGTGGTAGTAGTAGTAGTAGTAGTAGTAGTAGTAGTAGTAGTAGTAGTAGTAGTAGTAGTAGTAGTAGTAGTAGTAGTAGTAGTAGTAGTAGTAGTAGTAGTATCAGCAGCAATAGCAGTGGAATAATAAGATAACTGCTACAATTACTGCTTCCACTACCATGTACTAATACTACATGGTAGTGGAAGCAGTAATTGTAGCAGCAACATGCAATGACCACAATTGTAATTGTAGAGCCGTAATTTTAAAGTTATTTGTACAGTGTGTACCGTTGCTGACGCAGCTGCCCAGTGGTGCATCGTTTGGCACAAAAATTAAGCTACTTCCTAGTTTGACAATACTGCCGAGAAGACGCGAAGATATTTATTCATTAGGCAGAGTGTCATTTTAGTTATCTTATTTTGTTTTGGTCCAGTGCTCATTAATGTTGAGATTAAATAACTCCCACTAATTGTCTTAACTGCCGTGATCAAAGAGATGAGAAATACGCACCACGTCACAGCTTTAAAGCATTTAAAACGATAATGTCCAATGTGTAGATCTAGCGTCAAATGAAACAATTTTGCTTCCTTATTCGTGAGATCTTTGATCCAGCTGATCACTCAATTGTCGATAGGACAGGAAGGGAGAGAGATAGACATTGTATGACTGTGTTTACGTCCCTTAAGTTTCCCGAAGAATCCTAGACGGAGAGAGAGAGAGAGAGAGAGAGAGAGAGAGAGAGAGACTTTTCGTCAAGACAGATATAGGTTAGTCCGACTCCTTCTGCCACCGAGGAAAAAGCAAGGGATTGAACCCACGACCTCCAGCTTGCCAGAGGAAGACTATCTATCCACAACTTATTCATCGAAGCGAGAACCACTAGGTGTTTTACCGTATTGCCCCAACATTCCGCCCCTTCCTCCCCTATTTCGCTCCTCTGAATATGTACATGTATGTGGATTTTACGTGAGAGAAAAATTACAGATCTTGAGAATACTAAACATGCTGCAATGACCCGTCACTTCTACATAATATTGGATCATTGACCACGGACAAAAAAAAGATGAAAGAAAGAACGAAAGAGGGAACATTATTTTTTTTCCCATGGAGGTGCAGGTAAACTTTCGCCTTGACCGCTTGACCGTTGGTCAGCGAAGGAATAATTTAGTATGCAAACACCGGCGAATCCAGCCTACCACACATCCACTGCTGGAGCTCGAGTGAAGGTAAAGACTGTGTGAGCAAACATTCACACAAATCACGTCAGTTGCCACGAGTGGAGAGAAGTAACATGTGGAGGGTGTCTCCGGTCTGCGGGATAGATCGCCTGCTCTGACATGTTCAGTCACACCAGATCTATCCATCATTCCGTGGATGGTTCAAAGCAAAAACCATGGAAACATACATTTTTCGAAGTGCTTCTCATCTAAATCGGGCCTGAACTTCGGGCAGAAATGCTCTACGATGTATTTTAAGTACTCTTTGCGTTAAGTTCAGTATAAAGATAGTTGTATGCATTTTTAGTCATCAGCAGAGTAATGGGAGGTTTACAATTAAACAACGAAAGGCCGTTTTCAACTTAAGCCAGACTTATACTTTTGTTTCGTTTTGTTTTGTTTTTTGTGTGTGTGGGAGGGGAGGGAAGGAAAGAAAGGATTATTCATGTGAAACCTGGTGCAAATGTTGCATAACATCATTGTGTAGGTCAGCAACATTGGATAGCCATGCAGAGGTAAGTCGCCTGATGGTAAAGACATTAAATACTTTATTCCATATAAAATTCATCGATCTAGGTCGGTAATGGAGATTGCCCTCTTCCACAACCCAAGAGAGTTATGGCATATTATGGTTCAAGTGTTCCTTGACAACCAAATCAGTGATTCTGCAGATCTGTCATGGAACTTTCGAGGATTCGGATGACATGGTTCACCTCTGAGACCCGGAACTTCTCATGCTCTGATCCTAAGTGTTTGCCAGCTGTACTCTAGGTTTAACTTCCTCATAGCCCGCCTCAGACAATCCTTGTGACAGAACAGCTCCGGGTTGGGTTAATAATAGTAGCTATCGTGCTTTTTCTGGTCTAAAAGCTGGAAGTTACGGTTGAGCTTGGATGAGAACATGTTGATTAAAGATAAGAAAAGGCTAAGTGACAGGGACGCCAGCTAAAACGTGACACTGCTCAGCACTCCTTTCAATCAAAGACAGAGATCAATAAAATTAATGGGCATGACGACATTTCAAACGGAAACCACACTTCCTGGTAATTTCCCATTGCGAAACTTCGTTTTGACCGTCATGGGTGCACGCCTAGATGGTCGATTCTGTCCTTTCTGATCCACAACTCAGCTTAAATTTAAACAAATATTCTTCCGCATTATTCCTGTGATAAAAAAGAAATTAATAATTATTATTCGATGTTTGTGATTGTTTTCCTGCGCGTCATGTAAGACTAGTTATATAACTGAAGTGGATGCAGGTGCGGCACGGCCCAACCGTGGATGTTACATCGCCAGTGAGGAGTCAGCACACCAGGCCAGTTTGGAGTCAATTCTGCAGGCAGCACTACATGCCAGTTTGGAGTCAATTCTGGAGTTATCATCAGGGCCAGTTTGGAGCAAATTCTGGGGACAGCACCACAGGCCAGTTTGGAGTCAATTCTGGAGTCATTACCACAGGCCAGTTTGGAGTCAATTCTGGAGACAGCACCACAGTCCAGTTTGGAGTCAATTCTGGAGACAGCCTCACAGGCCAGTTTGGAGTCAATTCTGGAGACAGCACCACAAGCCAGTTTGGAGTCAATTCTGGAGACAGCACCACAGGCCAGTTTGGAGTCAATTCTGGAGTTATCATCACGGGCCAGTTTGGGGTCAATTCTAGAGTTAGCACACTAGGCCAGTTTGGAGAGTCAATTCTGGAGACAGCACCACAGGCCAGTTTGGAGTCAATTCTGGAGACAGCCTCACAGGCCAGTTTGGAGTCAATTCTGGAGACAGCACCACAGGTCAGTTTGGAGTCAATTCTGGAGACAGCACCACAGGCCAGTTTGGAGTCAATTCTGGAGTTATCATCACGGGCGAGTTTGGGGTAAAAATTTTAGAGTTATCATCACGGGCCAGTTTGGGGTAAAAATTCTAGAGTTAGCACACTAGGCTAGTTTGGAGTCAATTCTAGAGTCAGCACCACAGGCCAATTTGGAGAGTCAATTCTAGAGTCAGCACCACAGGCCAGAGCCTCGCCACTGCTTCAAGTGGAGACATCAGACGCATTGCTCGTTTCCGCTCGGGTCCCTCCGACTTAACACACAAACATACTTATTAATGCTTCGCTAACTCCAGTCTGGATGTAGAGTCTGACCGACTTCAAAACAACTGACAGAATTATGTGGTGCTTTCATTATTATTATTGAAATGATAGAAAGATGACATGCCAATGTATCAGGAGGAGAAAGTTGAAAGGGATAAAGTGCGAGAGTGACAGAGACAGACTAACAGAGGCGGTGAGAGACAAAGCGGGACAGATAAAAAGATAGACAAGCATACGGAAAAGGAGACAAAGACAGACAGGAAGTAAAGAAATGAGAGTATAGAGAAAGAAGGGAGAGAAAGAGCAAACGAAGATGATTGTTTTGTTTGATTATTTGATATATCCGGCAATCTGCCCACAACAAGATAAACTCAAGTTTTTCTTCTTATTACACGCCGTAAAAACCATCGCAAGGCCGGGCGGATCGTAAAAGAGGTCCATAATTCAGCTAACAAAAGTGTGGGGGTCGAGTCCGGGAAAATTGTGTTTGCGGAAAATCTCTCAGACTTTCTAACCTCACAGTCAATGGGAAAGAGGCAGAACACCAATATTAAGAATAAGAAAAGAAAAAGAAAAAAAGAAGGTGAGGGAGAAGAAGAAGAAGAAGAAGAAGAAGAAGAAGAAGAAGAAGAAGAAGAAGAAGAAGAAGAAGAAGAAGAAGAAGAAGAAGAAGAAGAAGGAGGAGGAGGAGGAGGAGGAGGAGGAGGAAAGGCGGTGGCCGAGGGGGGCCGGGGGGGAGCAGGATCCGGGAAACAACCAGGGACAAAAAGGTGAACCTAAAATAAGTACACGTTACGTTAAAAAAAACTTAAATGATCTATAAGAACGCTTTAATTCTTGCCTTTAAAATATCCTTCTCAAGACTAGGCAATGTGTTTGGTTTTTCAAAAACTATTCAGCAAGTATTACTGACCGAATAATGATACTACCGAGAGCATGGAAACAAAAAAAAGGTTTCACGAAAAAGTTGTTATTCAGTTAATCTGAATACACTGTAGAGAAAGCGTTCGTCGTAAAGCCAGATGGTGAAAAGATGCAGTCATCTGGATATATTCGTTTCATGGCAGGGCTTTCAAAGATCGCTAATTTACCGTTCCGGTTTGTGAAATAGAACGGATTGTGACAGTTCGCCCGACACGGCGATTGGACACGGAGAAAGCTTTCTGGGCGAAAAATACGGTTAATATGGCCCTGACCTAGCGATCGAGACATCATTACACCCACATAATATTGCTTCAATGTTCAGCCTGACGTAGCCACGACGGAAATCACGTCGAGATCTTCCATACAGTGACAAATCTCTCACACCCGAGTCTACAAGACAATAAGCATATACCGCCAAGGCCAGCATACATCAAGCTCGATCAGACATGGTCACAATGCTATATATCACCTACAGACACAGAGCCCAGACATCTCACATACTGCCGAGTCTAGAAGATACCAAGCCCAAACATTGATACGATGCACAATGGCACAATATAAATATATATAGACACCAAGCCTTGACATCTCACATAGGCCGAGCCCATGTACAAAGTACAATACTACACCTCACAATCAGACACCAAACCTAGACACTGATACAATATTATATTTCACATAAAAACACCAAGCCTTGGCATGTCACAAACGCTCAGGCTGTGATACAATGTAAAATGCTACATCTCACATATCGACCAGACTAGTAGATACCAAGCCCAGATATCAATACAAGGGACTGTGCTAATTACTTTTTCCTTCTTTTATTTTTACACGAGGATATCTGCTACATTTATTTAGAACGTGCGCATTAAATCTTTGCTATTTTTCACCCTGTCGTTAGTTTCACCAGCTCAAAGAAGAGAAAGGACGTACAAGACATACTCAAGCTTTAGGCACATCAGAAAATCAAACTAAAACCGCCCGCAAAAGAAGGCTATAAATAGACGAGACCGAGGGCTTTCCTCGTACACGCCGAGAAACTGAAGTGTAAAAACGTTTGCATCAATTGTTAAGTGACATAATTATACCGTCCAACTCTTTGGCACAGTTACTCAGTTAGGGCAGTTTGACAAGCTTGTTGCTGAGTTGGCTGATGCGGTGGCTGAACAAAAAAAAAAGTGTTGTCCGAGTATTAATCTGTCATAATTATGCTTCAAAAAGAAAAGCTGAAGGAAATAGATCAGTACACAATGTATAATGTAAAAACCCTTGATCAAAATAAAGGTTGGTTTATTGCGGTGACTCGGCCAGTTTGTTTTGAAGGCCTCACTTATCCGCTCAACATGGTGTGGTTGGAATGGAACCGACGCCTTAACTGTGCGAATGCCACAGTGTGGGCCCTCTACCGCGGTGACCACAGAGAGTCATTGGGGCAGAAGTTGGGCGGCTATCAACAGTCTACGAATCCTAACACAGTGATGTGACACGACAGTTCAAACAGTCTGTTCGGTTCACTGGGACGATGAACTATTTCACATTGTTCTTGTGGGGACTTTAATGTTAATGGTTTCGTTATAATTATAGGGATATTTACACAAATATATTTCTGTATGCATGAGGGTTGGACCACTATAAATTATTGATGTTGTTTTCATAGCAAAATATCTTATTTAATTACCCCCCCTCTCGAGTTGCGTATTGCGGGTTGCCCGGGGATCGGCAACAGACTGAACTATTGCTAATGTAGAAAAGCGCAAAATATTATCTTAACAACAACGGAACTTACTGATTAATGTATGCAGGCGAACAGAGAGTACGCATAGAATGATATCGGCGTGAGACGGAGGAAAAAAAATATCGAAATCCATTAATTTGCTTTGTAATTAAGTAGACATTGCTTGCCAACACAAACATTAAAACTGCTTCAGAATTTTCAATCCTCAATGACTTGCTTATTAGTATCTGGTGCTGTCAATGGCTAAATAGACTGAGGTCATGCAACATTTCAAAGAACAGATTTTACTTTGATCACAACGCGCACATTGAATTGTGCACATCTGCCTCCAGTAACAATATACACGACGCGAAGTGTGTGCCGTAAAGCTCTGCCTTTCGTCAAGATCCGTACTGTTTGATGCACACATGTGCCTTCACTGTTTCGGTAACAATGCTCAAGATCCAGTGCAAACATTTGCCTTCAAAGGCAATGTACACAGTTTGTACTCAAAATCTGACCGTGCTGATAGATTAAATGATGTAAAATCTTCACAAGCCCAGCCCACCTCTAGCGGTGATATCAGGGTTCTCTCTGTGTGTACCGTTTTGCCTAATTTCTGTACCATATTTTTATTGAAATTCATCACTATAAGGTTATAAGTAGGATGTCAGGACGTTAAAAAGTAATACATCATCTGCTTCTTTACATCATTTTCAAGAAGGAATATGATGACTAAGTTTAAAAAAAAAAAAGTAACCATCTCTGGGTATCGCTTCCATCCTGCGGTTGAGGAACTGTTTCCTCACGAATACTCAACCCTTTTGTATTCGACCAACGTAATGCCTTGTGCCGTGGCTCCCATAAGACCAAAATGTACATTGGTTAAAAGCTGGGGTTTCTTTCAAATTATATAAGTATATAAAGTATATCAATTCAAGCCACGCTGAAAACGTATCTAACTTTGATGTTTCAAGTTCTACCCGTGCCGACAATGTATTCAATCTATAAAACCTCGACTGCTTCAGTGGCGAATTGTGATTATGGTGAAAAGAGAAATAGAATTTTATTTTATTACAGAAGTTTTTTTACAACAGTTACTGATGTTGTAAGAACTCTAGACATAAAGCTTAGTAAGTCCCTCCGAATATGGCGACCAGTTTCCAGTTGGCTTCACTGCGTATATTCTTCTATTATAGCGTTTGTATGTGCTTGAACAGATTCTCAATACAACTTTATAAGGACATTAGTAGAGCGTGTGTTCAAAGACTGCCGTACCAATGAAGCTTATTTAACGTACATCTGGGGGATTTTACTGACTGATGTAATAGTCTAGGAGAGAATACGTCAATTCTTATGTCGACTGGCTGATCCTTTGTAACTTTCCATGGGTCAAAGGATCAAAAGCTTTTTTTTTAGATCATTTGCGTCTAGCCCGTTTGCGGGGTATGTTTAAAAAAAAAATAATGATACTGCTATGAGGTACAACGTGCATTCGCTACGTGGCAAGAATCCCCGAGGAATCCATACTTCCCTTGTATTTTCAAACAACAAAATAGCGAGGCGAACAATGGTTGTAACTCGTAACGTTTGAGACCTTTAAATTCTGCCCCAGAGAAATATATAAACTGCGGTACCCATTAAAAAAAAAAAAGCAAAACAACAAAACTGCTCAATACTCTTGGAGACTTGTTTACAACCTGATGTCATTCCCGGTGGCAGGTGCTCTGGCAACAGATCCGAGGAGATAAAAGGCCTCATCAAACAAAGTTCTATCATTAATCACGTTGTGTCTGATGAAAAAGGAAACCCAACATGCGAAAGACGGGTGTGACTGATATACGCAATTCTGTTGGTGAATATTAAATGGGGCGTTTCAGGAATAAAAACCGGGTCACCAAAGCCATCTTGTAAACGTACATGACTAAAGTAAATTAATCTCCCGATACCAGATACCTGACAATCGTTCGTTTAAAAAAGATCAGCGGGCGCAGAGTCAGTGTATCCACAGGCCACATGGTGGCGCGTGTATTGACACCAACTTGGTATTTGATATAAGAGCGATGTCGCCTATAATTACCGTTACTCTCACGCTACACAATTAAAACCAGTCCGCTTTAGAGCGTTCTCGCGTGAGGTGACTCTCGTATGTTTGACCCTAACCTCCATGACTGTCTGACCTGACCAAGAAGCTCGCGAGGTGACCCTCGTGTGACTGTGTGACCTGACCAAGAAGCTCGCGAGGTGACTCTCGAGTGACTGTCTGACCTGACCAAGAAGCTCGTGAGGTGACTCTCGAGTGACTGTCTGACCTGACCAAGAAGCTCGTGAGGTGACTCTCGAGTGACTGTCTGACCTGACAAAGAAGTTCGTGAGGTGACTCTCGAGTGACTGTCTGACCTGACCAAGAAGTTCGTGAGGTGACCCTCGAGTGACTGTCTGACCTGACCAAGAAGCTCGCGAGGTGACTCTCGAGTGACTGTCTGACCTGACCAAGAAGCTCGTGAGGTGACCCTCGTGTGACTGTCTGACCTGACAAAGAAGCTCGTGAGGTGACTCTCGAGAGACTGTCTGAACTGTCCTGTGGCACAGAAGAGGCTCGTTAGGTGATATCACTAAAGCGGGAGATTTACGCGCCTTGCGCCAGCCAATTAGCCAATGTGGAGAATATGATACAGGCCGCAATCTATGAGAATAACACGATCTAGACCTGAATCGGCCGCAATATCGGTGCCACAGATGGGATAACACGAAAGCACTCCATCACTCTTTATTTTCCAACGCATAACGTAAGAATAGAACTGTTTCTCATTGTCTGGTTTGGTACTAGTCACGATTGCCCGCCTGTTTGGCTGGAAGAAGGCAAGATCCCCTCGAGACTCAGGACCATATTTAATACCAAGTGAGCTCCTTTGTTGGTATCGTTCTTAAATCACATGAGACATTTTTTTTTAATGATGCTACAAGTCACACAGAGAGCCTAGTCAGGCAGGCAGACTTACACTTAGACACACATAAAGAAACAAAGAGAGGCCATGCTGAAAAGGTTTATATCTTTGCGTTTCAGATTTTTTTTGTAAATCCTAGCCAAGCAGTTGAAATATTCTCATCTAAGTTTAAATTGACGTTCGGAAACTATCAGCGCATTGTTATACACCGGCTTGCCAAGACCTTGAGGTAGACCTACCCGTAGCGACACAGGCAATGCTCAGCAGTGGAAGAACACTCAAGAAGAGAAAAAAAAATCAGAAGTGACAGTCTATGAATTCGCGTAAAATACTTGCAAACTTCACAAGGGGACCTTAAATCAAAAGTTAATATTCACGCATGTCTTTGGAATTAGTAATGACAAACCAATGATTTAATTTGTGTGAGGCAGTAGTCAGCGTTTTCCTTATTTGAAACGAGAATAAAACTTGAATCTGATACGTTTCCATCTGGAACTCAAGAGCGTAGGTTTTACATTATCGATGCTAAACTGAAAAGTTTAAAACAAGCACAATGCACTTAGTTTGCTGTCTGAAAGCTGGAGAGATCCTCAAATTCATAATATGCTGAACTCACAATGTAATATGAATATAAAAAAGAGCCTGTAATATTATTCACTGGCACAATGATCCAGAGATCTGCTTCAAAGTCCAAGAACTAAAATCGTTTTTTCTGACTTAGAACTTTGATAGCACTCACTGCAGAAGACGTAAATGGAAATAGCTAGCCGGTGTGTAGGAATAACTAGTCTGACTCCGGATCAACAATGATATTTAAGCGAGGACAATTATTATTGAGTTCATCAGCAAAGAAAATCGAGAAGAAAAGAGTGTGTTTATGTGCGTGACGGGGGATGGAAAGCACACGGTGAGCCAACTACCGCCTACACAAGGTTACTATCACTGCATAGCGTAATTTAGGCAAAAACAATGGCCATAGTTTAGTTTATAGATCTAGTGGTCATCATAGATACAACAATAAATAAATCATATTGGTTTCACGGCCGCTGCGAGTTTCAAGATCCATTTGTCCTGTAACGTATCTCTGACATTCTGCATTATAATTATAGCAGACAGAGGGAGACAGCGAGAGAGAGAGAGAGAGAGAGAGAGAGAGAGAGAGAGAGAGAGAGAGAGAGAGAGAGAGAGAAGAAAGCAAGAGGGATGGCGTGGAGAGAAGCATCTTAAGTGAATATACATGAATTCGAAAGCAGCTGCAGCTGTAGTTGATGCTTTGAAGAGGTTTACAAAAATGAATAATGTCAAGATGCTCGTGACCTCTGAATGGGCTACGTGCATTTTTTGTCGCCATTGAGTGTTTTTCGTTTCGTTTTGTTATGCTGCTTTTTACCTCCTTATCTTTAGTTTCCTGTGGCGAAAGCTCAGCACGACATGCAATCGGGACGTATAATCGCCACTTGCAATATCCGCACGTATCACAGATGGCCTTTTGCTGTTCTGTATACTTGATGCATATATTCGAACAAACATAAATACTAGCGTACGGATAGAGACAGTACAGTCATAGTTCTTGTAGATGAATGTCACCAGCAGCGTAAAGCCCCGGGAATATACATCATGCAGCCACAGACTCTAGATAGATAAGCTGGCTGGAGTCAAAGACTAGAGCTTTAGCCCCTTTTGCTAAAGATCCAGTAAATATATAATCCCCCAGGCCAAACTTCTGGTCATATACCCCAGAAGCCAAAGGCTATACAGACAAATACCGTCTAGCACAAGCGCCTGGATGTATATAAAACCTTCACCTAAGGTCTCCAGTGGGAAAATATAACTTCAGTTCCTGGATTCCATACAACAAGCCCTTATAGCAAGCGATGCGGAGGTGATATATCCTCCGAAAAATTGTGACAAGAACCACCAAGAATAATAGGGATGACAGAAAATAGCGGACTATGATAATGAAAAAAATGCCTAGGATGACAAAATACGTGTCAGAAATTAGCATGGCCATGCGAAATCCATCCAAATTTCATACCACTACAGTTAGAGTAATCGGATTTCAAAGAACAGTGGGAGGATAACTTAATTCCGGCTTAGAAAGTGCTTACTCCGCTTTCTTATTTGGCAAGTCTGGCAAGCAGCATTTTTTTTTCAGACATTAAAGGGACAGAATGGAACCCACATGATTACCCAGCTGCTTTGAAGCAAAAAAACAAAAAAAAACAAAAAAAAAAAAAAACCCAGAAGCTCTCTAGTTTGCAGCCAAATATCCTAGACATTTGTACCTTGTAACTAAAGGCCATGGATATATCTACTTTTAAAACCTCAAAAAAATGTAAACCTAGCTTTTCTACCTAATAGCAGAACTGAATATAAAGAGAGCATTGTAAGATATCTATTGTGATGTCAAAGAGAGTAAATATTTTTACCGCCTCACTAAGGCAATGTTAATCTTAAGTGTATTTCCTAAACAGTATATAAAACTTAACTTTCAACTAAATGTCAGATAAAATCCTATGAAAGTCTCTATGACGTAGATGGAAATATCAAAAGTGGTGGTGGTGGTGGTGGTAGGTGTAGTAGTAGTAGTAGTAGTAGTAGTAGTAGTAGCAGCAGCAGCAGCAGCAGCAGCAGTAGTAGTAGTAGTAGTAGTAGTAGTAGTAGTAGTAGTAGTTAGATTATTGTATTTTTGTTATTGTTATGAACATTATTATTATTATTATTATTATTATTATTATTATTATTATTATGTGTGACATCAATCTCACCCTCATTCATTCAAATTCTTAATCTCTTTATTAACATTACCACGCTTTCTTATTCAATATAAAGTATCCTGTTATGAGGATTTTTTTTTTATAATTGAATCATAAATTAAAATTGCGACAAATTCTCATAGCGGCCCGCACCACCATAATGGCTATTCTCTCAACAATTTGAATCCCTTACAAAGATTTCCTATAGATTTTATCGCTGCCATTCTATGGCATAATCAGCATTTCTATGCACTTTTCTGTTCCGTGTTTTGCCCGCCCCACCCCCCCCCCCCCCCCCCCCCCTTTTTTTTTTACCTCCACATACACACACATACACAGACTCTTCCCACCCTTCCGTTTCTTCGTCACGTCACGAAACATGACAAAGCGATCCCCAATCTGACTGTACGCGACTGAAAAGCTTTGATAGTTCCGCCAAAGAAAAGCGACCAGAGAGTTGAGATGCTGTGAGAAAACTCACTAGTACTTCCATCTTCAGGGCTGTCTACACACAGGTCAAAAAGCATACACCGATGTTCAATGCGCTCCTTTCACTTTTCCTCCCCGGCAGTCACAATTATTAAGTCTAGACTAATATTCAACAAAAAGCCTACTTGCCTCCCTTTCAAAGCTCGAGTCACACCTTGGAGAAATCCCTGAGCCTTGTGCCGCATGAGTGAGGAAAAATAAAGGGCGGGGCCCAGAAGATGTTTGAACGAGCGGAACCTCCGCGACGGCTTTAAATGGTTTTTGCATAACGCGATGCAAGTGCCATAGGCAGACGTACCTCCATTCTAAATACATGCATATGTTGTGGTATACTTCCTACACTAATACTATACTTTCATTAAAAATACATCTTTCATGATTGTGAAACATTAGTACAATCTATCAGTGACGGATGCAATCTCATTTCAAATATTATATTTTGTAGAACAATAGCCAAACATATCACTGACAGATATAATCTGATTTCACTGCATCTTGCGCTTATTGCTTGATACATCAGTACTTAAGCACAATCTACAATTGAAGAATTAATTCTCATTCATATTATTTGTAAAGCATAAGCCTAGCTGGGGTCAGTCCCTAGAAGATCGCCAGTCCAGTAAGTGACTAAATAAAATGGTTTAAGCTGGTGGGCATTCTTTACAGTATCCAGAGGAATACAGAGTTCTTGGTTAATTATGATAGAAAAAAAAATCATGAAGTAGATGGGAAAAGAGAGAAGGGAAAAACCAGAGAAAAGAAAACTGGAAAAAAGGAGTATAGTCGGGACAAAAAGTCGTACAGAGATGGATAGATAGATGGAGAGAGAGAGAGAGAGAGAGAGAGAGAGAGAGAGAGAGAGAGAGAGAGAGAGAGAGAGAGAGAGAGAGAGAGAGAGAGACAGACAGACAGACAGACAGACAGAGCGGAGCCAGAGATGAAGTACCAGTTATTCACTAAGATTAAAAAGTTCCAGTATGCAACTTAATAGCATAAAATTAGCCGGAAACACTATTATCTATAGTATGCTACCTTATGCTACTGTATTACATTCTGGATTGCCACTTCCGAAGAAAATATCAAACCCGTATGTGGTTTAGAGGACTTGTATGGCGGTTGCGGATGTGATCTCCAATGTAGCTCATCTTTGTTGTTGCCTCGGAAAAGCAATCGAATAAATTTCACGCCATTTCACTCGTCTGAAAATGGGTATCTGGCTATTGCGGCAATATATGATAATTGAGGAACCCTAGAGATCGGCGTAAAACTTAACAGTAAAAGCAGTCCAGTCAACAGCAGCACAAAAAGCCCTCCATAATGAGCTGAAGTCGCTTCTGTTTACGATCATGTATAAAGGTCTGTTAGTACTTTGTGTCTTAAGTCGGCGGAGAAAGATGTTAAGAGACAATTAATTCTTCTTTACTGCTAGTCCTTCACTTTTTTTTTAAACACAGTTGTTTGTCCGTGTCTGTGGATGTTTTTCTGTCGAGCAAACAGAGCATTTGGAAAGCCATCTAAACATTAACGCTGAATGCTTTTTTTTTTCCTTTTAGAGAAAAATATTTGTGTCCCAACAGTAGATTTATCTGCTATTAAAATTATTTCGATTGAATTTGCGTGTCGGAAATTTTTTCCTCAGCTTCCCCCCCTCTCCCACCCCTGTCCACTCCCTTTCCCCCAAAATTTTTTCTCCATCTTCCCTACGCTTTATTCGGGATTAAGATAACGGTTAAATCATGTAGGCGCACATCAGTAGCTACACACTAAATCAAGCACGAGATATATAAAATCTTAATTATATATTGCATTAAAAGAAGATCGATAAGTCACACAGGGCGATGGATATTGATTGTATTAAACAGAACAAGCTAGACTATCACTATCAGCTCGCTCGCGCTCCTAAAACATTTTACTATTCATATACATGTTTACTCTTAGTTTTCTCTCTCTCTCTCTCTCTCTCTCTCTCTCTCTCTCTCTCTCTCTCTCTCTCTCTCTCTCTCTCTCTCTCTCTCTCTCTCTCTCTCTCTCTCTCTCTCTCTCTCTCTCTCTCTCTCTCTCTCTCTCTCTCTCTCTCTCTCTCTCTCTCTCTCTCTCTCTCTCTCTCTCTCTCTCTCTCTCTCTCTCTCTCTTTTCTTTCCCTCCCCCCCCCCTCTCTTTTCCCCTGTAACTGTCTATTTGAGTATAGCTTATTCAGCACTGCAAATTTACAACTTATTGAACTTTATCTTAACGTGTTTAACAATAAGAGGCTTTTCTCTATAAAACACGTCCAGGTGCGCATCCCACACAGGAACAAGGCTTTCAATCTCTCCTCTATAAAAAAAAACAGAATCGGGTGTCGAGCCAAATCTTTCTCTCTTTGCTGACGTCAGTAGGAGTGACGTGCGTGGCATCAAGACGTTAAAAAAAAAAAAAACCAGATCAGAAAACTTAAAACAAAACCAAAACAAGGGAATTACTTATAAATAAATTCTTAGAACCAGTGTAAAAACCACTTTCAAAGGAAACAATAATATATATAAATATAAATAGATAGATAGATGGATAGATAGATAGATAGATAGATAGACATATCGCTATATGCCTTTCTCAACTCAGAAAAGAAGATACTGAAGCAGCAGGTGCTAGAACTTTACCTTGATGAACTGAAGATCTTCCTCAGTTCATATCGGTACTCAAAACCAGCAATTTTATGCAAGTGGAAATGAAACATGATCCTTAGGTCATGTTCATATTTAATACAATCAGGACTCAATCATGATCACTAAAGCACCCGATCGGAACACCAGCAGATAATGTGGCCAAACTCGCCCTGATAAAGTCAATGTCATTAGTTTTTCGACACAAAAGCAAAGATCTCATTTTCAGAAGTCATAGGAAAGAAGACTAAAGGTAAAATTAGCTCAGAGTGTGTGTGTGTGTGTGTGTGTGTGTTAAGTCAAAGTATCATCCATCTCATTTTAAAAATATCACACTTTTGATAGCTTCTACATTTCCGCTTTTAAAAAGAGAGAGAGAGACAGACAGACAGACAGAGAGAGAGAGAGAGAGAGAGAGAGAGAGAGAGAGAGAGAGAGAGAGAGAGAGAGAGACAGAGACAGAGACAGAGACAGACAGACAGACAGACAGCACTTGAGATGTGGGATTTTTTCTTTCTTTGTTTTTTCAAATTTAAAAATAACATTTGATAAAATATTGATTCCTTATAACAGTTTATGTTATCTAAAATTGTCAGTCATTCTTGTACTGTAAGATGTTTTGAGCTGTCTTTTGTTGACTTATTAATGTAACTACATTATTGTAATCAATGTAATGTTTGCTACCTTGAGCTGTGAATGTATGGAAATGGGCACAATAAAAATAATGTTCATCATTATGATTATTATTATGACAATTATCAATTATTTATGCTTCATGCAGCAGTTTGTAAATTGAAACTTGACTTTACAAAACACATAATTAGCTATTCCAAGATCAGTTGCCAACTCAGCCATGAAGATCACATCAACACTATTAAAAGCCTTTTGTTCCTTGAAAACTTACATTTATACATAATTTGTTCCTCATAACACTGTAAGTATTATTTTGGAAAAGTTATTTCTTTAACATAACATGAATACAAAATATTATAAACAGCATGCATATATAACATATCAGAAGAAAAGAGTATGAAAATATAAGTGGTGTATTAATTACAAGGACCATAATACTGCCCACAACCTTTTAGGAATCTTTCAGGGGTGATTCAATTAAGTCCAGTAGGGTATTGCTATTTCTGATTTTCTTATCAGATTGTTCAGTTTTAGGTTCAAAGCTTTAAAAAAATCCAACACTATGAATGATTCCTGAGAAGATCTGAGGGGGGCAGAAAAGCGAAAGGTTTTCTGTGAAGTGCCTTTAGGAAGAAAAATATTTTACTTAATTTTATTTTTAAAAAAAAATCATTCTGAATGTTTTCCTAATTAAGGGTACTGACATAACAACCTATGTGGGGAAACAGCTGTGTAACGGGAAACATCAATTTAACTCTACAGAAGAATTTCTCAGGAAGCTAAGGTAAAAGAAAATTACTTTGCTTTACACAAAACAACTGTGAGAATACACAAATTTTGGTTCTATTGTTTTGGACACACCTTTGAGGAAAAATAATTTATACTAAAGTGTTTAAAGTCTTTCTATGAATACATCTGAGGTTAAGCTCTTTAAAAATACATTTTAAGACATAAAATATTAAATTTATTTTTCTTGATAAGGAATAATAAAGAGGTATCTACACAGGCAAAAGCTTGGCTAATTGTTACATTAAGTCAAGGTAGCTAAGAGAGTTATTTGATAACACTTCTGGCACAAATATGTTAACCTAACAAACTTTTAAGCAAGCCTTTCCTAAAACTTGATTGAGACTGTACCTTGAAAAATTGGTCTTGGATGCAGTATTCAAATTAATATATTTCTAATAATTCTACGATTAATTATTCATATTTAATCTATATGGTATATCAGAACTGTTTCAGTAGAACTCTAAGTCGAACCTAATCTAATCGAACGGAATTCTTTAAATAGAATGTTGGTTTGTTTCTTCCATCAGTACAACAGCAAATTCTAATGACCGAACAGTGACAGCTGGGACTTAGATCTTGTTCTAGATTATTATTTTATAAAAATAATTTAGACCTTATTGTAACCAAGAGAGTAAATAGGTCTATTCTAGATCTGGATCTAGGCCTATCTAATTTTAGAATCGACATTCTAAAAATCTAGAATCTAATGAATCAAAGGAAACTTACCTTACAGTTACAGTTTACTTGTGAAACAGCGAAAGTCTAGATCTAGATGTAAATAATAATTTCTAACCCAATTTAGAACATTAAAAATGATCGGGATTTGTTGTGTTTTAGGCTAAATCTTCTTCGGGCTGAATGGTCCCCAAGACAGAAAAGGGATTGTGGTCCCCAAGGTAAACAAAATTTTCTGTGATTCTTCAGTGATGTATTCAAATCCGGAAGTTCCATAAGAGTTGTTGCGCTTTGGTACTCTTCTTTATTTTCGACAAGGGAAAGAGATGGGTGGGTAAAGCAATTTTTTTTTTTTAACTAGCATAATAGAAGGGCGTGATAATTATGACGATTCTTCTTTAAGAATTGGGCGTCAACGCATAAAGAAATAGCACAAGTTAAAAGGATTTTTATTAGGCCTACTGCGTTTGCCGGCAGATAAATGGTACAATTTTTGAAGGAAGAATCGTGAAAACATTGTATGCTTCCTTTAAAAAAAAAAAAAAAAGTTGTGTACCTGTTCCTCTCTTGCATTTTCATTCACCCTTTTCAGCCATAGATGGGATAGAAGATTATCATTAATTTCACGATTCCTGCTCTCCATCCTAAATAACAACGAGGATAATTATGATCATTAATCAGATTTCATGGCGACAACAACAACAATGACAACCATAAAACAGCAATTAGCACGTCCTTTGGCCTACATGGATAAGTATGCTTAGTTTATTACAAGAATTTATAGCCTTTTAGGAACAATTGGAACATTTCTAATTTTGACTGATGAGTGTGCAAACTTTTAACTTTCAGACAATGTGTAAAAGAAAAATTTACAGGGAGAGTGAAATTGAATAAGATATTTTCTTGAACAACATACAGGGAAAAAAACTTTTTTTAATTAATCGCGCTCTAAAACATTCTTTTATTAATGTTAGTTATTTCCCTTTGGTATCAAAATTGGCCCACCTCTGATTGTATGATTCATGAGTTAAAATACATGTAATATTATTCGGTAGGTGTAAAATGATGGAGGTAAGGAAAATAATTATCATTATATTGATTATGACGTCAAAGACATGGATCAAAGCAAAGAAAAATAATGGAAATGAAGACACGATTTTCGAGATCTCCATGCCTCACTATTAATGGATGCCAGTAATAAATTGTAAAGATGGTTTACGGGCGTAGACCTATTTTAAAAAATGAGCGACAAAAACAAAAACAAAATTTCGACAATCATTACCAAAGGACAACCACACGGAGAGAAGGGCAAAGTTATAAACAAAAAAAAATTGCCCTATTCAATCTGCGAGATACAGTTTCTGTCTTACACAAAAGGACTCTTTGATTAACCGAAGTGAAAATTCTGTTTAAACACATATTTTCTTGTTTGAACTGTAATCAAACCAAGTCTAAAATTTGACTTTTGCCTATTTTTTTCTCTCAGATCTTCTCTTGGTTTTTCAAAATTCATACATATAATTTTAACCGACTTTAGATGTTCCAAAGGATCTAAAAATAGACTTAGACTACTCAAAATACATACTAAATTAATACGTTTTGCTGCTGCAACGTATTGGTTTTTACAAAGATTTCCGGGTAGTTGAAACAATAAGAAAAAATATGTGATCAGTGTTTGCCACAAGGTAAAAATACCATTTGGAGCGTCACAGAACGACATGTTGTTAACAACGCTAAAAGTCATGATTGTGTGCTAGTCGTGATTCAAAGGTTCAGTGCAGATCTATACTTGCAAGTTTTGTAGGAATCACCGTCTCGTCCAACAGTAACCATAGTCCTTTACTCTTAGAGCTAGATCTGCGTATCTGGTTATGGGCCCAGTGCAATAAGATTTAATAGATTATTATTCAGTGGGGATGAAACAAACTTTGAACAATGGGAAGTTAAATTCCTAGGTTACATGAGACTGCAGAAGCTCAAAGAGACTATCGATGCAGGTGAGGATGTAGACATAGATGAAGAGAAGAATGCTGAGGCATATGCAGAACTTATTCAGTTCTTAGACGACAAGAGTCTTTCCCTTGTCATGAGAGACGCTGCTGATGATGGGAGAAAAGCACTACAAATTCTCAGAGAACACTATGCGGGGTCCAGTACTCCAAGAATTGTATCACTGTATACAGAACTCACATCTCTAATAAAGAGAAGAGAAGAAAGCGTGACAGAGTATGTCATACGAGCTGAGACTGCAGCTGCTGCTCTGAGAAACGCCGGCGAAACTGTGTCTGACAGTTTGGTCATCGCCATGATTGTTAAAGGTTTACCAGATTGCTTCCAATCCTTTGTTGCAGTCATCACCCAAAGTGAAAAGAAGCAGTCGATTTCCGAGTTTAAGGTGGCTTTGAGGAGCTTTGAAGAAACAGAACAGTCGAGGCAACATAGTAAGGATTCCATCCTCAAGAGCTCACATGGCCCACCTACCAGTACCACTACCAGATGGAAGCATGGTGCATTTTCCAGTTCGCACACAGGCAACAATCCAAGACCAGCAACAGGGTACCGACATGACCCTGGTCCTACATGTTACAACTGTGGTAAGCCAGGCTATTTGTCCAGGAACTGTCAACAGCAGAAAAGAATGTGGTGTAGTTTTTGTAAGAAAAACAACCACACAGACAAAGCATGAAGATTTAAGAACTCTTTGAAGACCAAAGACAAAGTCAGTCAGTCAGCTGAAAGCACTCACAGAAATAGCCCTGAAGAACATTCATTCGCCTTTAAGGCAAACTCCAGACCAAGTACAACAAGTGACTGTGGAGCAGATTTGTTAGTTGATTGTGGTGCTACTACACATATTCTTAATGACATGAGTAAATTCTCAAAATTTGATCATGCATTTACTCCAGAGAAACATACAATAGAATTGGCCAATGGAGACAGGATCAGTGTTTCTGAGGCAAGAGGGGACGCAAATGTAAAATTTAAAAATTCCAACGGAGATTTCGTTGATGTCATTTTGAAAGATGCTCTTTTTGTGCCCTCCTTTCCACAGAACATTTTTTTCTGTCCAAGCTGCCACTCAAAATGGATGTAGTATCAGTTTTGAGAAAAATAAAGCAGAGTTAGTCACAGAAGACAAGACAATGTGTTTTCCAATTTTGAAGCAAGGCAAATTGTATTATTTACATTCCAATGTTTCAAATGTTGATGTTGATGAAGTGCATTTATCACAAGATTTGATGAGCTGGCATGAGACATTAGGTCACTGCAATTTTGATGATGTAATAAAGCTTGAGAATGTGGTTGATGGCATGAAAGTGGTGGGAAAGAAGACAAGAAGAGAGTGTGAGACATGTGTGAAAGGAAAGATGACAAATGAAATTAACAGGTCTCCTCGTGAACGAGTTTAAACTCCGTACGAGTTAGTGCATACAAACCTAGCAGGTCCTATTACACCAAACTCACATGAAGGGTATAAATATGCCATTTCCTTTACTGATGATTTTTCTGGAGCAATGTTTGTCTATTTCCTTAAGCAGAAAAATAAAACTGTGAGAGCTACAGAACAATTTCTTGCTGATTGTGCCCCATATGGGAAGGTAAAAACCATCAGGTCTGACAATGGGACTGAATTTACTTCAGAAGATTTCTCAAGTCTTCTACGCAAGAACAACATAAAGCATAAAAGATCTGCGCCCTACTCACCACATCAAAATGGGACTGCTGAGAGGCAGTGGCGAACCATTTTTGAGATGGGCAGGTGTATGCTTCTTGACAAGAAGCTGCCAAAGGAATTGTGGCCGTATGCTATCCATACAGCAGTATACACGAGAAACAGGTGTCTCAGTTCAAGGGTGAATAGGACCCCGTTTGAAGCATTGACCGGTCGCAGACCGAACATATCAAACATGAGGATTTTTGGGTGTGAATGTTATGCTTACACACAACAACACAAGGCGAAGCTTGATGAGAGAGGCAAAAAGGGTGTATTTGTGGGTTATGATAGATCTAGCCCAGCAAACTTGGTGTATTTTCCTGACATTAGGAAGGTGATAAAATGCAGATTGGTACATTTTGTGTCAAAAGATTCTGATGTCAATGATAGGGAAACTCAAACTGGTTGTTTTCCTGTAAATGAAGATGATATAACTGTCAAACGCCCTGTCGTTGGAAAGGCTCCTAATATGGAAGAGCGGTTAGAATGTGTGTCAGAAAACAAAAAGAGAGAGGAAATTCCCTCAACAGATCAGAGTACAATTAACACCAGATATCCTCGTCGAGAGAAGAAACCTCCTCCTCATCTCTCGACTATGAAGTGTATCAGTTTGAGGACAAAATAATGAATAGTGTAGATTTTTGTTACCCTTTCTCAGGTTTTCCTAAGCCTTACAAAGAGGCCATTGAATCAAATGAATCTAAACATTGGCAAAAAGCAATGGAAGAAGAAAAGGCTTCCTGAAAGAAAATGACACTTACACTCTGACCCCGCTTCCTAGTGGTAAGCAAGCAGTGGGGGAAAGATGGGTATATACAATTAAGGAATGTGCGAACGGTTCCAAATCCTATAAGGCTCGTTTTGTAGCAAAAGGGTATAGTCAGAAAAAAGGGCTAGACTACCATGAGACTTTTGCCCCCACCGCACAATTAACCTCTGTGCGTGTTGTGATGCAACTTGCAGCACAAAACGGTCTTATGCTGCACCAAATGGATGTTAAAACGGCATACCTTAACGCACCCATTGACTGTGAAATATATCTAGAGCAACCAGAGGGTTTTGAGGCCAAGACTGAAAATGGGGAGCAGTTATTTTGCAGATTGAATAAATCGTTGTACGGATTAAAACAGTCTGGCAGGAATTGGAATAAAATGTTACACTCATTCCTAACCCTCAATGAATTTGAACAGTCACCCAGTGATAACTGTCTATATACCAAATATGTTGACAATGAAATGATTGTTATTCTCTTTTGGGTTGATGATGTCATTGTTGGTGCATCGAACGAGAACCTATTGGGTGAAACAAAACAACTGTTTAAGGAAAATTTTAAAATGAAGGACATGGAACAATTGTCATATTTCCTGGGCATTGATTTTGAACAAAGACTTTGTTAGGATGCACCAGCAAAGGTACATTCAAAACCTACTAGAAAAATTTGAGATGTCAGATTGTAAGCCTAGAGGTACACCATGTAAACAGAAGCTTGAATGGTCTGAATGTGAGCCTTTTGACTTACAGAGATACCGTGAGATTGTGGGCAGTCTGATTTATCTGATGATGTGGACTAGACCTGATATATCATGGGTTGTAACTAGACTATCACATTTTTTGTCAAAACCTCTTCAATGTCATTGGATAACACTCAAACATGTCTTGCGATACCTGAAAGGAACTGCACATTATGATCTATCCTATAGAAAATGTAAAAAAGGGCTGAGAATTACTGGTTACACTGATTCTGATTGGGCATCTAGCATGGAAGATAGGCGCAGCACATCAGGGTATTGTTTCAGTTTGGTGGAAGATGGTCCTTTGATTTCTTGGAAATCAAGGAAGCAGCAAATAGTGGCACTGTCAACATGTGAGGCAGAATATATTGCCCTAACTGCCGCAGTTCAGGAGGTTATGTACCTCAGTCATTTTGTGAAAAGTATTGGGATCACGTATGATCAGTTGCCAATAATCTATGAAGACAACCAAGGCACAATTGCTCTTGCAAACAACCCAACCAAACATCAAAGATCAAAACACATTGATGTGCGGTATCATTTCATTCGATCTGAGGTGAACAAAGGGTTCGAACTCAAATACTGTCCAACTGAGGAGATGTTGGCAGATATCATGACAAAGCCTGCAACCAAACAACAACTGAACAAGTTCAAAACACTCCTTTTTGGCAGGTAGATTTCCTTATTGTCATCATTCAGTTTATTTCCTATGAAGACTGAAACAGTAGGCTACTTATAGTTTTTTCAGAAGTATTAAGGCCTGTATAGTATACTATACAAGCATACAACCTTACAGTTAAGGTATTATAAATTTGTTTAATTTTCATTATATAATTTATTTTCTATTCCGTGTTACTAAGATAAATTATAATGAGTGGCATGAGCTTATACTTACATGGGCCTGAAATATTCTGAATAAGTTTACTACCATCAGGGAACTTACGTATATTTCATTATTTGTTGAAATGACTGATGTAAAGTCTTTATTCTTTGTAATTGATCAGAGCAATTAAATTAGAGCTAAACAATTGAGACAAATACATATGTACCTATATTCAGGTTTCCTATATCTTATGTAGCTTTACTTTGCATCTTATTTCTTTTGATTATGACATCATACATATATCTTATAATTATGTAATCACTGTGTTTTATTTGGTGTGACATACATCCAAACCATAAATTTGTATTGCAATCGAAAGAAAGAAGATAAAATTTTCCTTTACTTTATGACGAAAATTGTCTCTTTATATCACCTGTAACATATTATTTTAAATTCCCCCACTAAGACATTTTAGCAATTATGGCTAACCACACCTCAACATGTGCCATAGCACGTGATTACAGCTATGCAAATTAATGTTTTCTTTTAAATTCTGTGACTCTCTCGCCAAACTTCATTTCTCTCTGTCTGTCTGTCTGTCTGTCTGTCTGTCTGTCTCTCTCTCTCTCTCTCTCTCTCTCTCTCTCTCTCTCTCTCTCTCTCTCTCTCTCTCTCTCTCTCTCTCTCTCTCTCTCTCTCTCTCTCTCTCTCTCTCTCTCTCTCTCTCTAGCTCTCTGCTCCCTCTCTCTCCCTGCTCTCTGTCTGTCTGTCTGTATCTCTCTCTCTCTCTCTCTCTCTCTCTCTCTCTCTCTCTCTCTGGGACTACCTTCTCTAACCAGTAATAATAATAATAATAATAATAATAATAATAATAATAATAATAATAATAATAATAATAATAATAATAATAATAATAAAAAAAGAAGAAGGAGGAGGAGGAGGAGGAGGAGGAGGGGAAGAAGAAGAAGAAGAGAAGAAGAAGAAAAAGAAGAAGAAGAAGAAGAAGAAGAAGAAGAAGAAGAAGAAGAAGAAGAAGAAGAAGAAGAAGAAGAAGAAGAAGAAGAAGAAGAAGAAGAAGAAGAAGAAGAAGAAGAAGAAGAAGCAGAGGGAGGAGGAGAAGGAGAGGAAGAAAAAGAAGAAGAAGAAGAACAACAACAACAATATTAATAGTAGTAGTAGTAGTAGTAGTAGTAGTAGTAGTAGTAGTAGTAGTAGTAGTAGTAGTAGTAGTAGTAGTAGTAGTAGTAGTAGTAGTAGTAGTAGTAGTAGTAATATTAATATAGAAGAATACTTAGAAGTAGTTTTATTTTTGTTGTGTTTTGTCTTGAGGTTGTTATTATTGTTTGTTTGTAAATCTGTTCGCAAGTTGTTGTTGTTGTTTTTTTTTGTTTTCTTTCGTTGGTTTTTTTTTTTTTTTTAATGCTTTTTTTTGTTTTTTTTATTAATACTTTTTTCTACATTTAATCTAGTTGTCCGCCCCCCCCCCCCCCCCCCTCCTCTACCTCCCTCCTAATTGCCACAGTTAATCCCACCCCGCCCAATATTGATTAATATAATTGTGTCCTCCACACTTCTCTCCCATACCCATTAACCCTGATTTACACTAATCTCCAAAGTAAGCCTGACAAATACTTGAGTCTGTTTTGATTTGTTCAGTAGCGTCAATGTTCAACCTCTGCGTTCGATCAAATTTCGTTGTATACTATTTTATTGCCATAGACGCCTCCACAATGATACAGGTAATAGCTCTGTTCTATTATTGCTAGCAGGCCTTGACAGGTAAAAAGTGTTTGACATGCGCAGTTTCGTTGACTTCCTTAGACAGATGATTGTCAGAGAGCGGTGTCAATCAAAACCTACTCGTCTCCCTTTCTTTCCTATCACCGCTCTGAATACATTTCCGCTCTTTTCCCTCATTGATTTCTCACATTTTGCTCCAACAAACTTAGGAGACACTAATTCCACAACAAAGTAATTCGACGCTGCACCTGTGGACTAATAGTTTATTTCTTCTCCTATTTTGTTCTTACTCCTCCAAATAATAATTTATTTATCTATACAAAACCCTCTTATTGTCCTTTCTTTCCCATTCTGTGTTTTTTTGTTTTTTGTGTTTTTTTTTTTTTTATTCCTTCTATTTGAACTAACTTTTTTCCGTGTATCTTTTTCCATATCTATGTTATTCCGTCTCTACTCTCTCTCTCTCTCTCTCTCTCTCTCTCTCTCTCTATCTATCTATCTATCTATCTATCTATCTATCTATCTATCTATCTCTCTCTCTCTCTCACTCTCTCTTTCTCTACTATTAATAGTAATAATTAATGAAATTATTTTGACCTGTGGACTGCCGTGCCCTGCCCCAGTCTGTCACGAACATCAACAATCCAGCCTGACATTATGATCACTATCTTTAGACAATATGACAAATTTTGTCAATGCATGTTATTGTCCTACGATGCCCATATTCACCCACACAGTGGCCTACCGAAGGCTGTGCTTGAAAAGCTGAACCGTGAACACCGCCCAGCCTTGATCTCCCGTAAACCATCGCGAGTCTGAACTGTAGCAAGTTTTGATCTGTCTGCTAAACTTAACGATCTACAACACTGTCCGCTCTTCCACACAGTGGGGCCTTATGTTGATTGTTTCTTAGAATCTAATTGTAGTGTTTTATACAAAAGCTTCATTTGTGGACTTAGAGTTTTATTTTGAATAAGCTTTCTTTCTAATCCATATTATAACCGTCTTTTCTGCTGTTCCTTTGCTGATTACCTTTGTTAAAATCCCACAAACAAATCGTTTTCTACTGTTCTGTTGTTCGGTGCATTGTTTTAATCTTCAAACAAAGTCGTTTGGATTTCACTCCACGCATTGTATTGCTTTAGAATCAAAGCGTGGTTTTTGTTTTAACGAAAAAAGAAAGGTCATTAATTTATATCTATGTCAACATAAGTTCTAATGGCCAGAGGTCAGACTACGTTTGTGCAGCCCCCTCCCCTTCCCCTTTCTCCTCATACAGCACTCACTGCCATGGTCCACTATAGCTTGTTGTAAGAAATACAAGGTTGTAAACATCACAAGAGCCTGAAACCTTTAATGCACATATTTATTGGTATATAAATAGGTCAGAAGATTTCAGACGGCAGATGTGGAGTTGACCAGACCGGAGGAGGCGGATGATATTGAGAGCCAGGCTCTAGCAGTGGTTAAGCATTCGCTGGTCTGTTGCTCTCATCTCCAGCTTGTCTTGTCCTCGTGAAGAGTTCAATATTCTTCCCACTATACCCGTTGTTTGGTGAAAACACCGTGAATTATTAGGAAATATAATCATATTGAGTCAATGAGCAAGTGACAAAATGGTAATACATACAATTTTTTCTAAGGTAAGTCAGGTTCTTATGAAGGTAAAAATGCCTACATCTTTTCATCTTTACCATCACCACCTCCACCACATATACAATCATTACCATCATCATCATTGTTAATATCATTATCATAACATCATCTTCGTCATCATCATCATCGTCATTACATTTATTTACTCTAAATTTAATCATCATCTCTTTCACCAGCATTGTTATTACCGTGATTTGAATCATCATCATCATTATCATTATCATCATCATCATCGTTATAATTATTTTTACACTAAACTTAATCATCATCCTGTCATCATCATTATCATCCTTAGTATCATTACTATCCTTGTGATCATCATCATCATCATCATCATTATCAACATGATAATGATTATCATCATTTTTATAATTTTTATATTTACCATCAACAGTGAAATAACTAGATGTATCTCAATTTACGCCATAAACACTCTGGCTTTTGGCAATGAACTGGCTATTTTGCTTCCAATGGAAACGCAAGCTCATACCTTATTGTTAAATGGACACTATGGATTACAGGATAAACATTCCCTGCAAACTAGAGTTTGCATTAAAATTCTCTTTTGTGAGATAAAATGTTTCAAGTTCTTTTGAGGCTTTAGCTGGCGTGATGACTAAAAGAAATGATTTTGAAATTGACACTACAAAGCAGCAGCAGCAGCAGCAGCAGCAGCAGCAGTAGTAGTAGTAGTAGTAGTAGTAGTAGTAGTAGTAGTAGTAGTAGTAGTAGTAGTAGTAGTAGTAGTAGTTGTAGTAGTAGTAGTAGTAGTAGTAGTAGTAGTAGTAGTAGTAGTAGTAGTAGTAGTAGTAGTAGTAGTAGTAGTAGTTGTAGTAATAGTAGTAGTAGTAGTAGTAGTAGTAGTAGTAGTAGTAGTAGTAGTAGTAGTAGTAGTAGTTGTTGTTGTTGTTGTTGTAGTGATATTAGTAGCAGTAGTAGTAATAGTAGTAGCATTAGCAGTAGTAGTAGTAGTAGTAGTAGTAGTAGTAGTAGTAGTAGTAGTAGTAGTAGTAGTAGTAGTAGTAGTAGTAGTAGTAGTAGTAGTAGTAGTAGTAGTAGTAGTAGTAGTAGTGGTAGTAGTAGTAGTAGTAGCAGTTGCAGAAGCAACAACATTGTAGTAGCTGCTATAGCTGTAGTAAACGTAGTAGTAATAGAGTCTGGAAGTGACATCATTGCCATTCAAGTCGGAAAGAAAGAGGGTGAACATAATTATGCATTGAATACTGAGCGGTTTTGTAAACAGAGTTCGATGGATTTCTTAAACGTTATTTATGTTCCTGATACCTTTTTTAACTAAGCATAAGGAATCACAAGTAATCTTGGCTTCCAAGCGATATAAATTTTTATTTAACCGTACGAAATACTCAGTAAACTTGCTGTACGCAATAAAGTTTAAACGTTAAAATGTTAAGACGACTATCTTAGCACATGTGATGTTTTATCGTAATACATTCTTTCGTTATGATTACTTTTCTTTTCAAACGTATAATTTTCATGAAGATAGTTTGTTTCAGATAAAGTCTGTAGGTTGGTAAAAAGTAAGTTGGGTCTGTTTTATCAGACGTCAGAAGTTCACGACTTCAAGTCCGCTGGCATAACTCTGTTGTCAGGTTTGAGGGTGAACTGGGCTTGTAATTATATAATTCTTTAATCAATCAAAGGGTCAACCGGCCATGCAAGCAATAATGCGATGAATGTATAGACCATCAATCCATTTATCTATTCACTCACTAATCAATCACCTCATCTATTCATCAAGCAATCATACAACCTGAAAATAAACCAATCAATCAATAAAAAAAAACCAAGCAATCAATCCATCAACGAATCAATCAATCCATCCATCCATCAATCAATCCATCCGTCCATCCACCTATCAATCAAGCAATCAATCAATTCATACATCCACCCATCAATCAATCAATCCATTCATCCATCCATCAATCAATCAATCCATCCGTCCATCCACCTATCAATCAAGCAATCAATCAATTCATACATCCACCCATCAATCAATCAATCCATTCATCCATCCATCAATCAATCAATCAATCACTCTTTCTGTTCTCTTGCCACAGCAAGCTCGCGGTTCCCTCAGTCGCCGCCTCCTGGTAGGCTTGTGGTTGCTGTTGGTCCCTGGAGCTGTGACTGATGACCTTCCTATCTTCGGAGCGCTGAAGACCGGCCTAGCAGCCAGGCAGCGGCTAAACTCTGGTCTCGGCATGGGCCGATTATTGGGGGTCAGGAAAGAGTTGGACAATGAGGATATTGACGATGATGACGTTATCTTCAGCACAAACGGTAAACTCCCTCACCTGCGTGTCTGTAGTGATTAAGTCTTTATTCTCAGCACAAGCAGTAAAATCCCACAGCTCAATACAAACGGTTAACTTCCTCTGCTCAACATAAACGGGAAACTCCCTCACCTCAAAAATAATCATAAACTTCCTCAGCTTAATTTAAATAGTAAACTCCCTTAACTCAATACAAATAATGATGAACTTAGCTGCATATCTACGTGTATTGTGACTCGAAAATTCCCTCAATTGTGTGTTTGTCTGTGTTATCACTCCAGGTTTATCCTCAGCGCAAGCGGTAAACTCATTAACTTGAATGATGTGATTATCCCAGATTTTATTCCTCAACTCAAACCGTTAAATTCTTCAGCTGAACGAATCTGTGATTATCGTCAGCACGACAGTGTCGTTTTATGTCCCTTCATTTTGCCGAAAGGCCATGATCACTGACATGGCATACTTATTTTATATGGAGTTAATTAAGGAGGAAGAGAGTGAGATAGAAATAGATAGATAGATAGATAGATAGATAGATAGATGGACAGATAGATATAGAGAGAGATAAATTGAGATGGAGAGATAGATACATAGAAAGAGAAAGAAACAGAAATGGGCGACAATTTTGTTTTATGAAGAGAAAAGCAAAAATGAGGAACTAATGAAAAAAAATCTAGGAAGAGACACAATTTGAGAGACATGACATGTTACAATCAAATCGAAATTGGCGAAAACCTAATCTGTTACCGCTTTTATCTGGCATCTTTACGACATTTCGCCAGAGAGCACTACCGGGTTGTGTTTGTACAAATCTAAAGGTAAATAGGGATCTCGACCAAAAGAGCAATTTCCTACAGAAACCCTTGGGAGTTTCGTTTTGTCCTGATTCAAATTAACTCTAGGTTAGGGAACTTTGTGTTTTTGTAGGAAAATAAACAAAGTGTAATTCTGTTTTTTATCTTTAGCTCAGCCATGGGCTTTTTGTCTATTATTTAAGCCTTCCTATAATTTTTGAAAAATTAATTGTGTTTTTGAGAGACGCTCTTTTTTCTAAAATTATCTATTTGTATCATTTAAAGAATTCTAATGTAATCATTTTGAAACTATTTCTCCAATCTTGACAATAACCTGTTTGAACTTTGCCATTCCAGTGAGAGCAACCTCGTCAGTGGGAGGGTTGGGTGGAACTCCAGGGCTGGTGGGCGGGGCGAGCTTGCTATCCACTGGACCAGGGACGCTTTCCGCGAACCTCGGCGGCACGTACGACTTTCTCGGCACGGGGGGAAGTTTGGGCCTGGGGCCGCCTGTTTTCGGTGTTCTGTCAGGTGTGGTAATGTATGGGATATAATGATGATTATGATGATGACATGAGGATATTGATCGTTGTCATGACGATAGTGGTGGTGGTAGTGGTGGTGATGAGGAAGATGACATCGAAGGTATGGATTGTTGTCATTATGATGGTGGTAGTGATATTGATGATGATGATGAGGAGGAGGAGGAGGAGGACGATGAAGCAAGTGGTTAGGATAATGATGATGATATAAATGTTGATGGGTATAGTGGAAATAAAATTAGTTGAAATGATGATCAAGATATAAAGATAAAGTTGTGGCTGATGATGTAGTCAAAGAGACGATGAGAAGGAGCGCAACAATGTGGACGGCAGATTTATATATATATATATATATATATATATATATATATATATATACATATATGTGTGTGTGTGATGTTGATACTGTTGCTCCTGATGATGAAGATGATGATGATGATGATGATGATGATGATGATGATAATAATAATAATAATAATAATAATAATAATAATAATAATAATAATAATAATAATAATAATAATAATGATGATGATGATGATGATGATGATGATGATGATGTTGCTCCTGACAGTGATGATGATAACACTGATGATGCTGATGCTGTTACTCATGAAGATGATGATGATATTGTTGCTCTTGCTTTGATGATAGTATGAGGAGAATAGTCCGCAGGAAGAAAAAATGTAGTTGATCGTAGCGGTTACCATTTAATTCAGCAAGGTTTGATTATGGGGTCCAAATGAACACCGAATTAGTTCAAAATGGTTGCCTTTTTTCAATGCAAGTCTTTCACATTTTTTTCTCAGGGGCATAGGTCTACACATGTCGTTAAAACACTAAAATGTAGCGATGAGTTCTAGAAAAAATGTTGATAGTGAACATCCGGCACATTTTTTTTAACTTTCAGTTTCTAATATTCATTATCACCGTTTCTTTAATGCTATTAATAAATGAATACCTCGCATAACTCTTTATTATGTAGGCCAAGCAAATGTGACATTCTGCCTCATGATGACGGGCCTTTAACTTACCGCTTGACAAGCAATGAAGTGAATTTGCAGATTTCACCTGCTTAGAAGTAGATTCTATTGATCGTGAGGTGTTCTCTATAATGTAAGAATTTTTTTCTTTCCGTGATTTATTTTGTGACTTCAGACGATGACCTTGATTTAGACCTCAATCTTGGTTTCGGAGGAAGAAGAGGTTTCTTCAAGAATGGATTTGGAACAGGCGCGACTTCCATGTTCTACAACAGGCGATCTGGTTTGGGTAGTGGACTGGTAAGGGCGATTTCGAATTAAACATTCATCAAGCTATACAACCAGATATTTTGTATAACAAACCAGATCCATTGGTTTTCCGAGCGAATGAAAAAAATATTTCCTAAACTAAAACAATCGCAAATTTGTATCCATTTTCGGGCGTATATCCCACAGGTTTTGTACATTGGGATAAATCGATTTATTGATCAAGCGAATGAAACTAGACATCTGGGGTAATAAGGTGAGCATAAACCGGATTTGTTTATCCAACACGAAAGCCTAGAAATGGTTTACTTAAAAACGGTCGCAAACTGGATCTACGGATTCAGCATAAAGAAGCCACACATTTTGGGTAAGACGACGGGCGGAAACCGGATCTATTCATCAAGCGTGAAACTCAGAAATTCTGTACAGTCAGACGGGCGAAGACCAGATCTGTTCATGAAAGAGATTTTATGCAGCAAGTTGAGCGCTAACTGTATACTTCCACCTGGCATTTAAACTCAGAAATTCTATGTATTCATTGATTTGCTTTATGCTAGTTCTCCACATCAAGACCAAACCTCATAAAACTTTGTCGCGCCAATTCACTGAATTCTCTATGCCACGATGCATACTGTTTCATGAAACTTCATTGGAAAATATGATGATGTAAGGAGCAAATCCATATTAACTGGTTTTTAAACCTACGCATTTTTCTTAGATAACTCTTATTTTGGCTTTACCACTCCGAAATGCAAGTCGACTATATGTCACAGTTTCAGGTTGTAACAACTGTTAGTAAACTACTTGTCATGTTCCATTTACCACAGAAGATGTAAAATATACATACCTAATGACTTTGTGGCTTGTTTTTGTAAACATAATTATGCAAGAAAATATGTTATTTTAAAGAATCTATTCTTAGTTTTATTCAGGGATTTTTATATTTACCGTAAACGTGTTTGCATTTTACTTTCAGAGAGGTTTTAACCCAGCCCCTCTAGGACCAAAGTTAACGTATGTGGTAAGTACTGTTTCAAAAAGATGATAACTGACTTGGTGAGTAACGGCTTACAAAATTGATAATATTTTGTATGCAGTGGGATATCATACTATGGAGATAACTCACACAGTGAATGCAACGTTGATGCTTATGGGATTGAGCGATATTATGTATTCATAATTTATATCTTTGTAGTGAATAGTGTCTTATATAGAAGATAACTTGTATGGTGCGTAAATTCTTTTAAAGTAGGTACGTAGGTTGTAAGCTCTGTCTGTCTGTCTGTCTATCTGTCTGTCTGTCTGTCTGTCTGTCTATCTCTCTCTCTCTATCTATCTATCTCTCTCTATCTATCTATCCATCTCTATCTATCTATCTATCTACCTCTCTATCTATCTATCTATCTATCTATCTATCTATCTATCTATCTATCTATCTATCTATCCATCTCTCTCTGTCTATCTATCTATCTATCTATCCATCTCTCTCTCTCTCTCTCTCTCTCTCTCTCTCTCTCTATCTATCTATCTATCTCTCCTCGTCTTATTTCTCTGCGAGTACACGCGGTCTCTGCCAGTTTATTTCTCCCGTCTCAACATTTCCTATAATTTATTCCATATACACCCAGTCACCGCGGACACGAACCGGATTTTTCGGCTCCGCAAAGCGACGAAGCAGACCCAGATTCAAGCCGTTTGGCAGACGTCGCAGAAACTTCTGGTGGAAGGGACGCCACCCAAGGCACTTCGGAAGAAAATGTTTGAAGTGGAGAAAGAGATTTCCATTTTTCGGGTAGATGTCCTTGCAAAGGAATAATAAACAAGCTTCGATTTCTGGAGAATCTTGGGCGTAACAACCACCGTGATGAACGGAATGAGAAAACCAGAAAGGAGTTGGATATTTATGCATAATTATTGGTGAAACATTTAAAATAAGCTCTTTATACTCAAATTTCAACTGCAATCGACAACTCAATGAGTCTAGAGAGGAAGATCTATTAAAAAAAAAATAAATTTAGTGAAAAAAAAGGCAGTAGAAACAGGAGACAATTTTCTTGTATCAAACATCCGTACATCTGTTCCATCATCTGAGGAACCACTGGATTTTAACTTTATAATACAGTTCCTATTAAGCTGAGAAAAAAAAAAGGTCAGTAAAAATTAGAGAAGTCTGTAAAGTAGACAAGTATAAATATATGACAAGCACATTCACTAAACTCCACAGATTCCAACCTATTCTCAGAAATAAAAGCACAAATAAAATCCTGTCGGTATTACAGTTGAACCCTTCATATACACTCCTGACATTCACCCCGGTCCCCCCTCCTCTCCCCTTTTCTTTCTTTCTTTCTTTTTTTTTTATTTCAATAGGGGACTATTGAAGTCAACATACATCCCTCAGTATTTGGTCGTAATTACCTGGATAATAATCGTCAAAACTCAATATACAGAAAATCTGAGCGCTGTTGTAATTAAAAGAAAGAAAGAAAGAAAAAAAAAAAGAAGAACAGACATATTTTAAGTTATATATGGTCTTGTGTAAATAATAACTGAGGTGCAGTTGGTGTGTATAAAACTGTAAATTAATGTAAACTTTTCCCTCCCTCTATGAGCATAACTTTAACCGGTATCAAAAGTTAATTATACGAAACATAAATAAGACTTACCTTTCATCAAATGGGAAATGACCTCTGGGGTACGGTTCTTTGATATAGCTCGCACATAGAGAAGGATCTCAGGCCTCTTTGCATTGTGCCCTCAAACATACTCAAATTTGTGCGAATAAACGACACAATATCAGAACACCTAGTCAGTGCCTCTTGTAACGGCCATCTGTGATGATGTCAATCACTAAGGCTTGTTGATTTCGTTAGATTAATTCGATGTCGCACTACTGCTTGTAAAAGCATAAACACGCATACATATATTTATCTATTTGAAATAAAAAATAAAATATTCTTTGTATTGCATATTCATTTGAGAGTTTGGTTGTATGAACGTTTTAGTGTGTGAATCTTTTCACTGTTTGTACAGCAAACACTAAATAGTTGAACACCTACTGGCACAGGTCTTTATTATCACTGATGCGCCCTTCGTTTTCTCTAAAGTAGCTCAATATTGGTTCTAAGTCTTTTCGTAATCAATAAAATTGGGGATTAATTGCTTTACACAACTTCCAGATGTAGCCTGCGGTGTTAAGAATTTAATTTTCAAATTGATACTTTTTTCAGTCCTCGGAATAATTATAGGCATGCATTTATTCTTTGGGGGTATTCATCGTCTTTTATCCCACAAGTTACGAGTTAGCAAACCTGATTGAATCATTATATTTTTTTTTCTTACACCTTCCTGTCGACACGTCATCTTTTACTTTAGAAGAAAAAAAAATTGCAACATAAATCTTAAGCGCACTATCATGCCGCCAGAGTCACCACAGACGCTTTCTGGTATGTGGATCTACATAGTTTATCTTTCAGCCTGTGAGTGCCTATAGTTTGAAGATATATCTGATTTTAAAGTCATAGTGCAATCATCATGGAGTCATCCTAGATAACCAAGCAAACCAAGATAACATTTTCTGCTAACCGTTACAAATTCATTATTTTTAGGCCTTATTTCTCGCTTTCTTTACGTAACAGTAATACTAGCAACATGATATCCCACTATTGCAGGGTTAAAAAAAAAAACAAATTCATTTTTAAATGATACTTAAAACTCAATTCATAAAATATCTGACTCGGAACCAAGTTCTTTTTCCTCTCCTCAACCATTCAACTTCTTTTCCTACAGGCTAGTATTACCACCAGAGTTATCTTTCTTCTCTTCCCTGAGCATATCATAAACCCAGTTATCTCTCCTGAGTTAACATAATAACCCAGGATAACCTCTTTTTTCTACTCTTCGTACATCATGATAATAAAGCACCCTCTGTGTGAACCAGTAATAATAATAATAATAATAATAATAATAATAATAATAATAATAATAATAATAATAATAATAATAATAATAATAATATCACGCATATTATTGAAATAACTATTTAAATTCAAATAGCATAACTGTTTAAAATTCTTAAAAGGATTTTTACAAGCCAATACCTTTGAAATAACTTCAGACTCATTAATCCATATTTGTATTGAGTCAACAAAAACAGTTCAAAATTGTTCTTGCAGAGACAGTGAAAAGCAGAGTAGATTGTTATAAAGCTGTGACTGAACCTACCTCAGATTTTGAAGGCTTTAATTAATAAGATATCAGGGGTCCAGAATTTTTCTATACAAAAAAGTGTTGACCAATTTATTTCAATTCACATATAATAAAGGGACACATAACCAGAAGCTGAATCTGGATCTAGATTTTTTAAATCCAATGATGACTACAAATAAATCTGAATGTTACATTTGGGAAGGATTTTAGGTACCAATGTAAAAAGATACTATAGGCAACTCTGCTTATAAGTTCTATATAGTTAAACTTTTCACCAGTTACATCTTATCACACAAAATTTTTTTTTTCAATTTCCTCTCAGTTTGGAAAACTTTTCCACATCAGTCCATCCCAACAGATTTTCCTTCATCAATTTCATTCAGATAAGCAGTCAATAAGTTCAATAAAAACCGATTTATAAGTATCTGTCCCATTTTGAATATTTTCTTCAGAAAGATGAACCCATACAGACTTCCTGACTGTACTGTGTCTAGGTGATTAACCTTTCATACCCACATCATCTGTGTATACGAAAGGAACGCAGCTGTTCATTTTCATCCGCAAACACAATATCATTATAACCTCTACAGCTAAAGCTCATGACAGGAATGATTTGATGTGATCCAAATCCAAAACCAGATAGCTTCAGCAATGATTTTAATACAAGATTTCTGTATTGGACATCCAATGCTTTACTAACTAATTTATCTGACACCAATTTACTTCCCAACCAACCTAAAATTAATGGTTGACTTAACTCATTTAGACCCCTTTTGGGAGACTGAATGATGCCATTTTAACACTATTGTGGAGTCTTAAAAATGGAGCCTTTTTTTTTCAAAGCACTGATTTGATCTTAGCATAACACTTTTTTTTTTCAAACAAATTTAAATAGCACAAACGAATAAATAAGTTGATGCAACTTTCATTTAAGTTCATAGAATCCATTATATTCAGTTTGGAACGTAGAAACAAATATTTTGTCGATCAAAAACATTCCAACAGATCAATAGGATAACAACAATGATTGACATCATAAATATAACAACATTTAAAATGAGTAAATTCTTATTAAATGAGCAACTGCAATAGACGATCTTAAACGTATGCTGTATAAATAGAATTATCAATTGCAAATTAAATATATAGAGTTAAACAACCAGAGAGTTAAATTTTGAAACACTTCAGGATAAAACAGAATTACAAAAAGCAACAATGTACCATTTTAAGGTTAGTGCCACATGATATACCTTCATGACCACACCGATATCCAACATTATGTTCTGTACTTTATAATTAAAGATCATCCACACAAGATTACATGAATATCCAACATTATTTTCTGCACCATAAAGTTAAAAGTGATCACACTAAATTTCAGCAATGTCAAACATTCTATCTAAGAATCATACAGTATGGACATACTGGAATCACAATCTTAAACATTCTTTTGAAGTATTATGCTATATAGTTTGAACACACTGGATTACACCAATCTCGAACATTCTATTTAAGGATTGTACAATACAACAGTGTGGACATACTGAAATAACAATCGTAAATATTTTATTCAAGCATAATTATTGCAGTTCAATGTGAACACACTCGAGTTTCAATTACAGTCTTTCTGTCCTTGCATTATACAATACAGTTTGAACACACTGGATTACACCAATCTTAAACATTCTCTTCTAGCATTGTACAGTAAGACCACAGAGGAGTATCAAATACCAAGCATTCTTATTGACATTATATAATACAGAGTTGAAACACTAAATTACACAAAATTATATGATAACTACAAGTTTTTGAACGTGATGACACAGCAAGGGCAATACCAACAATGATACTGGAAAAAAAAACTCTTAAAACAATATCAGATAACAGTAACGAAGCTTGAGAATGAATGAGATCACGTTATGGTAGAGACAATAGCATGATTATGTGTCAAGGCAAAGAGTGCAAGTGAAGATCACTTAGAAACTGATAACATATAGGATACCTGTTTGTGTAACTATATATAGAAACACAGAGCTGAGAAAATTGGCTGCCTCATCATATCAACAATTTACATAATCCACTGGCTAAAGAAGAAAATTAAAAATGCATGGTGTACATAAAATCATACACATTAAGTCTGTAACGTAAATGAATCATCACGGCTGTACAGTATTAGCAGGTAATTTAATGTAAACCTACATGTTTTCAATGAAAAGAAAAAGGGATTAGATTATATCTTTGAGATAAGAATAGGTCTCCATACACATATATTTTTCTAGTACTGATTTTCAAATTCTATGTTGTTTTACGCTCGAAAGATTTAAAAAATTCTTATTCTTCATCATCTTGAAAAAAAAAGGGATACCTTTAAACACAGCAAAGGGGAGGATTAAAAATACAGCAACAGTCTCGTTTATTCATTTGTTACCTGCCTCTTTGATAAAGCTTATCAACCAACAGGTATCTCAGGCCTTTGCACCCTATAAATTAAATAAGGCTACAAGGAAGAAGCAAAAACTTTATCAGTGATCTTTGCCATTATCATGCTGGACATTCTTCTCAACCTTAAAAAAACTATTTTGATTTTATAAAGTTCACAATGAGGTAAGGAAATAAATTTTAAATAGTAATGCTAATAATAATAATAATAATAATAATAATAATAATAATAATAATAACAAGAGTAGATATCTATGTTGTTTCAGTTGTAGAGCTTTCTTGATAAAAAAAAAAGAGAGAGTGGATAACATGATTGCAACAACAGAGAGAAATCCAAACATGGATAAATGGATAGATAGAGAGGGAGAGAGAAAGAGAAAGAGAGGGAGAGAGGGAGAGAGAGAGAAAGAGAGAGAGAGAGAGAGAGAGAGAGAGAGAGAGAGAGAGAGAGAGAGAGAGGAAAAGCAGAGAGCAAAATGGAAAGGTGCACAAAAAAGGATGTAGTGAGAATGAGAGATGTATAAATGAAGTCCATTTGTTGTTACTCCTGTAAAAAGACTCTCCTCTTGATTGTATGTCTAATAATATGGACTTTCTAAGCTGGATTTCAAATACCCACATTATTTTTACTAACTGTTATCAAATACTGTCATCAAGTGACGTACAGTAGATTTCCTATGTCGATGTCTCTATAGTAATTTATTAACAACTCAACATTCAATTTTTCACGTTAACTTTCTTTCACAATAATTTCCAAGTTTTGATTGTATTCTAAAACGAATTAACAACCGCATATATTAACAATATCAAAACAACAACTTTTGAAAAATTATCACAGATCTGATTGTATCGTCAGAAACTCAGTATCTATATTTTTGTATTGATTTACATGGCTATGACTTATCTTTTAACACAACTGTACATTGAAGGTAAGAATCAGTGACTAGCCATACAACTTGAAAGGTTGCTAGTTGACCTGTTCTAACAGTAGACATTCCGCTTTTGACTGATCGTTTTGAGGGACTATTAGGCAAGACAAGATGGGGCATTAGGTTCTTGAAAAAGGATTTACATATTTTGGATCAAACTCAGTAGTAAAGCGCTTTATGATCATCCTCTGTCTATGGAGTATTAGTACGAATACTTTGCCAGATGTCACCCATGAATACTGTACTGCATGGTTATAACAAAATTTCCAGAGGAGTGATGAGTTTTTTAGGATTTCTTTCATCGACTTTCAGCTTAAAAATTTGCTCAATTCATGCTTCAGAATTGCATTTCTTACTACATTGTATGTAAAATTTATCTGATGCTTCTTCAATACTTTTAAGATATGGAGTTGTTTTAAGAAATAAAATGTAGATGTCTTTGTCTTTAGAAAGTTTCAGTATATCTCTCAATCTCTCGGCAGTCTGTCACTTCAAACATTCTCTGATAAATTTCGTAAATGCACCTTAGTCTTTTTAATCTCAAGCATCTCTAACTTCCACGCTGAAGAGGCTCTGCTGAAACATTATACATTCCCTGATCATCCATCTTGGATGTCTCTTCTTTCATGTAACACTACAACTACAAAGATATATATTCCATAAAAGAGTCATCATTGTCTTCTCCAGTATCTTCCTCATTAAACAGAATGCCTGCCATCGTCTGACGCAAAATTGGATTTTCAAGCAAGCGTGAGTATTTATGGAGTCCCATTCGCTTAATGATATTAGTCAGGTTATAATGGTAGAGACGCATTTCTGCTAGAAGATGTATAAATTTGGCGTAATGCATCATGGCATTTCCCTCTCTCTTCTCCAGGAGGTAAAGCATACACTCATGCAGCTGTTCATAGATGGTCCTTGCTGATTCCCCAGGTGACCATAGGTCTCTATCTGCATAGAAAATAGATTGAAAATGACTAGCATGAAAAGTAAAAAGAAATATGAGAAGTATGTTAAAATAACTAATAAACTTAAGCATCACTATATATTATCTACTTAACATTTTTTACCTTTGCAAAGAAAAGCAGAGATCATTGCAATGCTAAACATATCATAAAGTGTAAGCAACAAAGGTTTACCAAGTAAATGGCAGAAAACTCCAAAAGAAAAACAATGAGTTTCTTATGCCAACAAGATAAGTAGTTCACTTAAAACGCTAAAGAGACCAAAAGGGATACGAAGTTCAGAGATTTGGGATTTCCCCAGAACAACCACAATGCTTAAACAACTTTGACTAACCCACCTGGCGTCATGATGAGGATTGCCCTGAACACGATCTCTTCTTCTTTTGTGAAGCAAAACTCCTGGAGGGCTTTGGATATCTTTATGTGAGCATTAAAGAAGTTTTTGATATGTTTTTGATTCTCCTCTGGATAGTCCATGACCATATCATCCATACTCAAGAAGGTACCGTCTGCACAGTAGCTGACAGAGTGTTTTGTACTGATATTTTTGTACACATCCATTGTCACCAGGTCTGGTGCAGAAACTGGAGGAAACCAGAGGAATTGATTCAAAATTTTGAAAAAAGGAAAAATAATATTTAAAAAGTTTTAAATGGGGACTTTTAAAAACCATAAGAAATTAAAGCTGGGTTTGCCTAACATGTTTGTTTCAGGTTTATTTCTAAGCATATATGTGTGATAAGCACTGCCAACTCTTCTTCTCCTACTTTCATGCATATACTTTAGAATTTTATAATATCGTTCCGCCCCTCCTCTTTCGCTATTGGTTTTACATACTGGAAAGATACACATATTTTCATTTCCAAGCTAAGGATCTGAATCCTTAGAATGGTAGTGTTAACAGAAGCAGATTTAGTTGCAGTAATAGTGAGGACAGCTGTGGTAATAGTAGTAGTGTTACATAATGATAGCAGTGGCAGCAGAAGTAGTTGCAGTAATAGTGAGGACAGCTGTGGTAATAGTAGTAGTGTTACATAATGATCGCAGTGGCAGCAGAAGTAGTTGCAGTAATAGTGAGGACAGCTGTGGTAATAGTAGTAGTGTTACATAATGATCGCAGTGGCAGCAGAAGTAGTTGCAGTAATAGTGAGGACAGCTGTGGTAATAGTAGTAGTGTTACATAATGATCGCAGTGGCAGCAGGAGTAGTTGCAGTAATAGTGAGGACAGCTGTGGTAATAGTAGTAGTGTTACATAATGATAGCAGTGGCAGCAGGAGTAGTTGCAGTAATAGTGAGGACAGCTGTGGTAATAGTAGTAGTGTTACATAATGATAGCAGTGGCAGCAGGAGTAGTTGCAGTAATAGTGAAGACAGTGGTGGAGATAGTAGTAGTGTTACTTAAAGTAATGATAGTAGCAGCAGCAGGAGTAGTGGCAGCAATAGTGAGAACAGTGGATATGTTACTTATTACAGCAGCAGCAATAGTAAAATGTCACATTTTTGGAAGAGTGGGTACCTCTGCATAATTAAAAACTTAAGCTTGGTATAGGAGGAACAATCTAGATGAAGGATTGACCCAAAACTATTACTGTTCAAGCTCTACCATACCCTCTCACACCATGGACAAGAATCATAATGAGCTCCTAGGTTGGGAGAATCGTAAAAAAGCCAAAGACAATCCTAGGCCAATCAAAGTCGCTAGGAGCTGCTGTGATACAACAGCTCTGGAGGGTTCCCAATTTAATCTTCGGCTTTCCTCCTGGTTTGTAACGGCTCTTTGAAATTCTATTTCTACCTCAGTTTGAAGTGAATAACTTTTGAGATGGACAAATACATAATAAGAATATCAAAATAACTAATAGCTATTGATATATTTTCATAAATGGAATGGGAGAGCAATGACTAGTATCAATAGGTAAAATGCATATATGCTAAAGTTTAGCTTTGACCTCTTCGAGCACACTAACCTTTTTTTTTTTTCACAGACAGAGAAAGAGAAGGAGAGTTGAGTCCCAAAGGTAAGTACATACATAGGGTGAGGTCTATTCATAGAGTTATCTCTCTCAGCATTATCGCCTGTAGGGAGCAAAAGGTTCTAGAGCTGAGATTGCTTTAAAACAAAAGAAGCCATGGCACACTTTCTATTTCATAAGATGATTGTAGCATTTCAAAAACACTTACGTTTAATTAAGTTGATTTTGACTGGGATGGGAAGTTTACGGAATCCTGGAATCAGCTTTGAAAACTTGACAGTATCACGGACCATATTCTCTGCCACCTGTACATAAGAATTGAACCGTGGCAATCTGTTGTCAAAGTCTATGCCTGTGCTTGCAAACATGAGGTCATATTCTGAATCAGGGATTCGGGATCTGTGACCAAACATCTCCTTACGTAGTTTACACACCTCCTGAGGTAGAGTTTGAAAAAAAAAATTGATTCGTGGAGAAGAACTTAAATAAGATAGTTAGCTAATTTTGACATTCACATCTATTCTTAAATACTTGTAGATACTTTTAAACATTCATAATCATAAAAGTTAAAATAAACGAGCAGCTATCAATTTCAGCAGAGCAGTTAACCTGTAGGCCCTTTTTGCCAGAATTCATAACCTTTTAAAAAGGTGTTTAAAAAGTTCCTATAATCAATTTGGACATCTGATTATCTATTTTAGTAAAGACATTCTTGCTCCCCCATGATATGATCAGGGTAGTCAATAGAAACACAAACAAGTTGCATTGTTTCTGGTGGCTTTCTAGAGTTTACAATTTATCAAGATCGCTCAAAGTTCTTAGACTAAAAATAAATAAATAAAATAAAAAAAAGTTCTTTTTTATTTTTATTTTTATTTTTTTTTTTGAGTCATTCTGAACACCTCTGATGGTACCCAGTGGTGAATAAAGTTAAACTTACAATTTTCACAAACATAACAGGTCAGATGATATCTCAAATAAGGAAGCAGGATGCTGCAAAGTAATTTTAAAATCTTGGGGAAGATGCCAATTTCATGATTTTTTTTTTGTGGCCTTATTCTGCCTAGTCACTTTCTAATGTTATTGAAAGATCAGAGAAAATGTTTGGCCATTCCTGTCTTGCACATTAATGGAAAATCAGACTAAATTTGGCTTTGAAAGTTTCATATAATTTATCATAAATCTCCTTGGATAATTAAACCATAACTGTTGAACATTTTGGAGATTCTGTGCTAAATCTCGCTATTCACAAAGAGCCGTGCAACCAAATTAAAAATCATTAATTCTGTTAAACTTGCACACCTCTAAAAATTGATACCAGTAATCAAAGAGTTTTGAAGGGTGTAAAAATTTTGCCCTTCACATTTTATAACTTCACAAATTAAAAAAAAAAAATTGCAAGCAAAAACCAAACGACAAAAAACCCAACTCTTTCACTGACCAAATGTTCCGCAGCCTTTCGATCCAGTTCATCCTGTGGCAAGTTAATGATTCTGGGCTCTATGTGTTTCTGAAATGCTTCCTTTAAGGTGCACACAACCTGGTTTTTGTCTCTATACAACTCCTCTATTTTTATTTCATCTTCTTTAAATTCACATGAGATGCTTACTGGTATTGCCATCCCACTGTTAGTTTCCTGCTCAACCAAATTGCTGTTAGAGTGTGTATGTGCCTTTGAGGTAGAGGTAGATTTGTGCTGCCATGCTGAGTATTGACAGTCTTGGCAGCTTTCGACAGCTGCATGCTTAACAAAGCAGCCACAGTTTGAAGGAGAGTGACAGGTAGAGCAGGAGTGTGTATGTAGATATGGCGTTTGCTGATCAACAACTGGCATGCAGTAAGGAGAATTGGTAGAAGATCTTGAGTCGCAGAGACTATCAGGACTGTATGCACAGCTTGTTGAGCAGGATACTGTTGGATCCTGTGTCTTGGACGTCATTTTCATTTTAGAATTGTCTGAACTTTGAGCCAAAAAGAAGGGAGATATATTTAATGACAAGTTTTCCACAGTACTGGGACAAGAAGAAGTTTTGGAGCCTTTCACAAGGTGTCCTGAACCTTGAGTCATTTTTGAGGAACCACTTGATAATGAGTTTTCCAAATCAGACTTGGGTAGTTTAGAACACCTCTCAAGTATTCGCTTCCTTTCTATGAGACTAGTGTCTGAATCAGCACAGTCCTCTAAACACACAGGCTCAAACTGGATAGAACTGGATGTAAGACTCTGGAGAAACCAAGATTTACTCCCTCCAGCTTGCCTATGCAAAAGTTTTATGGTTGGACAGGTGTTCAAGTTATTGAGGCATCTGGATAGAAGTTATACAAAGCAGCACTAATAAGCAGTATAATAGGAAGGAATACTAAGCAGTCTTATTAAACAATGGATTAGGAAGGTATACAAAACAGTACTTATAAAGAAAGGAATATAAAGGAATACCATACAGTATTCATAAACAAGGAAATAGGATGGTGCACAAAACATTACAAATACAGAATGGAAGAGGAAGGTGTGCAAAACAGTACATGTACTAACAAATAAAGGAGTAGGAAGGAATACAAAACAGCTTTACAAAGAATGGATATGGTGGAATACAAAACAGTTTAAATAAACTGTAAAATAGGGAGGTGTACAAAACAGTGCCAGTAAACAATGAAATAGGAAGGAATACAAAACAGAAGTCATTAACATTGTCACTTTTTGAAGTTGTGTAGCAAATTTCTCATACTTTTGTTCAGTTTTAAGGTAACTGATGTTGAGGCAATTGAACAGTAGAGAATATTGAAAAGTTCTCCTGAAACTTATGCATGAACTAATACCTAGATAGAAAGGAATAGCACTGCACATTTAAATGTGACATTGTTTTAAAAAAGTTTTTTCATCAATTTTAATGTCTCTTATATGTTTCTTGCCTGTAAGGAATAACATGTTTTAAAATACAGCCACACAGGACATCAACAGATCAACAAGAAAGAGTAACAAAGCAAACAAGTAGACTAAAATCAGAAACAATATATTACTACAAAATTTCTCTGACATGTAGGGAGTGACATATCAAAAAAGGTTAAATAGGGACAAAGATAAAAAATATACCTTGATTTTCATATCGGTTAAAGTTTGAAATATAAACTTTATCTAGAGAATATCTGAAGGTTTAAAGTAAACCTTCAAATAGGCCAAGTAAAATAACTATTCCAAAAGCTGAAAACTGTCTTCAACACAAATAAAAGAGGCACAGCACTTGGTAAAATCTAAATTTTCAATTTTATGATTTCAGAAAAATCAAGAATTATAAACATAATGCATGAATTACAAACAAGTTGTCATGTGCTTAGTAATCATGGCATTTAAAGCTGAACTCCTCATGTTATTATATTCTACATATTATATTTTGCAGTTTAAACCATATTTTTTTCATATAACCTTTAACAATTAACCTGAAACTTGCTTGCTAAAGTACCTGAATGAAATCCTATCCTGATTGCAGCAAACCCCAGAGTCAGCTGATTGACAAGGATCTTTTGTTTCCATGTTTTTGCGCATGTTCTCATATATAAAACTTTGTGACAGCGGACAACTGGCGAGAGCCCTGGAGAAAAGCCCTTGGCTTTTCGATCTTCTCTCCAGCATTGTCTTAAACTTGAGTCTCTTGAGTTCCAATGTATCATTTGTGTGTTTGCTTGTTGTATAACGGCCGGTCTTAATGGCTGCAGAAATAACAGAGATGGTTCTATTATCATGTTTGATTGTGGCGTACTGGCTAGGATTAATAGCTGCCAAAAACATGGATGGTTCTAATTTATGATGCTTGTTTGGGGTGTATTGGCTAGTATAAATGTCTGCAAAAACATAGAGAGGATTCTATATTTATCATATTTGTTTATTGCGTATTCGCTAGTTTTAATGGCTACAAAGCATCTCTCAGCTACCAGGGCTTCATCACCTCTACAAATCATTTTTTCTCCCAATTTTCTTCAAAAGACTGCAATTTTGTCAGCGCTGATGTGTCACTGTTAAAGACCCTTTGCCACACTCCTCATTCCAGAAACACCCATCAACCTATTATAAACAGTGTCCAAATAAAATTGGGTTATACTTTGCAAATACAAAAGCCCTTCAAATTGATTAGCACATTTTATGTAAGTCTTCTTATTCTAATCTTGTCTTTATAAATGAGTACTTGTGCACAAGTTTAAGAACCATTTCTGCTCCAAGTGACACAATGGCCTAATCAATCATGAAGATTTTTTTATCACCACTGTATTCTAATATTATTTAACTGAATGACACACAGAATGCACTGAAAGCTGAAGTAACTTTACTCTTACCATCCTTAGCCATTCCAACAGATACACACTTGCCATGTCTACATTTTTGGCACATTTTCTTTAGGCCGTATTGTATGAGGCATGTGCCATCTTTGTCACAGACATACTGCTTGTAGAAGCGCAGGCTGCGATGGAAGAAACCCTAAAGTGGAAAAATTAATTGCATGTAAAAAATTTAATTATTACATCATTACTTAAAAAAAAAAGTTATCCAAATGTTTAAAAAAAGATTGCCTCCATAGACATGAGGGAGATAAACTTACCAATATTATACAAACTGAAGATATATCCTACTTACAAGTCAGAGCTGTAACTTTTTATTGCTTTCTCTGCTTATCTCTGTAACCAAAAAGATAAATAGTTGTAAAAAAGAAATTTTAAGTTGATAGAGCAATAAACCATTATATAGTCTGTCTAGTATAGCCTATCTATAGCAAGTTAAAGGACTAAAAAAAACTTACCTTGCAAGCTTCGCATGTGTTCACACCATAATGAAATCCAGCTGCCACAGCACCACATACTCGACATGGTGGGAGATTCTTTTTTTTCCTGACAGATTGTTGTTTGCCTAAGCGTTCTTTGCTTTTCTTGCGGCCCATTGTTCAAACGAGGATTGTCCACGGCATCCTGGAAAGGAAAAAAATAATTATAACAATGTCTGCAAGCAATAGTACCCTCAGTAACAGTTACGAATGAAAGTGAGTATTTAACATTGAAAAAGGCTTTCAAGCCTACTACGAAAAGTCTACAAAGACCTAAAATTTCCAAAGTCATTGGCAGACTTACCGACATGACCACTCGGCATAAATATAGTGCACAAAACTTTTCATTCAAAGGTCTGTTCATTTCTTGTTTTGATTTATGTTTACAATCACAATTTCAAATGGAATAAGTTCCTACAAAAGTACCCAATTTATAAATTTGTATCTTGCACATTTTACATGTTTTTGAAGTACTGTCCTTTCATTCACAAAATTTACTATCTAAAATGTGATAAAGTCACACTATTGAATGCTTTCAAAGTTGCTCTCATAAATAACTAAAAAAAAACCAGAGCTTTTTTCCATAGCATGATTTCAGAAACACAGTAAAGTAAAAAGAATTACTCATTTTGAGATCTAGTGTTAGTGTAAAGCAAGTTACCACCTCCCTCCCTTTCTTTGTTTTTTGCACTGGTTTACAAAGTCTTTTGGCAGCTGCTGCCAATCTGACAATGCATTTTATTATGAAAATTCTCTAAAGAAAGAGTCATCTTGTCCATGTAAGCACTGCTAAATTATTCAGCTATAAATCTCAAAATTCTAAGCCTCTCTATGTGGAAAGACGAGGGATCCCATGGAGCTAGATGACATCATTTAAAAAAAATTATGTTTTCGAAAAATGGCTGCTTTAAATTCAAACTTTTATGGATGTAAGTGTTCTAAGCCAACAACATGTGAGAAAATTATGGATAACAGGTCAATGAAAAGCAGCAAATTTCTCACATGTGAGTTGAGCTTTCAGCTTTTGAATTACATTTTATATTCAATGTGGTTGCAAATTTGTAATTCTATACCTATTCTTAGAAAAAAAAAAGAGTCATTTCTCAAAAATCTTTTAACCATAAGATTATTTCACAAGTCAATGGAAAGTAGCAAATATTTTACTTGAACATTCAGCTTTTGAATAGCATATGATTTTCAATATGGCTGTGGATTTGTAATTTTATAAGCATTCTCAGAGAAAAATTCATGTGTCATTTATAAACTCTCAATATTTTTAACCATAAGGTCTGTCGGTTACAGTCCAGTATTAATTCAGTATGAAAAAAATATTTAATTAAAAAAAAAAAAATCATGTGTCTCTGAATACAAAACAAAATCCTCAGTTCCTACATAGTGTTCTGAAAATTCTAGGATAATAATTCAGATTTTCTCCTTGGGCCATAATCTTTTAGGCTAAGTTGTCTCAGAGAAAGGTTCTTTTGAAAAACTAGGGAAAGTAGCATAATATTAATAAACAAAACTGATTCTAAACAAAGATATCATTTTTTCCTTTATTCAAATCTTGTTTCCAATTCTTTTTGGTGCTTTGTAAATTTTCCTTATAAGTGTTTCACAAGAGTAACTCCAAAGAAAGATAAAATAAATAAACAAATAAACAAAAACTTCTTACATTGATCTTTTCATCTTGGATCTGAGTTCTGTGCATATAGGCTTGGCCTATATTTAATTATCATTTCAAAATATATAGTGTATTTTCTTTGAAAGTTGAAACTTTTCTGGTTTTAAAATGAAATGCATGCAAACGAAACTTTATTTTACTTGCTCTGAGGCACTCATGAGCTCTTTCAACAAATGCTGAAAATAACAGTAATTTACTATTATAAATAAAAATAGTAAAATAAAATATATCACAAGTGGCGACGACTACTAAAAATCCACTGCGTGAATGGTCCAGATTATCTAGATCTAGTAACGGAGTTTTTTCGTTTCAATCACGATCGATTTAAATTTACGATTTAATAGACTCACCATGGACCAAGCAACCTAATGCTAGATCAAACTTACTTGACTCTCATTCTGTGGTTTATACCGAACTGCACAGTCATCTGCACCCTGAATCAGAAGAGTACTAACTGATCTAATGTCAGATCTAATCCTGAAAGTCTTTTCAGTTATGTCTTTCACGCAGTACTGGCCCACGGAACACTGGAACGGCAAATTGTCGGCCTAGTATGCTGAGGCCCAGAAAAAAAAGAAAAAAAAAGAGAAAAACAACAACAGTAAAGCTTCCTTTGGAAAGAAGGTTCAAGGCTCGTACCGTTCCCGAAAGGATAGGCCTATAAATAAATAAATAACTGAATAAAAACATTTAAAAAAATCCTGTCTCAGATCTCAACGTTGCTACTTACCCTAACAGACTAGTATAATCGCACGTTGCAAAGCTTTTTTTTTTATTAATCGAATTCTGTTAGCTCTCCAACTTCAAATTTTTTTTTTAAATTAGATAATTCTCATTTGATGTGATCACTTCAATTTCAAATGCTTCAGTCTTTGAAAAAGTTGATCCTCTGGTCAACAAGTAAATCTAAAATTGCTTGTGCTCGAGATATGGCTCTGAAATCTGAAGTTACATTCTTCAAAATTTCGAGCCTACAGGGCCTTTCGTCGGTGTGTGATTAATGGGCCTGAACAGTTCAGTTTCACCTTTCCGACGAGAACCTTTGTGTGTGTGTGTGTGTGTGTGTGAAAAAGATAGTATATTATTGCTGGGGATGAGCTCTTAAAAAAAAAGCCTACTTTGCTGTCGGCATTAGCATGCACAAGGAAAGAATAGATCTACATTAGATTATCTTAATATTCGGGACCCATAGACTCGATTCGTCAAACAGCCAGCTCCGACTTGTTCAATGGTGCGATAACAGTGATTGCTCTCTCTCTCTCTCTCTCTCTCTCTCTCTCTCTCTCTCTCTCTCTCTCTCTCTCTCTCTATATATATATATATATATATATATATATATATATATATATATATATCGTGCCCTGTAAAACCTCATTTCATTACTGATGAGTGGTCAGCATCAAGCATATATATTATGACATGCTCATGTTTCTGGCTGTCTGTCTCTCTCTCTCTCTCTCTCTCTCTCTCTCTCTCTCTCTCTCTCTCTCTCTCTCTCTCTCTCTCTCTCTCTCTCTCTCTGTGCTATCTTTATGTACCATGCACTTTCTAAGAAAGCAAATTTTATGTCAGTTCAACCCTCGACTCCTTTGGAAAATAAACACCAGCAAATGAGTTCTATGAGTTCCATTTGAACCATTTTATTTATGCATTGAATTTTCCTCCTTCCTTGGCCTTCGCATCTGAAGCTTATTACCTATAATAAAATGGCTCTGTTCGTCGGTGAATGATCATGTCATTATTTTACTTTTGGTGAACTTCTTTTCTTGTTGGGAAGCCCGACGGTGTAAAGTAATATTGACGGTGGTGCTGTTGCTATCATGAACTTTGTCCAAATTATTAAGTTTGTTTTTAATGTGCCTCATTGGTCAATCCCAGCACCGGGAAAACCTTAAATGGTTACGTTCAACATGGCAATAGCTTCTATACATATGACCTTAGCTTGTGCAATGTAAAGTTAAACCGCAAAGTTTGATTTACATAACAACAATTTTACAACAAGATGATTTCAGACCTCTCAGTCAAGCCCCCGCCAAGCAATAGAGATTAACAAGGTGCAGGGAGAGTCAAATCGACTTCCTTTTGCTTTGTTTGGTAAGGTCAGTGTAAGTTCCACGGTGAATCCCAGTTCTGCAGTCCACGGTGCGCGGTACGGTACGCCTAGGACGTCCTTCCTCTAAGACTTGTTATGCTAATAAGAATAATACATGATGTAACATTGTGTTTGTATGTGAGAGATAAGACAACGTCATTGGTGTGTGTGTGTATGTATAAAGATTTAGATTATTACCTACCACATAATTAAATTGAAAATTTTATTTTGCTACTGGGATAATGTCCTTTGTAAAGTACACAGATTCCCCCACAATACATTGAATAAGAAATTAATCTAAAATGCTATAATTTAAAGAAAAAAAAATGATAAAGTATTAAAGCCCTGTTAATCTAATTAGGTTCACTTAAAACACAGGCAAAGATGTTAAATGCGGTGTATGCAGTAATCATAATTAAACACTATTGACGCTTACCAGTGGTAGACTAGCTGTACTGATGCCCTGTGAGCAAAGGATCCTTTGATGTAAATATTGAAATTTTGCTCTACTGCCACAACCGGCTTGACGATACACCTTTTCATATATTTTCAACCCAAGGTATTAAAAAAAAATTAATCTGTCCCAACTTAAGTACAGTGAGTAATCTAGAATGAAGTCCTGATTAAATATCTAGGCCAAAAAACGATGATTGAAAAATAGGTGACCTGTGTTTGTTCAAGAACTATGCAAAAAGTTTTTGTAAGCATGACAAATGGATCCATATGTGCCGAAGCAGATAGGTGGCATCTAGTGCTTTACTGGTCATAGAAAAATACCCTCTAAATGCTCCACATTACATAAGCACGCGCTCTCCCTATCTGGCTATGTATTTATGTATCTACCTGTCTGTCTCTGTCTCTGTCTCTCTCTGTCTCTCTCTCTCTCTCTCTCTCTCTCTCTCTCTCTCTCTCTCTCTCTCTCTCTCTCTCTCTCTCTCGTAATAGCTCCCCTGAAAGTCTTTAAATCACTCAAGCTCAGCATGTGGCTGTCTCCTTTATGGGGTCATATGACATATTTTTTTTTTATTTTATTGGAGTAAAGAGTATTTTGGATTGAACCTGCTCCATCTGTGCCGTAGTAAATATATGGTTTTCATAACATTATTCATCTTGTCATCCCGACATCACAACACCCTATGCATGGCCAGTTTTCCTGCTTGTGCCTTGTAGCACAAGGAAAGACTTATCTCTCGCTGCAGATGTTGCCATCCCAATCAAGCGGACGAATTAGAAAGTGAAATAAGTTTTAGATTAACATATGAATTGGTTTGATAGGCAAGGAACAGTCACAAAATCACCTTACAATTCTTTCATACATTGGACAAGAACAAAATTACATTTGGCCTTGCTTGTGGCAGCCTTTCCTCCCCATAGGGAAGAGATCTTAATAATCTACATGTTATTATGCGCACTATATAATTCTTAACGCAAATCTAGGATAGGCACTTACTTGATGGGATGTTATTGTTTATTCCTTCGAACAATAAGTCATAAGAAACTAACCGTTACTTATTTTCCCATGCGAATGTTCCCTTCACACGATGCGATGCAACGAATGCAATATAATCTAACATTATCACTGAACTCATGAATGATGTTCGTAATCCTTTGTGTCTTGTTACACCCGACATGGAGCTTTAAATAGCAGTTTATCTCCATTACACAACACGACCCAATGTTCGATCATATTTGCGATAATTCCCGTGCAGCATATGTTTAGAACATGTACCTTACAAAAAAAAAATAAAAAAATAAAGTGTTATGTGGTTGTATCAAACACACGCAGGCCTACGTTATTTTATAACTATAATTTTTTTTCCCTAAAACACCTCTTCTTATTTTCTAAACGTAGGGCGTTTCAATTTTTTTTTTTTCGGCGTGGGTTTCAAATACAGCATGTAATTTGTTTTGAACTCCGATAACTTTTTGTAACTCTCGGATTTTTATTCCCCGCGGAGGCAAATTTCCGGGCTGATGCTCTCTAAAATAATGGTTCATATACCCCAAAAAATCTGCTCTTTGCAAAAGTATCTGGGCCTCGTTTCTCGAGGTAAAAGAGCTCTTAAAAGTTAGCTCATGACTGTACAATTTCATGTCCACTTGTAGCGAGTAAACGTTAGCCTTGGTCTGGAAGACTGGTACAAGCATAGAAGTTCTCTCCTCGATACACGTGTCTTGCTCCTCTGTGATCAGTTTGAGAGCCTTGACCGAAACTTGGTCTAGATTCTCAGATCGATCATCTGGGGGCGTCGGAATAAAGTAGAGCTAAACACCGACGTATAAATCTTCCAGGCCTGACACTAATTTTGGACATTCGATAACTTCATACAACGGAGAGTGGAAGTCCAACACACTTCTTTCTGGAATGAATGGTGCATACATGTGTGAAAACCAATTTGAGGAGGGTGAATGGCTATGTATAGTTTTTTTATTCTTCTAATTTAAAAAAAAAAAAAGGGGGGGGGGGGGGGGAAGTCCCCTTGTTTCTACACGTTGTAACCAGATCTTTTGTCGATGCAGCACGTGTAGCTAGATGAAGATCGGATGAGAGCAATACTGTCACGCGATATGAAAATTATTTTCATCTTCAACAAGTGTATATTGCTTTCAAAAATTTTTCTCCCAATCGATGTCAATCTGAGAAGAAGCTACGATTTTTTGTTTCTTAAACCCATGTTTTGTGTATAAGGAGTTTGCAAGGTTGAGAGCCATTCAAGTGAGTTATACTTTTTTAGAAGTAGGTTAGAATCATCGTTAGGATCGACCTCTCGGCAACCGTAATCTGGCAGTAATCCGGAACAAGCCATGACCGAGAGTTCAGTGGAGTTCTTGGCCCTGCTTTTTTTTCTTTTCCCTCAGGTCATGGAACTATAATGCTGTATTGGCGAGCGTCATTTGACACGTCCAAGATAGAATTATACAACATTGGATCTGCGCTTGATAAATCTCTTTCAAGATGATAAGAAAAATGCTGCATGGTTTCCTACAAAATTCGGCTCTGACGTCACAATTTCTCTTCTCTTAAACTTCAACGGATTGATCAATTGATTGAAATAACCATTCTACAGAAATGTCACATCGCGTCCATTCAATTTTTTTAAAATAGCAGATTAGACTTATTGAAACGAATTTATATTGATAAACGCTCAACTTTTTCAGATACTTTGTATAAGTTTAAGAGTTGGTGCACAAGTCCAACGGGTTTAAAGATCTCACACGGGTTCTAGAGTTTGGAACCCAAAAATAGTTCTCACCCACGCTTAGAACGTTCCACAATGTCCACCAAATGTTCTTTACCCACGGCATTCAGTTTTATCTTGAAAAAAAAAAAAACACCTATGTTTCATAATATTGGCCTAAGTGCGAACGTAGCCTTAAAATCTTTTTCACTTACAAAATATCTCTTTTTTTTTTGTAGTACATTTCTTCATAGTAGAAAAGATACGATTATGTAATTATCTCGTCATATAAATTCTCCCCATAGATCTGATCACACTGTCTGCTAATACTATTTTGAACTCAACCAATACTTAATAGGTAGGGCGTTGAAGTGGCAATCATGACTCTTCCTGTATTTGCTTCATGCCTGAGTGTGTGGTACTGATATGAAGAGCTAAGCTTGTGTTGACTAACCATGAGAGTTTGCAAAGCCGTGGTCATCTGACATGTGTGTGCTGCGAGGTGTTAAGGTAAGTTTGTGTTCACCTGACAGGTGTGGTATGAAGTGTTCTAAGTTTTTGGTCACCTGACAGGTGTGAGGTATGACGTGTTGTAAGTTTTGGGTCACCTGAAGGGTGAGAAAGTTTGTGTTCACCTGACAGGTGTGGTATGAAGTGTTCTAAGTTTTTGGTCACCTGACAGGTGTGTGGTATGAAGTGTTGAGGCAAGTTTTTTGTCACCTGACAGGTGTGTGGTATGAAGTGCTTTGGTGTTTGTAGTTACCTGACAGGTGTGTGGTATGAAGTGATGCAGTAAGTTTTTGGTCACCTGACATGGGTGTGTTATAAAGTGTTGTGGTAAGTTTCTGGTCACCAAACATGTCTGTGAATTACCGTTATTATGATCAGTTGTGTGTGTATGGTATGATGTGTTTAGTACCTATCAGTGTTCGGTATGGTGTTTTTGATACACATGAGTATGTATGGTGAGTTCAGTAACTACAACTGTGTAGTATGAGTGTCTCTTACCATAAAAGTATGTCTCTAACATCGCCTGAAACTAGCAGAACAATAAGATAAGCTTTGTTACACAAACATGAATCATAAATGATATATCAACATGAAATATTCATCTACACACAGACAGATGAGTACCACACAGCATATATACACAACACTATGAAGGCTGCTGATATTGCTGTAAGGTAAAGTAATAACAGTGGAACTGTTATGCTTGCCCTTTCAAAACACAAACAGAAAAAAAAACTGATATGAAAATAGCCCCCTAGTTAAACTATTGCCTGTCCTTTTATTTTCAAAATATAGCAATTTGAAAGAAAATAAAAAACAACAGAAAGAGCACATCCAAAATCAAAAACACAAATGGTGGAACAAGTCCTGTGCGTATCGATAATGACTATTGGTCAATAAAACTCTTCATTTAAAAACCCCTTTTGTATTCTGGGTTATAAAAAAAAGTTTTCCACTCAGAGTTTGATTATAAAAGGAAAAGAACCTGTTCTTCTCTATCAAAATTTCACTATTGATGTTAATTTCTTTCTAGTTGTTTGGTGATCCTCTTTAGTTTAGGCATCGAATTTGGAAAAAAAAAAAAAACCAACAAATTTAGCTCTAGGCTTGTTCTGATACAATGCAAAAGCTGAAACTTAATATGAAAATAAAGTGCAAACAAGAGTCAAACGTCTTAGTCATGCATGCTTGCAGGCTGTGTGCCCAGATTATTATGCACACCGTCAATGCTTCTCCTGTTCTAAGAAAAAGAGGACAAGGCAACCTTGGCTTCTGCCACACTATTCACAATATAACAATGACATAATCCGGCCAAGACGTAACTTAATAGGTCTCCTGGATGTACTGAAGGCATACCTTTGATTCACATTGCAAAGTTCAAACATTAGTCTAAGTCAGGTCCACCTCAGTGAATATCTAGTGTTTTACAATAAAAGTGGAAGGGCAAAGCTTACTCAACGAGCTTCATACTGCTTTCATGGGCCTGGGTATCACACCAGGGGTACAAGAGAAGCAGGGTTTAATGCACCAGATATTAATAGAGACTAAAGCTGTGTAATATTCTACAATCAACAAATGCTCAGGGCTTAACTCTGTACATAAATTTACTTTTAAAAATATGTTTTTCGAACAACATGAACTAAAACTTGGTATACTTTATTATGTTCTGTGTTGTCTTTGTTTTAATTTTGACTATGCTAATATCTTTGCTTTAATTGACATTGCATCATTTTATGTTTAAAATTAATTTTAAAGTGATGATTTATAGGACATAGTTGAGAAAATAAAGAAGGATCAGGGATATGAAAAGATGAGGATCAAGGACAAGGGAGGAGAGAAGGGAGTAGAGCAAAAAAAAAGTTGATCGACATAAAAAGTCAGGAAAGAAAGAAAAAAGATGAAAACGAATTCCAAAATAGCAAAATATAAAAGAGGAAAATAACTGCGCAACATGGGAATAGCTTAGTTAGAAAATCGTGAACAGTTAGTACAGCACAGAAAGATCCAAACATGTTTGTTAGGATTTAAGATAGGACAAAGTGTGATTATTATGCTGAAAAACTTAAGAATGATTTGAGGCATAACAATGGCAAAATTGCTTGCACCATTTTTAAATCAAACATGATTCATCACCATAAGTATCAGACAACAAAATAATATATATATTTGTAAAACAACAAAAGTAGATGCATGCAATGTATCACTTGAACAAAGAATTCAACAAATCTTCCATTTATCACAAATTCACCGAGAATGATTTATAATCACAGGCAGCATGTCATTTGTAAAACCAAAAATTGATGACATTTCTATCAAATCACTTGTAATGGTACACACCAACAATACAGCATTTTTAACAACACCTCGAATAACAACAACCATTGCTATAAAGACAGATCTAAAAATCCCCGTTTTTTCCTTTATTTAAGTCATTCAATTTATTTCTGCAATAAAAATGACCAATACCGCTTCCCCCCTCTAATAAAGACAACTAGATCTGGGAGTACAAAGGAAAGAAAATGCCAAAATATTTCATAGGAAAAAAATCTGAAGCATTTTGTCTTGCTTGCATTGCTATAGTACCAGCGAGGAAGGCTTTCGTGCCTTTTCTCCACATAGTTCCTTCCCGTTAAAGCCCAGTCTAGGCCTTGTATCAGTATTACCAGAGCTTTGATATCACACAGCGTATGGTCCAACGAGCTGCACATGGTATGCAAGACCTATGCATCTTTTTCACAACAAAGATTTTTGAAAATCACTTATCTCCCATTCATCACAATAAATTCTTCTTTATTCTCTTCTGCAGGAATAAAGATAACCCTTGCTATAACGATACTTTATGAAAAGATAGAGTTGTTGTTATTCCTGAGTTCTACTGTATACTACTTGAACATCAAAAACAGGCAGTGGTAAATCTGCTATTGACTGTTTAAACATAGGCACTAAATTACTTGTTCACCAACAACAAATGTAATTTGTGTGTTGCTTATGGGGCATCATTGAGTTACAATATATAATTTCCCAAATCAAAGTCAGTCATATGTATCAAATGGATAAATAAATATTAGAATTTATGATCTTTTTGAAGCTTCTCACTAGAAATTATCAGAGGATCTGTAAACGTTTTTCCTTTGTTCTGTATTTTTTTACTTTGTTTTGAAATACAAGTAGGAAGAAAAGGAGGAATTTTGCTACTTTAAGTGCATTTTTGTCAAATTCAGATTCCTACATCAAACTTACTGAAACAACTTTCGAGATTAATGCAGAGATTATCATCTGTATACCTACAAAGAGTTACAGGTGTCAATTTCAATCAACACAGAAAAATGAATTGAAACATACAAGGGAAAACAACTCATGACTTCCATCTCAAAATAAAGAAGATAAAATAAAAAGTCCTGGTCCAGACAAGCAACCCTCCGTTGCATATTCTGATCCTGAGAATCAGCATCCACAAGTATCATGGGGAAACACATCTTCTGTTATGTCTCAGATTTTCTCACTTTAGTAAAGCTTACAATCTCCTATATTCAGTTAAAACAAATGCTTCATTTACCCATCAGGTCTTAGTTCCTGGCAATCTCCAAATGCAAATCCAGTCATCATTTCACGCAGCAGTGGATTCTTCTGGAGAAGAGAATATTTTGGCAAATTTATCTGCCGTAAGACGTTAGCATATTGATGTGATACTGTCCTTGCTAGCACCATACTATCAATTATTTTAGCATAGAGCTGCAGCGGGTCACCAGTTCGTGTCTTCCTCATGTGGCGGATGAGACACTCATGAAGCTGTTCGTGGATAACCCTGGCCATCTGACTATGGGTAAACAAGCCTCGGTCTGGGTTGTGGAAAGAAGCAGATACAGGAGTTCAGATATTTGGCAGCCCCACATAGGGTGATCACAGGCTAATACCCCCAACCTATCACAATATCAGCCTCAGAATTACAACTGAAAAAAATAACAATGGAATCGGAAGCATAAATGGCTGACAGCTGTGTTATTTGGCTCATAAATGTCATATTCTGGAGTTGTAATATTTCAATATAAGTAACTAACTGAGTTAAACCCATCAAATTTTCTTCTCTTTTCTGTTTGTTTTGTCTACTGCAAAATAAAGTAAAGGTGAAAGGATAAACTAATTATCAGAAAGGATGATGGACAAAGACAGGTTGACCAAATTTTCTACAGAACTAGATCTAGATCTGTCTCACACTTGTCATTTCTTGCCCTTTTTTGCAGATCCCCCAAGCAGCTGTCAAATGATGCTTAACACACAGTAATCCACTCAAGCTATCTGTTATAGACTTGTAGCAAGTTATTGCAACAGATATCTTAATGGTTGTTCTAGCTTCTTCATTCTAGCTAGTTTGTTAATACTTACACACATATATATTAAATCCACAACAAAAACAAGAGGAAATTTCAAGGACTCTGAATACATTGATTATCAAAAAGTTTATGGAGTTTTCTAAATAATTATATTTGTTTTCAAGCAAAAAGAACACAATAATACCAATAGGTATCGAAAGGTCAATTAAAAAAAAAAAAATCAGCATGCTGCACAAAAAGTGTCTAGAGGCTTCAATATTTGAGTTATTAGATCTTGACAGTCGCTTATCACGATCTTCAAGGGACATAACTGATAAGATCAACTTATGAGAAAAAAAATCTAGTTAAGTAAATTACTTGTGTTAAAAAAACAAAAAAAAACAAAAAAAAAAAACGGTATGAATGAGCTGCTATCAAGTGACAAATTGTGGGTTTGTTCTGATTTTGGTTATAGCTTGCTTTTGTTAATTAAGACAAATATTTGGGGGTTTTGTTTCATTTATTTATTTTTATTGTAGCCTGGCCACAATTAAACATGTTCCGACATTAATCTTTGCTTTTCACTATTGTGCTGCAACTGTCTTTTTCTTGCATTTCTTTTCCACCTCATCAATTTATTGAATTTTCCGTTTGTGCTTCACACTGTTATTACTACTAATTATAATAGCTTTCTGTCTGCCATTGGTATCAAATTTTTCCTGACTTTTCACTTTCAATAGACAACTGATAAAGAGAAATCAATCTACAAGTAGTTCTGTTGATAGGCTTATCTCGCTGTTCGATTCTGATCAAGTGTATTCTTGCTAAAGGATTTCATATCAATCAAAATGCAAAATATAGATCTCAATGCTAATACTGAATGACCTAGTCCTAGCCCTGCTCCTGAGGAGAGATGGGATGGCAGAATTCAATCAACAAATCCTAGAAGAGATAGATCCAGCCTAAAAATACAATGTACGTAAAATTTAATAAGCAATAAGATCCATTGTTATAGGCCTACCTTTACTCTACATCTGAGGAGAAATGGAATGGGTTAGCAACAATACAGGCCAAATCACCAAAGTGAACAAACTTTTGCAGTAAGTGTAAGAGTGAGCTACATCATTTAACTATTTGGCAGAGTTAGGACAGTTACAATTTTTCATTGTGTTGGCCTGTAGACTGACTTATAAGTGCGTTCTGATTACAATTCTGACCTAACTATGCCCAAAAGTTAAAAGAAATGGATCGCTATAACTCAAAGTCAAACATGCAAAAAGTTTGTTCACTTCAGTGACTTGACTTGTATATTTGGAAGCCTCTGTTAGCAATAATCAATCAAACAATCACAGAGGAGACAGGTATAGTATACACACAGCATTCTAACCTAGCTCAGGTGAGTGCTTCTCTGCAAGCTCCACACCCTCCACTCCCCACACATAAACACGCAATAACAAAGTCTGTACGTTTTGTTGCTCATTTTTACCATAAAGATTGTTGAGCGACTGATAGGTCTACGAGTATGAAGGAAAGAATGGGGTGGTTCCAGATACTTTGTTTGTCCTAGACACCAGTTGAACAATGACAACGCATTATTTCTCCTGTCAGCACTTGATAACTTCCCGTCGCATGGTCCAACGCATACTAACAGATGAGTCAGAGGAGATAAAGCTCATTTTTATTAGCTAAAAGATGTGAAAACAATGATGCTTTTGTTTCCATCACCACCAAAAAGATAGAATTATCTGAAAATCGAGTTATCTGCAAGAGCTTACATAAATACTGTTAGAAGGGGTACAGATCCCAATAAAAAATAGCCTTGAGTGAAAATCGACCTTAGCAGCGTCTACTTAAGTGATGTTCGTATGCTCACCATATTAAGACAGTACAGATTGTAAGCAGGTTCTTTCACTTAAAAAGTGTTTCATGGGTTTTGTTAAGAAATCGGATTCTTATATTCATCATTCCACTGAGTGGAAAGGAAAGCTACACAACATATTCCTCTACCATATTTTACCTGGAGCCATGATGGCGATGGCGTTGATGAGCGTTTCCTCCTCCTCTGTCAGGCAGAGTCTCTGCAGTGAGCGGCTCAACTTTACAGTGCAGTCAAACCACTCCACAATCTCATCAGCCTCATCCAAGATTAAAGTGCTATCTAGTATGCATCTAAGATTGTTGTCTGGGCCACAGATGACCCCAGATTCTGGTCTTGAGTTGTGGTAGTTGTTCAGGTATGACACTTCTCCTAAACCAGCTATGGATTCACCGGAGGTCAGATGAAACGAATTAAATTATTCTTCATTATGCGCAAGCCCATCTATTACATTGATATAATATATCACACTTTTTCTCTAAAGCTAGATTTTTTCTTCTATTCAAAGAAGACTAAATAATGCACTATAAATACTTCAGTCCTAATTTTAAAAACATTTTGGTTAATTATGTTGGGGGGAGGGACAATTCACCATAAAAGTGAAATGGTTTTCTATGAAGTTTTCAGAAATTCAAAATAAGACTTACAATGCCATTGTCCTAAAACTAATGTGATAAATAGGCCACAAATTAACATAGATCACACATACATTTAATCAAGTTTTCTTTCTCTAGAGTTGACAGCTGGGTGAAGCCTGGAATAGTTTTGGAGAACTTCACAACACTACGTGTCAACTTTTCCATGAATTCTAGATAAGTCTCGTATCTTTGTTTTCTGTTGTCCGCATCTATTCCAGTGCTAGCAAAAATAAGGTCATACTCTTCATCAGGCACTTTCACTCTCTGGCCAAACATCTCAGTTTTCATTTTGCATGTCTCCTGAAAAAAGGTGTACAAATTATATTCCAACGTGGTTATAAAAAAAATTTAAAAAGAATTTTAACAGAGGGTCCTATTAAAAAAACATGAATTCGGTCGTTATCTGGCTACATTTTTTTTAAAGTGGAAAAGTTATAAGAGAGAAATAAAGATCTCTGCTTTCTGTTTTATAGCACAGACTAAAATCACATATTCATAAACAGTCAAAAATATTTTTAATAATGGAAACTAACAAGCTGTTATGCAGTTTTACTATTAAGAGTTATTATATATAAATAAAATCTAATTAAATAACAACTAACATACATTATGACCATGTAATATTAATAAAGTGCAAACACTACAAACATACAAAACAGTAATTATTACTGCATGAAGGGTTTTTGGATTTTGTCATATGCCAAAACAATTTATATTGTAGATACAACTATCCTTTGACCTGGTCTTGAACCTTGGTTAATGTAAGCAAAATAGTTTGGCAAAGCAGAAGCTGCATTGTCACAGTATAACATATTCTTTCAGTTGGGTCTTCTTGACTAATCTAATAAACTCCTCTTTAGCACATTTTTTTTGTTTTGTTTTTGAGAAAGTTTTACATTAATTCAGTAAACAAGACTTGAGGTTTTTTTTTCCAATGTTGTTCTTCAGCTGACACACTATGTGCAAATGATTAAAAAAAAAAGGTTCTATTAAGCACCAGGTGGTCTGCTGCCATTCTATCTATCGACTCAGCAGAAGCTTGGAGAGAGACTGGCTTCAAGAATTTTCTGCGTGCCTCCACGAGCACCTGGCTGATATGGTCCTTGTCCACGTATAACTCTTCCACTCTACAAGTGATTAGTGGCAGCCCACATGAGGTGCACTCTTCTCTTGGGACATTGTCAGAAGAATTTAAACTGTCATCCTGTGGAGATACCTCCATGTATCTAGAGGTGCATCCTTCTTTACCATGCCCTTGCCAAGATTCATGCGATTCTAGACTAGTGGGACACTGTCCATGGTCAGACTCGGAGGAAAAGGCATTGTGAGTTGGTGAAAAATTACTAGGTGTAGTGGGAGTCAAAGGAAAAGAGTTTGAGTTTGGGGCTGAGGGCTGTTGCTGTGTTGGGGAAGGTTGAAAACAGCTGCTGTCTGACAACGCTTGACTGGTAGTGGAGGATGAGGAAGGGCACAGGACAGTAGAGGACATGGATGATTCTGTACCAGAATCACTCTGAATATCTGGGTAGAAGCTGTTTTGAGCAGATTGAAGTCTGCTTTTCACGTCCGGCAGAGACTGGATTCCACCCCCCGATTTGGATAAAAAATCTATGCACTGTATCATGAAGAAACTGTCTCCATCATCCTTCTTCTTGAGCCGCAGATATGACGGACATTGATCTAGATTCTGGAGACATCTGAAAAAACAAATTGAATACATTATAAAGCAAAGCCGTAGGTAATAAATAAAAATTAACTCTCCCTATCAGAAAATTCTGCTGGTGTTTAAACATTTAAAAAAATAAAACATAAAATCACATAAGAATGTGTGCTTTCCCTAGACCTTTTCTCTCTCTAAAGTGAAATAATTATGCAAAACCTAGAGGGATAACCAGGACTAAAATAGGAGGTCTCAAAGTCAACAACTTGAGATACCCTGATGATACTGTATTGATTTAAGAAAATTAAGAAGACTAACTACAGTTATTAGACATTTTTGAAGAAGAAAGCTGAAATAAAAGGTTGGAATTGAACAAAAAAAAGACAAAAGTTATGCTCGCCAGTTGAATGAGTGTCAACAGATCAACACCTTTATCAAGGCAATAAACTCAAGCAAAAAGATCAATGTTCAAATACTTAGGTACTTCGAAATTGCATCAAGAAAAACTCAATCAAAAATGAGTTTCCATAGAATGAAATCAGTATTATCGCATAAATACATCTCCACCAATACTAGAAGAAAAGCTCTTGATTGCAACTCATCCTTGTGTATGGATGCAAAGCCTTGACAATTTCAAAACAGCTACAAAAGAAACTACTATTAGAGGCAACAGAAATGTGATTCCTATGGAGAATGCTACAGATCTCATGGACTGCAAAAAATTAAAGTGTTATGAGAAACTGACACAACCAGATCACTCATAAATAGACTGCATAAGCGTCTGATCTACATAAAACATGCACTCAAAGATCTACGATAAACATTTTCCCGCCCACAGATGTAGGAAAAATACTACTAAGGGAGGTAATATATGCTGATGATGTAGACTTCATATCACTTGAATTCGTTCAAACTCATAGGTACAAAAAGCTCAGAGACTCTTAGTAAATGTTAAAAAAAAAAAAAGATTTCACCACATTTTCAAGGGGCAAAAAGAACTGGAGAGAAACAAAGAAAGCAGGATCACTCATTGGTGACATAGAAGATGCAGAAAGAAGGAAACAAATATTCACAGCTGAAAAAGCTTAAAAAGATATGGATAGGAGGTGACAAAATAAAGAGACGCTTAAATCAAACTTTACAAGATACTGGTTAAATTGATACTTACATAAAATTGTGGTACATGAGCACTCACACAAATAGAAGAAGCTAAACTGCAATTCCACCGGAAACAACTCAAACAAATCCTAAACATTAAACACCCAGTAAAGATAACAAACATGACTGTATAAAAAAGGTAACGAAAAACCACTCTCAATGACAATCCTTGAAAGCCGTTGGCGCCTTTTTGGACATATTTTGAAGCAAACTATTGACGTCCCAACAAACAAATCTATGGAGGCTTACTTTCTTCCTAAAGGCAAAAAATTTTGAGGAAGGCCGATAACAACATTACCAATAGTCATCAACAAAGATCTCTGCCGCGTACCAGCACACGAGCTAAAACTTAAACCAAGAACAATCTCGATCTTCTGAGGTCAATAGCAGAAGACAGAACACAGTGGAAGAGAGTATCAGCGAACACTCGAGAGGCAGCTGAGGCACCCAATTCGGAGCACTAGGATGTGAAAAAAAAAAGAGAGAGAGGAGAGAGAGAGAGAGAGAGAGAGAGAGAGAGAGAGAGAGAGAGAGAGAGAGAGAGAGAGAGAGAGAGAGAGAGAGAGAGAGAGAGAGAGAGAGAGAGAGAGAGAGAGAGAGAGAGAGAGAGAGAGAGAGAGAGAGAGAGAGAGAGAGAGACACCAGACAATTTTTTTGCCCATGTGATGAGGAAAAAGAGAAACCTGTGGAAAATGGATTGATTGAAGGGAAAACAGCGAGAAAAGATGATGGACTAACAAAGTGGCTAAATCAATAAATGTAAGATGAGTGATAAATGCAGTAAAAGCAACCATGGATCAAGATGTGCCATGAATGCAAACGCTAAGAAGCACAGCACCCTTTTTTATCACTCATACAGATGACAAGTTGAAAATCACAAAACAGGTTTATGATTAACAGAAATTTAACTAAACAAACAAAATATGAATAGAGAACAAAAAAAAATAAAAGAGCTGTTGAGTTCCTGGTTCTGCACATAGTTCCTATTAATCCAAGAACTTGGAACAAAAGAACAAAACTTAGCTTAAAAACTTAGCAACTGAAGTACATCATGCATAACATCTTGTTATACAAGTTGACCATCCTTGAAACATATTTACTAGTCTGCAGCTGAAATAGGAGTCCATTAATAACAATTAAACACATATCATGACTGATAATCATAAAGGTGAATGGAGGTGAACAAGTATAACTATGGAATGTTTTGTGATAGATACTAAGCTTGATAGATGTGTACAAGTATATCGCCAGTAAATATGCACTACTTTATATAGCACTAATCCAAAACTGATGAATTCTATTTTATAGCTGCTAATTTTTTTTCATAAGAATAGCTCTCCATGACAATGTAGTAAAGTATGATGATGTCTACAAATTCATAAAAAGCAACCACCTAGAGGAGAATCCAGAAGCATTACAGCAAGAGGCAGTAGGAGTCTCAACTTCTTCACATTGTGGAGTCTCCAAACTTTTCAGTTTTTGTAACTCAAGAATATTACTTGTATGTTTAGATGCAGGATACCGACCAGTCTTAATGGCTGGAAAAGAAATATAAGCAGGTTGTGATGCATAATTGTCTTGGATGTGACAATGCATGGCGGGGAAAAGAATGTAGGTTATAAAATTTGCTATGACAAAATAACAAAGAAAAGCAAAAAAGAAAAAAAAATGCTCTGACTTTGAGATTTCATAATTTTATAGCAAAATGAAGGAAGTATATTTACTGATGAGCCACACACAAATAAGAAATAAAGCATTTTGATAAATCTTTATGTTAAAAAGGTCATAGCAAATTTTAAGCACATAGATGTAAGTCTCAATATTTGATACTATTTAAATACATAATATTCACTATGAGCCTATTTAAATATCCTTTTTCAACTTGTTATCAACATTATAAATTGACTTCTTTTGCTCATGTTATCTTGTAATAACACTGCTATAGTAGTGGAAATTTCGATCAAAAACTGAAATTTTTATGAACTTATGCTCACGTTAGAGAATGGAATTCTTTTACAGATAGAAAACAAATATTTTCACGTCTGTCACAAAATTCTGGAATAGTTTTTTTTGCTGTTTTTTTTTTTTTTTAAATTTGAAAATATCTTTTTTTTTTCACGTGTCCTCCCAATTGTCCTCTGCAATTCCACACTTGTTTCCATAGTTGTTGTAAAATTTTAGATATGGTTAAAATTTGATTATGATGTTTCAGTTGATTAACATTTTTTTAACAATTTAAAAAATTATATCAACTTCTTACATACTTTGTTACTAGGAAAATGTTTTCTCATATTGACCCGTGGAGCTGTACCAATTCTAAGAATAACCAGCCAATATAAAATTAAAAATTACACACTGAATTGATGAATAGATGAAAGTCATTCATTCCTCTCAGAGTTCCCTATACAAGGACAAACTAGGCGAGCAGAAACCATATCACATTACAATTTAGAGATTGACATAAACTAATCAGTGCTGTAACTTGTGGAAATGAAAAATATTTCACAGATTCTAGCCTTACATTCTTTGGCCATTCCTGCTGCGACACACCTGTCATATCGACACTTGCGACACATTCTCTTGCTGCCCTTCTTGTTTTGACAGGTTTCGTTATGCTTGCAAACATAGAACTGATGAAGATTGAGGCTACGGTGGAAGAAACCCTGAAAGGTTTAAACAGAAAATTATTGCTAATTTAACAGTTCTCTAAGAAAGGTTTTCTCAGACACTCAGTAATGTTTCAAAAAGTTAAAGAATTAATCAGTAGTCAAATCACACCATTCAATACTTTCAGCAATAATTCATTTGCAATATAAACACAATGTTCACATTTTTTATCAGCCTTTAAAAAATATTGCATTTGAGACAAGTTCCAGCAGTCATTTCTTGTTACTCTTTGATCCCTTTGCAAAAAGAATATTCATGCAAACATTTGATAGTCTGATCACATATATATATATATATATATATATATATATATATATATATATATATATATATATATGTATGTATGTATGTATGTATGTATGTACATAGACAAAACGGGACTGCCCAAAGCGGTGAGTATCACGCGAGAATTCTCCTTGGGTGAGTTAACTTGAAATAGATTTCGCCGTATTTGTTTCAGTGATTAGGAGAATGCAATGTTAGAAATATTCTCTGCCTCTCCTTTTCCATAGCCCTGTGTTTTCTCCTTGATATTTCTCACTCTCCGTGTTTCCATTTCTTTCTTTTCGTTTTGGTTCTCTTTAATTTCCGAACAGCAGTTGGATTGTTTCACTCCTCCTTCAAGCTGTACAGGTATTGCAGAGTAGCCAGTAGCTTTGGGACTAGACGTCCAACACGAAGCTACACTCTTTGTCCAGGTCTGACAGCCACAAGGATGGCACCCCGGGATTAACTGAAGTTTGGAACAATCTATCAAAATCATGTAGTAGGAGGGCTAGGCTACATCAATTACACAGCAATTAAAAAAAAAAAAAGTATATTTTTACATTGAACTGAACGGACGAGAATTTTTGTTTCATTTTTGACAAAGGTGTAATGTTATATTGGAGAGAGAAGACTATAATGGACAATACGGAACAGTGCCCCATCCCAATCCCAAATACGCTATACAAATAATGGTCAATATAAGCTAAGTTGCTTGGAGTTAGAAGTGTATTGCAATGGTGCCTACTTATCAGCACAGACACCACAATTTAACAAGGTTAGTGATTTATCATCAAAGTTTAACCTAATGTTTAAACAGTCAAATATATACGCAATCTGCAAATCGCAAAGGAGAGATTAACCATAGCTCATGGAGGCTCAGTGTCACTTTGTAAAACGAGTATCGACCAAGGCGCGCACGAAGAAGAAGAAGAAGAAGAAGAAGAAGAAGAAGAAGAAGAAGAAGAAGAGGAAGAGGAGAAGAAGAAGAAGAAGAAGAGGAAGAAGAAGAAGAAGAAGAAGAAGAAGAAGAAGAATAAGAAGAAGAAGAAGAAGAAGAAGAAGAAGAAGAAGAAGAAGAAGAAGAAGAAGAAGAAGAAGAAGAAGAAGAAGAAGAAGAAGAAGAAGAAGAAGAAGAAGAAGAAGAAGAAGAAGAAGAAGAAGAAGAAGAAGAAGAAGAAGAAGAAGAAGAAGAAGAAGAAGAAGAAGAAGAAGAAGAAGAAGAAGAAGAAGAAGAAGAAGAAGAAGAAGAAGAAGAAGAAGAAGAAGAAGAAGAAGAAGAAGAAGAAGAAGAAGAAGAAGAAGAAGAAGAAGAAGAAGAAGAAGAAGAAGAAGAAGAAGAAGAAGAAGAAGAAGAAGAAGAAGAAGAAGAAGAAGAAGAAGAAGAAGAAGAAGAAGAAGAAGAAGAAGAAGAAGAAGAAGAAGAAGAAGAAGAAGAAGAAGAAGAAGAAGAAGAAGAAGAAGAAGAAGAAGAAGAAGAAGAAGAAGAAGAAGAAGAAGAAGAAGAAGAAGAAGAAGAAGAAGAAGAAGAAGAAGAAGAAGAAGAAGAAGAAGAAGAAGAAGAAGAAGAAGAAGAAGAAGAAGAAGAAGAAGAAGAAGAAGAAGAAGAAGAAGAAGAAGAAGAAGAAGAAGAAGAAGAAGAAGAAGAAGAAGAAGAAGAAGAAGAAGAAGAAGAAGAAGAAGAAGAAGAAGAAGAAGAAGAAGAAGATCAACTACATAAGCGGCAGTAGATAAAATGTCTGCCTACCATCTTTAGGATATCTCAGCACCGGCGTGAAAAGTTGATTATATTATATATTTTTATACTTTAGGCGAAATTTGCTTATAATTTTTGCTCTTTACTCCTCTTGGAGATCAACTGGTACTCAGCAGAGCAAAATGGTTGTAGAAACCTTATAGTCAAAGATCTGCTCAGTAGGGCACACAATGCCGATTTCGTGCGTTCAAGTTTTCTAAGAGATTAGTTAGGAACACTTGGAACCCGCAAAAATAAAAAAGGAAAAAACAGCAACATAATTTGCTGATTATGCCCTCTATATTTGGAAAGATTGCAGTGCTGAGACAGCAGGTGCTGACAAGAATCACCCAAACACTTCGTTTCACCAAAGATGGTTTTACTAATGTTTTTTTTTTTTTTTGCTTTATCATGATACAAAGGACGAACGATGCCTGCCCAGTGAATGGATGTGTTAGTAGTCCAGGAACAAAGATAGGCCTGCATGTAGGCGTTGCTATTTTTCAATAGTGTCATGTTTCACACATGTCAGAGAATGGTAGACTTGTATTGAGCGTCAGTTTGGAGCAAAGACAAGATCTATGATAACATTAACGTAAGTCTATATCAATCTTTTTGACTTAACCAAAAAAAAAAAAAAAAAAAAAAGAAAGAAAGAAAGAAAGATGCTCTTGAATTACAAATGGACCTTCGTGCGCTTAATAATTTCAAAACCTGTTACTAAAATTAATAGATTTAAGGGCAGAGATCTGCTCTAGGCTTGGGTTTAAAAGGCAAGGGTTCGAATCCTGACTACACGCGAAGGACAAACTAAGCAAATGATAGCCCTCACAGTGTGTGTGTGTGTGTGTGTGAGAGAGAGAGAGAGAGAGAGAGAGAGAGAGAGAGAGAGAGAGAGAGAGAGAGAGAGAGAGAGGTTATCTAGAGATCTAGAGGTGACTGTTCCATGAGTTAAGACAAGTATAATGATCGTTAAAACCGCGGAACAATGGCACAGAGTAATGCGTGTAGATGTAGGCCTATTTTTATGAACAACTTTAGCAGCACAGAGAAAAGCATCTTTAACTATGGTCGGGCAGTGGAACGAGTGAGATTCGTTCTACGTTGCTCCATTTTGATTTTGCTGTACACTGCTTAGTTCTCTGAGGTAATCTCAAAGACCAGTGGCGTAACAACTTCAAAAAGTTTTTACATGTCATCTTTTTAATAGAGTATAATTATGTAACAGTAGAAAGCAGAAAAATCTGAGATTGAACTAAAACATTGTCAACAGAGTAAAAGCTGTCGCAGATGTAACAATGGCGGGTCCTTTAGAGCAGACGATAGATTTTCTCTCATGATCAGAGACACCCAGCCATTGGTCGCGATTAATGACAGTGAGCTCTTTATCTATTTTTATGGACATTTGGGATGTGTAATTTTTTTCACATAGGATTGTTAAGAGAACTGTGGGTGGGGTGGGGGGGGGGAAGAGAGAGGGAGAGAGAGAGAGAGAGAGAGAGAGAGAGAGAGAGAGAGAGAGAGAGAGAGAGAAGGGGGGGGTAGAAGAGAATTTTAAACTCTAGTGTTATTCAAGAATAACGACAACAAAACTGTTGAATAGAAACAAACGACTGAAGGAGAGAGGTGGCTATTCCAGGATGTTACTTGAGAAAAAGACAGCTATCGAATAAAAACATACAATAATAAAAAATCAATTCATCTTTGATTTGTTTGCCTTTTATGGCCGGCACAGCTTTGCTATTTTTCTAACAATAAGAAGCTCTTTTATGGTTAAAATTATGGTTTTAAATTTTTTTTTTTTTTTTTAATTTTTTTTTTTTGTAATAGCGATACATCGATATTTAAGAAAATCTTATTTTTCTATTGATATTTTAATCTGTAATATAACATCATCGTTTGTATGTCTGTTGATTTTGATTTTTTTTTCTTTCTAAAATATGTACAAGATGCGTTGATAATATTTAGCTTGTGAAAACATTCTCTAAATTTTAAGATTTGAAATACCCAAAATATAAGTCTTTGAACATCTTCGGATATTGGTGAAACTTCTAGCCTCGTTTTGGCTGCCTAAAGCCTATTGACCGAGTGATTGGGCTTGTCACAGCAGCCACACGTCACACAGACATGAGATTTGCTGTCACAATCTACAAATTCTTTCCGGTAATAGCCTAAAGTGTTCGCAGCTGATGTGCTCGTCTAGGACTACTTTAGCTCTAACAAAACATAGTGGCTTAACTTTGGCAGCTTCACCTGACAAAAGGGAATGCGGATAGAAAAAAAAAATCAATAAAGACGACAAAAATATTGTCCGATCTCTAGAAGTAGAAGACTGAATCTAGTTTTCAATGTATGAACCCAAACTGTTCAAAAGCAATAACGCATAAAAAGCCATAAATAAGTAAAAAAATAATCAACGAGGCCACATTTGAGATATTAACACGGTCAGAACATTGAAAAGCATTTTTTTTTCCAAAAGTATTAAAAGTATGTCACGTGGCAAAAGAGAGGTTAAAATTTTCTTTAACATCGCAGGTAGCCATGACGAAAAATTTATTTTCTCTGGGATATCAAGTTCCTTTCCTGTATCCGCGAAAGTTTATGGGACGTTAATTAATTTAAGAGAGAGAGAGAGAGAGAGAGAGAGAGAGAGAGAGAGAGAGAGAGAGAGAGAGAGAGAGAGAGAGAGAGACAGAGACAGAGACAGAGAGACAGAGAGACAGAGAGAGAGACAGAGAGAGAGAGAGATATTGTCTTTCTTTAACTTTGTTTTGCCAAGGCCCTCCTAAAATTCAGGATCATAGTTGGATACTTAAGATATCATGGATTATTTTAAAGTAAATTAAAATGAGTAAAGGAAGTGAGTAAATAAGGTAAAGAAGAATAAATTATGGTGACAGAGATGAGGATGACGATGATGATGATGATGATGATGATGATGATGATGATGATGATGATGATGGTGGTGGTGGTGGTGGTGGTGGTGGTGATGAGTGTTTACCTTGCAAGCATCACAGGTGTTGACGCCATAATGGAAGCCTGCAGCCGGCTGGCCACAAACCCGGCACGGAGGAAGAGCCTTGCCCGTTTTGGCTTTGACCGACTCGATCGGAAGTTCATCGTCGCCCATCTTTCTCTCACATAGGTGACGTTCTCACAGCACCCTGCCACGAGAAGATCAAAAGTCAAGGTCACACTTTGTCTACATTCTGCCGAAGTTGGTTACCGCACTGAACAATTGCATTTTCCTGGCAACAAGAAACAATCTTGCACTTTGTTGACAAGGATGACTGAAGCCATTCTAGATGTACTTATTTATGAAAGAAAAGGAATGGGTAGGACATCCGATTGGGTACGTTGATTTAGTACATTAAGATATGATATAGGTTATGATACTGTATTTTTTTTTTCGGGGGGTAATTCATTAGTAGAAATTGGTTTAAATTTATTTCTTCTTTATTAACCATTAAAAAAAAACCAAGCCAAATTTTTTTCTATGGCCAGAGGTACCGCGCCCATTTGGAAGTCTTTCGAAGGGATGTCAGAAGGAAGCCTGAAAATTTCTTTCTTCCTTCGCTGACGAGTGATGATTGAAAAAGTTATGGAATTACATAAATCAAGCCTAGGAGCTATGCAACTATTTTCCTAAATTGTTTAAAAGGCCGCCAAGTCTGTTCGAGAGTGGAAATACCGGTAGGAGCAAAGCGATGTTTGCAGAGGAAAGCCTGGGTCAGATCAAGTTTTTTATAAAGTTCTGTTCAGTTTGTTTTGTCGTCAAATAGTAAAAACACCTAAAGGATAATAAACCAAAATAATCTCACAGCCCTGACCTATACAAGTTCTACGCACACAGCTCGCCTATCTTTCTCAAGATAAGTAGAAAAAAATAAAGATAAAGCCCTTATGTAAGTCTAGCTTCGAATTATGATATAAGAAAGCCGACACAGATACAAAGAAGTTTGGTCACAGAAATACTACTTCGACACTCCAAACTTAGCAATAAATTACCTTCAGTCAGTCAGTCAGATAAACTTTGTCGAAGAAAATATCCCTTGGTTTCTCCGACCTGAATTAATCAAAGATTTGGAACCGATACTCGTTAAAGTAATCGTATCCTATCGAATAGATGGGCCGTCACAGAACTTTTGACCAGTCTTTCATGTCGCATTATCTCAGAAAAAAAAAAATAAGGAAGTAGGTGACAAAGAAAGTGCACACTGCAAGGGGAAAGGCGCCTCATTGCAAAATGACAACTCAAATTTCATGTTGCTATATTAGTGTGTGGCAATTCTGACTGGAGCCTGATGTCAAGGAGCAACATTTTGATGTACCGGCTAGAAGTGAGATTAATTTTGACCTTTCTCCTTAATACCATGGCGAAAATTAGTTTAATTGAAAAAGCGCTGGGTTCGATCCTTGGCTGGCATATCTGGTAATCCAGTCGGCTACCATCTGATCAAATCCAATTATGGCTGCCGTCTCTTTATGGGATTTTTTTCACATATATATATATATATATATATATATATATATATATATATATACAACTTGGGAACGAAAGGTCATCAAGGAAACAATATTTTCTCTTTACTCAAAGATACTGTAATAAATTTTACGAAAAGAGACACACAGTGGAATCCTTCAAGTAAGGCCACATCCCTGATATGATTTTCATTTCAAAGGCAACTGTATCATAAGAATAATAAGCTAATTTTGTAAAATTGCAAAGATGGGCTAATTTAAATCCTTTTAAACGCTTACTATCATGTACAGGTGCAAATAGATAGACAGCTAAGATTTCACGCAAGGCAGGGTACCGCTACTATTTGTAGACATTATTTGAAGCTTAATAATATTGTGCGTTTGAATGGTTTTTAAGAAAATTGGGAAAGTACATACTTGGGTGTTTTCTATCCGTAAAATAATCGCTGAATAAAGGTCAAAACTGGAATATGACCTGTAAATTTTTCAGAAATCAGTGAGTTAAAGAACTATCCTACTAGTTTCCAGGCTGAGTGAATATTCTGTAAATGAGAATTTCTTTTCATTTTATATTACTTGTTACACGGTATGTTTTCATTCATTTTTTTGTCCTCTGTTGTTTATTTGTTTGCTTCGATTTTGTTTCAAAAACAATGTACCACTATGTTCGTATTAATTGATTCAAACGGTGTCTGCCGAAGGCGTTATTGAAACGGCACTTTGAGACATAAAGAGAGCTAGAGAGAAAGAGTGAGGGATAAATAGATAAAGGACGAAACAAAGATATATATATATATATATATATATATATATATATATATATAGAGAGAGAGAGAGAGAGAGAGAGAGAGAGCGGAAGAAATAAAGAAAGACAGAGATAGAAACGGTAAAGGGAGAAAAGGAATATTTCAAAGAGGACCAGAGAAAGAACAAGAAATAGATAAACAAGAAAGAGACAGAGACAGAGACAGAGATAGACAGACAGACAGACACAGAGAGAGAGGCAGGCAGACAACGAAAGACAGACGAACAAGCAAACAGGGGATGAAGTTACACTGAAAGAGGAATTGATCTACTCCTTCACGGTAACTTGATAACTATCAAAAAGAAAAAAATGTCTTTTTCCGACAAAGCTCTTTGGCATAATCTTTGGTGCAGGTTATAGAGACAAGAGGTTGATGCTCAGATGAAGACGGCGAGTGAGTTCTTCCCTTGCGGTGCAGGTTATATTGGTTCTTAAAGAAACAAGTAGAGTGAGTTCTTCCCTTGCGGTGCAGGTTATATTGGTTCTTAAAGAAACAAGTAGAGTGAGTTCTTCCCTTATGGTACAGGTTATATAGACTCTTCTCTCTCTCTCTCTCTCTCTCTCTCTCTCTCTCTCTCTCTCTCTCTCTCTCTCTCTCTCTCTCTCTCTCTCTCTCTATCTATCTA